>MJUT01052857.1:48525-125458 GCA_002080005.1 Gigantidas platifrons | reverse complement strand
TACAGGTTTGTCGGATCTTACTCAATGACAATCTTGTTACAATTACAGGTTTGTCGGATCTTACTCAATGACAATCTTGTTACAATTACGCGTTTGTCGGATCTTACTCAATGACAATCTTGTTACAATTACAGGTTTGTCGGAACTTACTCAATGACAATCTTGTTACATTTACAGGTTTGTCGGATCTTACTCAATAACAATCTTGTTACAATTACAGGTTTGTCGGATCTTACTCAATGACAATCTTGTTACAATTACAAGTTTGTCGGATCTTACTCAATGACAATCTTGTTACAATTACAGGTTTGTCGGAACTTACTCAATGACAATCTTGTTACAATTACAGGTTTGTCGGATCTTACTCAATGACAATCTTGTTACAATTACACGTTTGTGGCATCTTAAAAAAATCAAATACAATAACACCTAACAATAATCCCATATGAGGTCACGTTAGGGTTCATATTTTCAACCGATCAATTAGTGACGAGCCTACCATTTAAAACCCGATATAAAACTAAGAGCTATTTTCAGATTGATCAATATAATATATTTGTCTTGTATATGACTGAACAGTCAAACATGAAATATTGTCTAACATGACCCCAAACGAGATGATTATAGATGTTAATGTATCGCCAAGAAAAAAACAAACAAAAAGAGATAAGCAGCATATAATTTTAACTTGATTCAATGATAGATGTATATCATCCAATTGATGTAAAACGATACTAAGATATCACCATGGCAACATATAAGTAAAACTAACCCTTCATTTTACAATTTATCTAATATTTGTTTAAAAAAAATAAGCTTAAATCCATACACAAATTGCAATATGAAAACTACAACGACAGATTGATTCGTGTTTGCTACACGATATGATTGTTTTTTTGTTTTTGTTTTTTTTTGTTCCGTTTCGTTCTTAAAATATATAATTTCCACTAATTTCCAATTAAATTCATTTTTCTTTACAAATACGAATTTCGCGTAATGCAAAATAATATATAACACTTTTTTGTCCCCTGTAGATGCACTATTCATCATTATATATTATTCAGCACTATTCAGCATTCAATAGAAAGTCTATGCTATTTATCATCATAATATTCGAAGTCACAATTTTAGTGGTGATTGCATTGTAAATCCAGTTACCATACAATCACGACCACGACGGCCCCATGATTCAATGGCTAATGTCAAAACTGTGAAGATTTGGAATGATTTATGATTCGAACAATCCAATAAAATCGTTTGTCAAAATGAGGAATAATTAGTAAACTTGGGGGAATTTATGGGTCGAACGAAAGAGCTACAGAACGCTTTCGATTGAGTTTATGGGTCGAACGAAAGAGCTACAGAACGCTATCGAGTGAATATATGGGTCGAACGAAAGAGCTACAGAACGCTTTCAAGTGAGTGTATGGGTTGAACGAAAGAGCTACAGAACGATTTCAAGTGAGTTTATGGGTCGAACGAAAGAGCTACAGAACGATTTCATATTAAGAAACATAATAAAACAATTCGAGTTTAATTAAAACATGCATGTATGGAACATGACGTAGAAAATTACAATTTTAAATAACAAGGTACTTCCAAGGTCGCTGTTTAACCGTAAGACTTCTGATTTGACATGTCGTCATTAGGCGGGTTGCTCGGAATAGTAATACTTTGATTGGCTGTCCTGTCCAGGGTCTTTGGTTTTCTCGATCCAAAAGATTGGTCAATTATTTGAATGTACTATCTTTTGACTTTAAATGGTACGATTAAGGATATTCCAGAAATATGTTGCATGTGTAAGACATACACTGTAATAGTGTTCTGTGAAATTGTGTCCGGTTGTGTTATATTTGTAATGAAAAACCTTACACGGACCGAACAAAGTCATCGCTGTGCTTTATTCCGTCCTCGGATTTTATCATAGGAGACAAATGTAAGGAAGGACACTATTTCACGGCGGACACTATTTAATGTTACACATGCAGTAAATTAGATATCTACAATCTTTTTCATAGTTCATAGACAACTGAACGTTAATGGTGAATTATCTGGAAAAAAAAACTCGGATGCATTGTATTTCTTTGTTAAGACTGTTTTAAACAGTTGAAATAACCAGCTGTTATGATATAATATGATATGACAACTCATTTTTATAGTAAAATATTTTGTCCCATGGCTCTAAAACAAAAATAGTAAACCATGACACTGAGACGACTGTCGAATTCAGAGATTTTCACTAAAGCAACACCGAACTGGACATTTCCTACTTAATGATTAGGATATTGATGTTATCTCCCTTGTAAGAAAAGTTTGAAGATACCAAAGTAGTAATCAGAAGCTGCAGATCAATGCACAAACAATACAAATACCACAAGAAACAGGACAAAATGAAAACGATATGATAAAATACTACACAGACAACTAAACCCCGAAAGGATAAACAGTTCCTGTTCCACCAGCGGCAACCTTCGTGTATATATATCGTATCTACGATTTGATTGTCTCTTTGGTATTCGTTAACGTTTATTTTAGTTATCTTGCTATATAAGGGTAATAACAAAATTACCGAACACGAAGCAATCTTCCAAAGGAAAAGGCAAACCTCATAAGTCAACAAACAGACGAAATAGGTCAACAACCGAAAAACTGGGAAATCCGCAATGGCTCTGACTTGGTACAGGCATTTCAAAAGAAATGGTGGGTTGAATAAGATTTTACGGCGCCAAACCTTCCGCTTCCATTACGGCTAAAACAATGAAAACGATGTAAAAACATACTACACAGATAACTAAACACCGAAAGGATAAGCAGTTCCTTCTTCACCAGCGGCACCCTTGGTGTAACTATATCGTATCCACTTAACGATTTAATTGTCTCTTTGATTTTCGCTAACGTTTATTTAAGTTAGGGAGCAACCATTTGATTTTTATGGGAGCTAGCATCAAATTTGAAATAAAAAGGCAGGACCAGAATCAATGGTAAGGAAATCACGGATGAGCAATTGGTCAAAATAAAAACGGATAGAGTGAAAAATAAAAAGTCAGGTAAGAAATTATAACTAACAAACATCCAGGACAAAATATTTGATCCTAGCCCTCCCCTTAAATATCAAATGGTTGCTCCCTATTCTTGCTATAGTATTGCATTGCTCGTTGTTCTGACGTGTTGTTAAAGCGATAAATTTGATTAATGAGTCTAGTTTTATTAAACAATAGTTAACAAGTGTCCATCTGGCCACCATTGGAAGCTGGATTCTAACTATGCACTCGATGTCCTTCATAAAATAAATAGACAAGTTAGATTCCTGACGGATGGGAGGTGTACGCGGTAAAGCTTGTAAGTTCCTCGCATCCGTTTGGTGGGGGTTTTTTTCCGGCGTATTGTAGTTTCCGTCACCCCTTCAAATCCAATTGTTATGATATACTTCACCAATTAGAGTCGTTAAACACCCCACAATCGGTCGGTGATTTTCCCAGAATATTGCAGTTGCTTTTCACTTTAAAAATCCAGCATTCGTGATCGGGATTAGGGCTAGGTATATGGTAGTTGATGCCACTTTCAACAGTATACCAGTTTTGTCATGGCGATCAATTGTATTGGTGGAGGAACAACCTTGTGGTGGCCGTAAACTACTTAACATCTTTGTATAACGTGTCCTAAAACACCCACACTCATATTGCTGCTATATAGAGAACAAAACAGAACTAAGATAAATTATAGAATGTTTGTGGGTTGACAGGAACTTTGTTTATGGTATTATGATATTAGTATAACACAGGAATAAATTGATTAATAACCTGTCAGTGTGTTGAGAAAAACTTTAACCACATTTTGTGGTCTTATTATAATTACTTATTATTTAAGAAAATAAATCGAAGTGGCAATCAAGAATAGAAAATCCAGAGAAACTGGCAACATTATGCACACAAGACACAACACGAAGGCAAACAAAACAAAAAACACAGAAAATTAAAAAGATGAGCAATACGAACCCCATCAAATACCTAACCACCCGCGAAGGGCAAGCAGTTCCTGCCTCTTATAAAAAAAAACGGTCATGTTACAAATATAGTCAATATGCTGAATACCACTGTACTCAAACAAACACAAATACCGTAACTTAGACATGAACAACTGGACAAACATAGTTAAGTCTTATGTAGCTAACATTTTAAATAAACGTTAGAGAATACCTAAGGATCCATCAAAAATGGACAATCCAGAGAAACTGGCAACACAGGTCATACAAGACGAAGAAAAGCATAACAAAATACCACACCATATGTGTTGGACACCACTATACTCAAACGAATAAAAATAATGTAAATAAGACATGAATATTCCCTCAAACAACTGGAGGTAAAGACGAAGAAAACATAGTTTCTATGAGAGCATGCGATAGTTCATGGTACATATAGGTACAAGTACATCAATGTCATAAGATAATAGGTAATAACATGTGTAATGATCCAGATAATAAACAGTTTTTTTTCTCTCGCGGATTCATACAATGACATCACAACATACTTTTTAATTTGAATAACAAGGGTGTTGTCATCGTAATTGATATTACATCTATATAGTTTATGTGCGTATCGATTATTTTTTTTTATCTGTAATAGTTTGTGGCATGAACCAAAACAAACATTGCTACAAAAATGGGTTGATATATAAATAAACGTTAGAGAAACCCGAAAGGGAAAGTTGATATGATATCAATAAACGTTAGAGAAACCCGAAAGGTCAAGTTGCTATAACATCAATAAACGTTAGAGCTACCCGAAAGGGCAAGGTGGTATGATATAAATAAACGTTAGAGAAACACGAAAGTGCAAGTTGCTATGATATAAATAAAAGTTAGAGAAACCCGAAAAGGCAAGGTGCTAAGATATAAATAAACGTTAGAGAAATCCGAAAGAACAAGTTGCTATGATATAAATAAACGTTAGAGAAACCCGAAAGGGCAAGTTGCTATGGTATAAATAAACGTTACAGAAACCCGAAAGGGAAAGTTGATATGATATAAATAAACGTTAGAGAAACCGGAAAAGGCAAGATGCTATGATATAAATAAACATTAGAGAAACCCGAAAGGTCAAGCTGCTATGATATAAATAAACGTTAGATAAATCCGAAAGGACGAGTGGCTATGATATAAATAATCGTTAGAGAAACCCGAAAGGGCAAGTTGCTATGACATAAATAAACATTAGAGAAATCCGAAAGGGCAAGTTACTATGATATAAATAAACGTTAGAGAAACTTGAAAGGGCAAGTTGCTATGATATAAATAAACGTTAGAGAAATCCGAAAGGGCAGACAAGAATAGATAATCCAGAGGTCACATACAACATTTGGCACAGAACAAAGTCAAACATAAAACACAACAAAGAAAACCAAAAAAGAAGAACAATTGGGGTAGGAAATATTTGCTCTTCAGGGGCACATTGACTCTATCGTTGTTTGAGTTGGACTTCGTGTTTTTGACCTTCAATTCTCTGCATTGTATAGCATGTACGCCTCTTTATGAAGAGAAAGCTTAACAATGTTGGTCTACAATTCCACCAAATTGGAACAAAATGAAAAAAAAAATCTGATCTCACTTGGAATTATGGAACATAATCAAGACTATGACATATGATGTCGGAAATCCACACCCAAACATGTCACGGGATTGTCATTAAACTTTAATTTTCTGTGAATTTAAGGATATATTAGAGAGAGATAAAACATAATAAAAGAGGGAAAATACAAGAAAAAGGTTTGAAGATACCAAAAGGGTAATCAGACGTTGTAAATCTAAAGACAGATAATACAGTGGCCAACATAACAAACAATGATGTACAAAACACTACATGGAACACTAAGTAAGGAGCACCACCAACCCCACTAAAGAGAGGGAAGTCAGATGCTCCGAAAGGGTAAGCGATACCTGCTGCACATGTGAAAAACGGAGAATGTCCGTGGTCATTTGTGACACAGATATGTCGTAATGGTTAACCAAGTGAAGGTGGCGAGGGTAAATATATGGCTTCAACGTAACCACTAAGAACCATCGGTTCAGTAGCTTCATTGTTAGGAGCAACCATCCGGAATTGAGACTAAGTTGTCTGGACGTGATATAATCTACGGTGATTCTTGAGGCATTCCCATAGCATAGTTAGTTGCCTTCTTTCAGTTTATTAATGGCAAGTAAATTGTTTTACTCCGACATCGAGTCAGACATCACGAGTCAGATTAACACATAGCTACACATGGGAGCTAGATCGAAAGTCTTGATGCATAGTGAGATGGGAAAATATGTCATGGAGAGTATGTGCATAATTATTAAGTATGTAGCGGAGAATATGTGCGAAATTATTAAATATGCCACGGAGAGTATGTGCGTAATTACTAAATATGTCACGGAGAGTATGTGCGTAATTATTAAATATGTCACGGAGAGTATGTGCGTAATTATTAAATATGTCACGGAGAGTATGTGCGTAATTATTAAATATGTCACGGAGAGTATGAGCGTAATTATTAAATATAGAAATTTAAAACATATATGTGCCGATCAATATGTGTTAGCGATGCTATGAGCATTTGGTCTCTGAAATATAATCTGGTCTGTTAAACCTATTGTAAAAAAAATCATGATACAGTGACACCTTTCTTGACCGGCCCTTGCATAAACTGGAATCCTGTATAAACCGAACACTAAAAGAAGTCCAAATTTAGAAAATATTTGTTAATTTATTATGTATAAACTGAAAACCTGTCCTAACACAAACGCGTTTCACAAGGAGGTTGCTTTTGAGAAGTTTCACTGTTTTAAGATGATAGATGTGCCCAATATTTTACCAATGAAACAGGCTCTAGCCAGGATTTTGCATAACATACATACCATTTCAATTGATTAACTAAATATTGGTTACTTAGCGCCCAGCAGCAATTTTTGTTGGTCAGATTAAACTTTAAATTGGAAGTTAGGTTATGGTATTTAACGCCACTTTCAACACTTAACATGGCCACTTTTGATATTCAGGAGTCAACAATATCGACAAAATCAACAACGAAACGAGATATTGACGACACAACGGAGGAGGGAGGGGTAAATAAGGGTAATAACAAAATTACCGCACTCCAAAGGGAAATTCAAAACTCATAAGGAAACAAGCAGACAAAGTCAGTCAATAACGAGAAACCTAGGAAAACCGCAATGGTCCTGACTTGGTACAGGCATTTCCAAAGAAATAGTGGATTGAATCCGATTTGACGGCGCCAAACCTCCCGCTTAAATTAGCCTTAAGTAGCTTTTATGATGACTATTATATTTGGAAATCTCCAAAAGAGGTATTTAGCCTACATGGACCGGGGAAATCTCCATGAACTATATCCCCAATTGTCTACGGTCTTTTTTTTTCTGTATTGTAACCTGAAAACTTCCTTACGGAGAGGGCACCACATGTCCGTTACCAATGGAAGCACTGAACACCACTGTAGATTGAAACCTATTTGCAAATGGTGTTAAATATAAAATAATAAACTAACTCCACTATTTCTATGTCTAAGCAAAATTGATGGAACCAAGTTCGGTTTTCCGGTGTGTTCCGTATCTCATTTGCTGCCTGGCATAAATGTCCCCGATACGATTGCAACACTGTTTCTTTTTACCAAACTGTTATTATTCTATTATTGCATTTGTAAATGACTTCAAGAGAGCTGACATTAATACTTTTTAATATATTTGAGGGGTTAGGGTTGTAGTTATGGTGTTTAACGCCACTCTCAACAATATTTCAGCTATAACGTGGCGGTTCATCGAAAGGGTAAATATATATAAATATACACACATATATAACTGATATACACATATCAAAGCTCAAATAATGAGCAATAAAAGTTATACAATAAATAGTTATTTACAGAAATTGATAAATGTGCTAGGATTCTTGGTACGATGACTTTGAAGATACCAAAGGAATTGGCAGAATCAGTAATTGATGAAACCATGAAAATATATTAAATTACGTTTGACAATACCAAAGGCGTAAGCAGCAACTGTAAATCTAAAGATAGATGATGAAAGGACCAAAGGAAAAGGGACAACAGGGAAGACAATGCTCTACAACACATTACAGAGAAGAAAAGAAGATGTCAAAATGAGTGCACGACGTGTTTTGGGACTAACCTTCATCAGGTGACAATCGGCAGATTGGAAAGCCAAGTAATTTAAGTGTTTGGGTAACACGAGCACATTTAATAAATGTTTTAACACAGGTACTCGCGAAGATTAAAACGCGATAAAGGTATATCTCCAACAACGAAAGCTTCAGGTTAACGGACAAAGTAAACTACAACAATATAACGATAGTCTAAGACAAATATATCTACATAAACTGGGAATGACACCACTCATTCAATGTTAATATGATATATAAATGACATTAAATGACAATATTACACTTGTACTGGCCTGTTTATTAGATGATTAGATATGTTAAATCTAAAGGTGACAAAAACAATTGACAGTCTACATGCAAGGTTTTAAGCATCAAATATAGTCTCGGCCCATAAAACTAGTTTACCTCCGTCACATTTTATTTGAGAGTCTGTACAAAGCCAGGAAAGTGTACGGTCATGCATTTTTGTGTTAGGACCAGGGCCAGCCTTAGGAGATTCGGGGCCCAAAGCTGTATTCTGTAAAAACTGCAGTGTGTTGTTGTGTGTACTTGAACAGCCGAGAGTAGATAACTCCAGAGCGGAGTCTCATAAGCGCAGTGTCCAATAATTGGGAGCAATTGATCCAATTGGCTTATGGCCGGTCCTTGTTAGGAGTATCAATTTTACCTCTTTCTATGGTGTTGATATTGATTTTGAAATTGTTCCGACAGGTTTGAAGTTTTTGTTTTTTTCAGTTTATTACTTGAGCTTTTTGCAGTTTTGAATATTCCGAATTTGATATTTTAATTCAAGTAGAATAGCTACCGTTCATAATAACCATTGATATTTCCTAAGCTAAACTTGCATTTATCACATACATGATATCCTATTAACATAGAATAAGAACTTTCAGCTCTTAGGAGGAGCGGAGCCCAATAAAATAATATAATCATTGCTGTTCTCTGTAAAGCCTACAGTGAGTTGTTGTGTGTACTTGAACAGCCGAGAGTAGAATAGGTCCAATTGTATTAACGCAGGTCCAACATAACATCTAAATAAAATGTAGTAATAACTTGGTCATAAACTATCCGATGTATTCATTATATGCGGAATTATTTTTCGTAGTAATTGTTTAAGAGTTGTCTTTCTTGGAATGTGTTTTTACCTTATTTTTGTTGACATTTCACTAGAGAAATTACAGATATATAGATATTATGATCTTCGAAAAGTATGAAAACACGTTATTTAAGATATATTGGAATTGTACTCTCATACAAAGTATAATACATTTTTTGACTGGTATGAGGACAATAGCAAGTTTATTGTTCCCTGAGATATCATCTATTGCCGAAGGGGAACAATAAACTATCACCCGAATAACCAGTCAATAACTGTTTCATTGTACTGAGTAACATAAGGGATTACAATACCATACAGACACAGAACCTACTCTCCATGTTTGTTGCTGTGGTCTGCGTGTTTCTGGATTTTAGGCTAGCATAGGCAAAATCCAGAGAATTTTTAATGTCCATTACCGTGTTTCCTCCAATAAAAAGTCCACGAAAATATATCGCGTCTCCGGTGAATGCCACAATATATCAGGAAATACAATATTCATGAACATGCCATTTTGATAATAAAACTTATACTGAGGTATAGTAAATAGAAATATTGTCCCAAAAGGGACACACCTCTTACAGAACTTCAATTACCCCAAGATGAACTTGACAAATTTATATGAACTTATTACAATGATTACGATTTTCGATTTCTGTTGATATTGGACCACACTTATTTAACATTCTAACATGACGTCCTTCCTTCGCTTTATAGACAAACGAACGATTTATCGATTGAATATAATCGCATTACCACATACGCCGGTGCATGTGACTGACTTTCCCGTCGTAAATATATATGTTGATACATTATCGCCTGCTCCAATTCGGCAGCATAAATTGTGTGCAAAATTGTCCGCAAACGTAAATATACGTATGCTACCGTATTTGTACTTAATGTCAGAATCAAAATGATTCAAGGAAGCCAGAATGTGTTTTGAGTTTAAACATGGGTTGGTGGATATTAGTAAATTGTATCCCTCGCCTTTGGCTCAGGATAAAATACTAATATCCGCCAACCCATGCTAAAACTCAAAACACTTTCTGGCTTCCATGATTTATTTCTTAAATAGTTGTATTTGTGTTTCCTACATCAAGATACTAAATCATTAATAAAAAAAATGTGCAGCATTCATCCTAAAGTTTTTGAAATTAATTAGTAAAATTATCAGATTTGCACTTTGGCACGTGGAATTAATATCTCAATTGGAAACCCCGACCGATTAGGATAAGGGTTATAGCGTTTAATGTCACTGGTGTATTAGGAAATAATAACAGTAACAATAACAATATATATATATATATATATATAACCGCATAAAATACCACCAGAATCAGGGCAGTTCTAAAAATCTATTATCGTAAAATCGTCGAAACGGAAGCAAATTCGATACAAGATTTAGATAGAAAATCGGAGAATCCCTACTTTTAATTTTAGAGTGACGCGATGTTAATATAAAGGTTCCTCTGGAATGATCTAAATTAATATATGTGGCAAAAATTAATTAAACAGTGTCCATAATGTTCTATCAAGAAAAAAACATCCTGCTTTTAGCCAATCAGATAAAATAAATATGCATAGTCATATAATGACTCAGGTTATTGCATAAGTTGTAGAAAACAATAACTTTATAAGCTAATTTTGATGGTTAAATGCTTATAATGTAGACTGTCTATTGCTTTATGCCACCTTTAGATCTAACATACCCAATCATATAATAAACTGGACAGTATCAGTGTGATTTAATTACATGTATATATCATATTGAATAAGTGGTGTCACTCTCAGCTTATTTAGATTTACTTGTCCTATACTGTTGTGGTATCTAGTTATAGGTTACTTTGTGTGTTGACATTTCGTTGTTGTGGATCAACCTTTGACTCGGTTTAACCTTCCAGAGTACCCGATACCAACAAGTGGTTGACAAAATACCACAAAGAAAAGCATAGATAGAACACCAAGAACCACACTAAAAACGGAGAGCAACTCAAGTGTCCCGTGAGGGTTAGCAGTTCCTTCTTCAAAGGCAAAGGAAAAACAAAGAATAAAACCTCGAACAACACATAAAATGTGACTGCAATGCAGTCAGTAACGTATCTCTTACTTATTAAAGATAAAAAAATAAACGTTAAACTGAAGGGGCAATCAGGAATTGACAATCCTAAGAAACTGTAAATAAACAGTGGCAAAAATAGAAGGGGCAATCAAGAATTGACAATCCTAAGAAACTGTAAATAAACAGTGGCAAAAATAGAAGGGGCAATCAAGAATTGACAATCCAGAGAAACTGTAAATAAACACTGGAAAAAACAAAACGGGCAAAAAATAATAGACAATCCAGAGAAACTGTAAATAAACACTGGAAAAAACAAAACGGGCAAAAAAGAATGGACAGTCCAGAGAAACTGTAAATAAACACTGGAAAAAACAAAACGGGCAAAAAAGAATGGACAATCCAGAGAAACTGTAAATAAACACTGGAAAAAACAAAACGGGCAAAAAAGAATGGACAATCCAGAGAAACTGTAAATAAACACTGGAAAAAACAAACGGGAAAAAAAGAATGGACAATCCAGAGAAACTGTAAATAAACACTTGAGAAAACAGAAGGGGCAATCAAGAATGGACAATCCAGAGAAACTGGCAACATTGGACACACATAACACAGGACGAACACACACAACAGAAAACACACAACACAAAAATCTAAAAAGATGAGTAACACGAACATCACCACACTCCGGGTGAACCCAGATGGTCGTGAAGGGTAAACAGTGACTGCCTCTTAGAGGACATCCATCGTATTGTACAATCAAATCCGGTAATAGTATTGACAGTGAGAGAGGAAAGACAGAAATCTACGTAAGACCAAAACAGATCCATAAAAATAATTAAATACTTATAACGTCATCATATTTACAATAGATTTGAATAAACTTACTGAATTAATAAGAAAGGATATGGATGTAATTGTACATGCAAAACTATCCACAATTACACTTAGAATGAATTTGAATTGTTGGTGTTTAACGCCACCTTCAGCATTATTTCGCTATATCATGGCGACCAGTTTTAGTAGTGGAAGAAGCCGGAGAGAACCACCGACCCTGGGCAAGCAACTGGTAAACTGTATCACTTTCGGTGGCGAGTCGAGTGCACCCTTTTTGTAATTTACAAAGCTGGGCGCGACCCCACGTTGTACATTGTATGAGCTGTTAGATCCAACGACCTAACTCATTCATTGAGCCACCCGGGCCCTAATTACACTTAGACACGAATTCAAGCTTAGGAACAGATTGTAGTAGGAAAGGATATGGATGTACTCGGACAAAACCACTGGGGCCGTGTTCTCGAACGTGTCTTAGGACTAAGACATGTCATAAGACCATCTTAGTACAAATCTTAGTCCTAAGTCGTTTTATCGATCATGTCATAACTTGGGACATGTCGCAAAATTTGTCTTAAATTTAGGACATCTACGGAGGTGTCCTAAGATGGTCCTAGCCCCGAAATCATAATATAATTTGATAGTTTGTACTAAAAACGAACTTTAGTTTGTAGAATATGATTGGTATACACATTTATGCTGTTTTTAAATCTAAATACGTGAACTATCAATGATTTTTCTATTATAATTTAAACGGCGCACGAGATATCTTTTGTTCATCTTAAATCAGTAATTCATTGAAAGTTTGAAATCAGCTCACTCGAAAATAATCACACAAAAAATAACGGTAATGACTGTACTTCACTATAAAAGCGTGCTATACATTAGTTTTATCGTATATGACCTTCATATAATTGCAAATTAAAGAAAACAAGAATCAGACTCATGGGATGCAGCGTACAAAGTAGATAAAATTTAAAAAAAAACACACTTTATTTACATCTTATATTTTATTATGAGTATTTTTTATTAAGTGTTTGCTATATTTTAATATTGGAAATATTGTTGTACACAATATTTCTATTTTCCTAATCATTGCGTTGACACTTAGGACATAGTTAAGACATCCTAAGCTAGGATAGTCTTAAGATAGCTGCGAGATCACTCTTAGGACATGTCCTAAGATGGTCCTAAGACCATCCTAAAAATCGTCCTAAGACATATCTTAGGACAAATCTTAGGATACTTTCGAGAACACGGCCCCTGGTCTACTTCAAATTATTGATAAACGTTATCATATAATGTTGTATGGAACACATCTCGACTAATTCGAACTCACAACTTTAGCGATACTATGTACTAGTTGCATTGGCAGATACAGATCCAATTACCATACGTTCGTGGTCACATTGCCTTTATCCACCCGTTTTTTTTTTACTTCAAGATATAAAAAATATGATAAATTCTATGAAAAACAAAACAAACGGATCACACCGTCATTTGTCATTCCTTTGATATATAAAATGGAGAGGAATTAAGAAATGAGTTAGTGTTAGGGCTATGTTTATGTCACTGAATGAAAAGCTGGCACTGTTACAACGTTACTGTATGCATTGCAGAAAACTCAGTAAACTTTTTTTTCTTGTCATTGTTTCCTTGCTTTCTGCATATAGTTTTATATCAGTTGGAAAATGAAAAGTTTTAGGATAACAAAGGGGTAATCAGAATCCATAAATCGGAGGACAGACAACACAATGGCCAACAAAAAAGAAACAAAAGGACAAACAACGATCTACGCAACATTACACAGAAAACTAAAGATCAAGTAATACTAATCCCATCACTAAAACCTGTAAGGGTTAGCAAGTCCTGTTTCACATGTGATACCCGTCGAAATATGACCGCACGCCCCAAAAGACATCAATGAAAACTAACATAGCTCTAAATAAAAAAGCCCCAAAATACATCAATAAAAACTAACAACGTACCAAAACGACCCAATAGACACCAATGAAATCTAATAAAAATCATAGAAATAATAAGCGGCTGCTTGCAGTTATTAGACGACTAGCTAACACGATATATTGAGATGGCTGTATAATCCAGGGTTAAGGGATTAGGGTTATTATGTTGAACGCCACTTACATCGATATATCAGTTATATCGTAGCTATTTATTGTTGAAGTACACCTCGCGTTAACGGGAATCAATCTCACAACTTTATTAGGGATAGTCACTGATTGCATAAGCAGTTGTAAATTCAACTACCATACGATCACGACCACGACGGCTACTTGTCAGATTGGAACATGAAAAATGTGTTATTGATACTGTTCATATACGGTTATATAGGTGATATAAATTGTTAGTTCTTGTCCACTCTAAAACGTGTGAAACATTTTACGTTCGTTTTAGCATAAAAAGCGACATAAAACTTCTATACAGAGCATAATTGTTGACACGTGTATTAGTTAAAGCATCCCTATAATTCTGTACGATGAATATACCAGCAATATATGTTTTAAATTATGAACGCAACCGTCCGCTAATTTATTTAAACACGTCAAAATAAAGAAGAATGAATGACATTTATTATTCTTGTGACATGTCAGAAAAAATAAATTATGATTTTTTTCCCCATAACATCAGTTTTTGTCCATCGTCTATGACATCATCAGCGAATTGAATCAAATATCGGTTAATATTGATCAGAATCACAATAACCATGGTAGGATAAGTACAGGTCAATAATGGCCTATATAGAACAGCTAAATCACCAATAAATAACAGATAGCACCAATTGGAATGTCAAGGACAAACGTAGTACATTTTTCAAAGCGAGTGTTTACGGTACTTAATATTTACATTTTTAATTAGCACCATGACAACATATGTCAACAAAATGAAGATGGTAAAAATGGAAATAAGAAATAATAACAATCCACATCTCAGTTGGTAAACTATATTTGACCCCTCTAATGCGAGACCTTGGATGTTGTTTCATTAGATGGTGAATATATTTGTGAAAATAATAGCTGATCACCCAAATGGGCGGCCTTGGACATTTATGAAAGGAAAGTTTAAATCGTGTTGGTCAACAAGTCCACTAATATTAACTAAACGTGCAATCACCTTTCACCCCAAGTCATTGAACAAAAAAAAATGACCTCGACACATGACGTTAAAATATATACTCTGGCTTGGGATAGGCAAAATCATGTGGCTTAACCCTTACTCTCGATATAATTAGATTTTCAACCGCAATTCATATATAAACAAACGATAACTAAGCATGTGATAATTCACTGCCGTTCAAATATTGTTTTTATCTTCCTTTATCATGTGTGCTACAAATAAATGTTAAATTTTGTAACCTTAATTGTCTTTGGTTTGACAAAGGGAGATCACTCCGAAATAAGATGTATCAGACAAAGGGAGATAACCCAAAATACATTTTATCAATCAATATGTTTGGTATACTTGATATTGTATTCATTAACCATTGTTTATAGCGACAAAAAATTACATATCGATGATGATGATGATGATAAACAAATTTAGCGTGTATGAATATAGATTACAGGTTTGAGAAAAGTTTGCAAATATCAAAGGGGGCAATCAGAAGCTGTTCATAGGCTAGAGCCTACTGTCTGTCACTTGACTTGAGAGGTAGTGATTAGAATGCCAAAACAGGTGTTCTGTCTAGCCAAGATATTGCAAAAACAATCATTGAAATATAATATTACTTAAAAGCTGTGATTTGTTAATCCATTTCACGTGATTTATTTGATAAAATATGTATAAATTGGGTCTTACTTAAAATAAATATTTATAAGTCTTAGATTTCTATAAATAGATAAAAAAATAAAAGATTTTAAATTTAGGAAACAATAGCTAGATTTTGCTTTCATTATATGTTCAGAAATTTAACTAATCAAAATCAAGCTTTATTCGCACTTTGGTTAATAATGTAGTTGACGAGAAGAAACAATGGCCACAGAATGTGACGGCAGCCAATTTGCCGCTTTAAAAGAGTTGTTTGATAATATGAAATCAAATGAAGAGAGCCAAAGTTATTACTAATATTTTATTTTTTCTCAATATATGAATGATTTTGAATCACAAATTCAAAGTAATATGACATTATAATATAACAATTATATCATTTTTATTTCGGTCAATGCATGCTTTATCGACCAATGAAGACATATTGACCTCGGACTTCGTCCTCTGTCAATATACTTTCATCCGGTCGTTAACAAATCATTCATTGACCGCATTAAAAGGCCACAATTGTATATTTCATTTCTAGTATTTTTGTTCAATACTAAGCATTAATTTAAAATAAAAAGACAATTAAAATTTAGAATTTCAACGCAAATTTGTTTATCATCATCGATTCCTCTGAAAAATAATTGGCATTCCATTAAATTGAATACCATTACAATGAACATGATAACTATAATAATTTCTACGAATTTTTGGAAATTTGAAAATCGAATTTTTCTAAAATTTAAATACAATTTTAATTTGAACATTAATCTTCATCTCCTAAATATACCATCTACATATAACTAAGAAGCATTCGAAAATCGAAAAATTAAATTTAAATTGCAATTTAAATTTGAACATTAATCTTTTATTTCCGAGATATAACATCTACATATAAACTAAGAAGCGTAATCTAAGCATACTTACCATTAATATATTCCTTCGCTGTTAGGTTCTGAAGCCCAATGTATGTTAAAAGCAAACCAACTTCCAAAAGTCAAAAAGTCGCGAGAAACTATGGTTATATACTAGTATGTATATAAGTATTATATGGTTGCTGTTAATTGGTCTAGTTAGGCTAATCTACGTCAACTCAAACATAAAATTAAAATTCATTCATACTGTGAAATCATTATTAATCGTGGGGCTCTAAGTTTCGCTGATTTCGTGAAACCACGAAAATAAAAATTCAACGAAATACAATTATTCCATTGGTTGTTGCCTGTATTGCTTGAAATCACGAATTCAAGAAACCATGGATCAATGCAATAAAAGTACTTTCACAGTATCTCTTTTTCTTTTAATACTACAACATTTTTTTGATTAATTGTAGCATCTTGTTTGTTATTCATTAACGAAACAAAGACATTCATTAGTCACGAAGTTATTAACCTCTTGACCCCATCTTTAAAAAAAAATGCATTGATATATATGATTGTTTTAGAGTTAGCGTTGTCATGGGTACATACCATTTTTATAAATGTATTGACATATATGATTGGTTTAGAGTTAGCGTTGTCATGGGTACACACAAGTCTTAAAAATGCATTGGCATATATGATTGGTTTAGAGTTAGCGTTGTCATGGGAACACACCATTTTAATAAATGCATTGATCTATATGATTGGTTTAGAGTTAGCGTTGTCATGGGTACACAACATGAATTATATATGTCAATGATGGTCATATATCGTGCTGACTAAGCTTTGATTATATGCGCTAAAGCTGATAGAACGCTGCGTAGCAAAGCGCCTGACATTGACAGCTTGCTTGCATATCTCGTTGATCTGATATTTTATATTAAAATATATATTTCATTATAATACACTTAGATTCAGGATACATCAAAACTTTATATTTGCGGTCATCTCTATTAAGCAACCATCTGTATTAAAAAATCACATTGTTTTTGTCCTGTCATATAAAATTTCATATAAATTCAATCTCTTTTAAGAGGTCACCTGTCTTATAAGGCCACTTTTTCTTTATCCCAAATGTGACCTCTTAATACAGGTTGTTCTTTGTCCCAAATGTGACCTCTTAATACAGGTTTGACTGTATACTTTTAAAGATATTTTTAGGGTTTTAAACACCTTGGTAGTCCATATGACTGTTCTAAAATACATCAAAGCCGTTAAATTTGAAATCAGGTGTAAACATATTTTGTCGGTGTGTTAGAACAGTCATTCGGACAATGAGCTATACAACAAACTATGTATTTCCTGTGATTTGTACAATATATATGAATTAAGGTTTAATTTACTATAATCCTGGGTACCACTAATCCATTCTGTCGCCTGAGAGATGATGTTAGATGGACCAGAAATACCAGACAATGAATGCTGAACCATTATCACGGGTGGTGGTGGTGTGGCTGTGAAATAAAAATTAAAAAAATAGATAGAAAATAACCTATTTTTGAAGGTTTTACAAAAATGTTGAACCATTCACTACCACAGAATATGGTGGTGTGGTTGTGAAACGAAATAATAACTGAAATAACCTGCTAATTGTCTATGTATTTTGTTTGTACAAAGAATGTTGAACCGTTGACTACAACAGAATGCTGTGGTGTGGCTGTCAAACGAAACATAATAAAAATGAGAATAACTTTCTAATTTCAAAGTTAATGCCACATTTTGTCCTATCCAATGTCTTTAAGTTCTGAGTCCCATGTTGTGATTCGCTACGATTTACGCATAAAATTAATGTTCTGTTCGTCTTTACCTCCAGTTGTTTGTATGAGAGCTCATGTCTTGTTTACGTTATTTGTATTTCTTTGCGGATAGTGGTGTCCAACACATATTGACTATAAGAGTAACATGGCTAGTGTCTTATAAGAGGGAGAAACTACTTGTCCCTCGCGGTCCCCTTGGTTCACCCTTGTGCTTGGTGGTGTACGACACATATTGATTATATGAGTAACATGGCAAGTGGCTTATAAGAGGCAGGTTCTACTTGTCCCTGGTGGTCCCCTTGGTTCACCCTTGTGTTTGGTAGTGTCCGACACATATTTATTATATGAGTAACATGGCAAGTGTCTTGTAAGAGGCAGGTACTACTTGTCCCTCGGGGTCCCCTTGGTTCACCCTTGTGTTTGGTAGTGTCCGACACATATTTATTATATGAGTAACATGGCAAGTGTCTTGTAAGAGGCAGAATCTACTTGTCCCTTGGGGTCCCCTTGGTTCACCCTTGTGTTTGGTGGTATTCGCCACATATTGATTATATGAGTAACATCGCAGGTGTCTTATAAGAGACAGCAACTACTTGTCCCTCGCGGTCCACTTGTTTCATCCTTGTGTTTGGTGGTGTCCAACACATATTGATGATAAGAGTAACATGGCTAGTGTCTTATAAGAGGCAGGAACTACTTGTCCCTCGCGGTCCCCTTATTTCACCCTTGGTTTTGGTGGTGTCCAACACATATTGATTATATGAATAACATAGATAGTGTCTTATAAGAGTCAGGAACTACTTGTCCCTCGCGGTCCCCTTGGTTCACCCTTGTGCTTTGGTGGTGTCTATGTTGCTCACTGTTTAGTTTCATGTTTTTTTCATCTACGTCCTGTGCCTTGTGTTCCCAATGCTGTCAGTTTTTTTTCTGGATTTTCTATTCTTGATTGTCCCTTGTTTTTCCCCAACGTTTATTTAATGTAGGTGTTATTTGACTTATAACCGATAGAAATTGCATTGTGGATTCATATTTCGGTAACAATCTCCTACGATTTTTCTTTCACAATAACCCTAACGCTAACCCTTTACTAGATTAAAACGACGGGTACCACTAGTGAAGCATGAACTGCTTACCCGTCCGGAGCACCCACGATTTTTAGTGCGGATCGTCTTACTCGATCTTTAGATTTATATGTATGTGTTGTCGATCGTTGTTTGTCCTTTTGTACTTTTTCTTTTGGCCATTGTGTTGTCTGTTCTTCTTCGATATACGGTTTCTGATTGCCCCTTTGGCATTTTCAAGCGCTTCTTTATCTAAAATGTATTAGAAATACACTTAATCTAATATATATATTTACCTTCAGTAGTTGGAGGGGTCCACGGGCGGAATGGAGGTGGAGTAGGAGGGGGTGTCCTCCTACGTGTAGTAGGTACTGTACGAGGGACTGGTGTAGTTGGGCGAGTTGTTCTGATTAGCTGTGGCGTTGTTGGTGTAGCAAGTTCTACCCTATTAGTTGTTACAACAACAGTGGTTTTAAGCGGTTTCGTAACCTTTTTAGCTAGAACGATAAAAAATGAATGAGATAAAACTTAATGCTTCATAATTAATAAAACATATGCAAAACTAACAATATATATTAATTCACTTATTAATTCTGTAAATACTTTCTGAGGATGCTTTTTTTAGCTTTGTTGTTGGTACACACAGATAAATATATAAAAATGTTTATCAAATTTAACAAATTTAACTTCCGGTCGCATATTTGTAGATGTTTATCAATAATACAGCTAAAAATAGCATACACAAATGTTGCCATTTGAATCCAATGTCTTAAAATTCAAAGAGTGTTCATTACTACAAATTATATTGTTTATGCAATACATATCTATTACATACACAGTGTGTTGGTACATGGCTTTGTATCATGTGCTGCCTGTTGTGTGAGCCAATATCACTACGAGTCACGATAACTATGAGTAGTGATGCGGTTAGCTCAGACGAAACATACAAAGCTTTGTACCAATACACTGTGTATATAAGAAGTTTATACAACGCTTCAATAACAAATAATCTTAAGCAAATAACAAGGGATGAATTAAAATTAATTGTGTGTACAATACTCTAAGAGAGACTACATTTTGTGCATGACGTCACGTTATTTGTTGCGGTTCGTTCACAAATAGCACGTTACATACGGTTCAATCACTTTCAGTGTCACTCTATAATCAACAACTCTTCTATTAGAGAAATGTGAACTGCACAGTTGCCGAAAATATTTGAAATATGCCCTTGGAAAGGATAATATGACGATGAATTCGTGATACAAAATATGATTGTATCAACATTAAACAGTCGCGTTGTTTACGTTGCTTACATTGATGGATTTCCCCCACATTACAGGTGCGATGACGTCATGACAAAGTAGTTCCGCAAAGAAAATCGTAGTTTCTATTCTACTATTCCCGACTGCAATTTACACGAATAGCAAAGCAATAAATGTAAAGCTCCTGTTATCATACTAAATGACTAAAGTGCGACTAACTAATAACATGTTTGAAGATACCAAATGGGTGTGTTTGCTTTGGTTTTCTGATTTATATGCTAAAAATAAAAAAAGGAGAACAATCAGAAAAATGTACAATAATTGATAATACAACAATTTAAATTTCCATGTAATATTTACGATTGGAAGTTTGGCAACCGACAAATTAACACATCAATCAATTATGCAAATATTAAACATTAGTCGATTTTTTACTCCAGAAGTTCAATATACAATTACTATCTACTCGATATATGAAGTACAGAGAATACATCAACCCTTAAAAGTAATAAAGCTATGTTGTTCTTTTATCTGTATAATATATAAATACATCATTATTCAATATTTAATGTAGTATATGATTGATATGAACACGTGTCTATATAATGGCACGTGTATGACGAATGTCTAACGACTCATTTAATAAGAATATCTGTAATAGATATATCTTATACGATAGTGGACGAATGCGTATGTTTTGGCTGAATATATGTGTAAAATTAGGGGAAAAAAAGTTCTGTAATCCCAATCCGATTCTTTCCTCATTCATGACTTAACATCGGGTGTGTAACAAGAGTAACCCGAAGGGTACTGGTGCCACTAGTGGAGCAGGAATGATTTACCATTCGGGAGCACATGAGTTCACCCCCGGTTTTCAGTTTGGTTCGTGCTGCTCGATCTTTAGTTTTCTCTCTAGTGTGTTGTGGATAATTTTTATTTCCTTTCGTCATTTTTCTTTAGGTCACTGGTTTGTCTGTCCTTCGTCGATTTACGGCTCCCAGTTGCCCATTTGATATCTTTAAACATTTCATTTTAATTACGGATAAGACTTATTCTTTCCTATAGTTGTTGATGATATCCGATATTCGTTTTCTCCTCAACTTCATTACTGCGAGGTGCTAAAGGTATGTTAATGACATTTTTATCTAGAATTGTTTTCATATTGTTTTTACAAAGTAAATTGTTTTATGTGCGTAACTGTTTCATTCAACAGCTGAAAACAAGTTCATGTAACCCTAATTTGTCTTTAATATGTAGTCGTGATATACACCCGTGGGCAATCGATTTCACCCCTTGAACTTTGAACCTTCCCATTATTATTATTATGCTTAACCCGTTTAACCCTGTCACATTATTCAGCTGCTTTCAATCGATTTCCCTCAGGCTGTGGGTCACACTGCTTGATCTTTGACCTGCTCTTCACATTATTATTATACTTAACCCGTTTAAGCCTGCCACATTGCTCAGCTTTCCCTCGGGTTGTGCGTCATTTTATTTTGAACTTTGATGATTCATGAAGACTTAGTTGATTTGTTCATGCTTGTTGATATCGATGAAAGGTGTATTGCCATTTATCACTGATATTGCATGCTCGAAAATATAGGTCGGGTCAGTATTTTGTTGTTGTGGTTTTTAGGACATTTGACTGATTAGTATAACATGGATATATTGAAATATAGAAGTAAGCCTGTGGATATGAATAACATAATGTGTTGCGTTTGTATCGAATAGAAAATCAAAGGAGCCATTATTCAACTATATCATTCCGAATGCAAGCTATGTTCAAAGAAATTGCACTAGATCAACATGATTAGTGGGATTTTCATAGTGGTAGCTCACTGAAACAAGTTCAATAGTATCTACATACTGTACAAAAATGAGAGAGCGATGCCATTAGACTGTCTCTGTAAACGCGAAGGGAGTTTAAGAAATATGAACAATTTAGCATTTTAAAGTGGATATACTTGGTCCATTCTTTGTTTCACAAAATACATCTTTAAAGTACAAGGCCGATGGTTTTCTCAACACATTTTAAAAGCTATAGTCCATGAACAAGGTCTTTCGTATTGTAACCATACAAATCATCATCTAGTGGGTACCCATTTTTGACAACTGATAGTGTATAGATTGAACCATGTTAATCGTCAATATTACCTAGTATAGTTGTTATAATGACGCCAACCATGTTCAATACAAATTACCCAGGAAACAAAGTTTACTTCATTGACTAATAAATCATGAATATGTATGAGAAGCGAGGTGTCTTGTCAATAGTCCTTAAATCAACCACGGGTAAGCATGGAAGGAATTTGATCTATTTAATATACTTTGACACATATTATTCTCGCAGTCAAGACAAACTGCTAAATCATCATATTCAAATCAAATGTCGGCTGAACTTGATTTGCCTTTTCTTATTTTCCCCCTCAAATATAAATTTCTACCGGATATTATTTTGACGTTAATATTTGGTTATTATATAACATAAGTTATCACATATTATGCAAGAATATGATGCTTTATTACATACTTAGTTAAAATAAAGGCATTTTTGTATGACCAATATGACCGGAAGTAAACTGTCCATATTTTCACACGCCGGGAAAAAAACCTGTTATTGGATTACTACAAGATTATTTCCATATCGGCCCGGGCCAATATGCGTCCATATCGGCCCGGCCCAATATGGGTGTCTCGGGGCAATATGGGTGTCTCTTTTCTAGATGTCGGAAGTATGTGATAAATAGTTTAATACATGGGCATTTCCATATTGGCCTGGTTATCATCCCTCGACCCATATTGGCCCTCGACTTCGTCTTGACATGATAACCAGGCCAATATTGAAATGTCCATGTATTAATCTGTATTTATTATATACTATACCGGAGAAAGGCCGGTTGCAGCATACTCGGGCTGATATGGCGTTATCATTCCCACTAGGCTGATAACCTCATATCAGTGCGGTCTGAAAACTCCAAAACAGCCGGACCCATCTTTTCAGATCAATTAATTGTCAGTTTATGATATATATAAATTAAAACATCACCTTTCTTATATCATCTTAGCTAGCCTCCTTCAACCATATTGGCCCGTGGCTTCCTATTGGGTCGATATGGGGGACTGCCGAGGAAAACAAGGCTGATATGAAAAAAGTCATATTTTAATCTGTATGTAATTCTACCCAAAACAAACAGAACCTGACGTATACCTGTAGTAGCCTTGACTGTAGAGGTCGTAGCTGGTGTAGTAGCTGGTATAATTGGGGGAGGTTTTTCCACCAATTCTGGGGCAGGTGGAGGTAGATCTGGAACAACTATAAGAAGCAAAACATACAAAAATGTAATTTACATTTACAGTAAAATGTCTAGTTTTTCTCATTATTAAACAACAATATATTATCCCAAACATTATGCTTGTGTCTCAAAAGCTAAAAGGAGAAGCAGATTCCATTATGAAAGAATGAGTTGTTCTTTCTTTAGTTAACTTTGAGAGCAAAGACCAACATGATATACAAACCCATCAGAACCACATGCTCTAGCACGATTTTTTTCAAGGATTCATCGTATATTCCTGTATGCGCATGCGCTTTATGCTTCAAATAAATGTTAGAGAAAACTGAAGGGATAAGCAAGAATGGACAATCAATAAAAAGGGACAACATTGGGCAGACAAGCCACAGGAGGAAGTCAAGCAAAGCACAACACAGACACTTAAGAAGGTCAGCCACACGGAATATCAAAAACCCAGACTGAAACCCTGTGCTCTGTTGTTCTTTTGTATTCAAATTGCGTGCTTGATTGAAATTGTACTTTGCTTGGGGTTCTCACTTATCTTAAAAAAAATTAAGGGCCAACACCATTATCATTTGATTTAAACATATTTTATTGTCTAACTAATGACAAAAGGATCAGACACAAGTTTTCAACTTAGTATTGTCTTCTCCATTATCATTTGATTGATGGATTTATTGATCGATTGTTTAACGTCATTTAAAGGAATACGATACAGTAGGAATTGCCAAATGATTTTTTCATGAAAATTCGTGATTAGATCAATTTCGACATGCTCTTTCCAAATATGCAAAGATAAATATACCTTCGTGACTTAGTTTTCGAGATATTTAGGATCAAATTTCGACCATTTTTCGAGAAATTTTTAAAATACGGATTTTTATAGCGGTAAAGAAAATATCACAATGTCAAAACGGTAAAAGATAATTGCATCCGTTTTTTTGCAATAGCTTCCTATGATAATTTCGTTCAAAGATGATGAACATGTACATTGCCAATAATAGATTAAGTAGTCCAAAAATTCTACTTATTTGTGGAATATGGATTATATAGTGGTTTCTTCATGAATACATTTGCATGTAGAAAAAAAGGTACATGTGCTTGTTTTTTAGCTACAGAACAAAAACCGTGCATTTTTTCATGACAAACCTAGACATCGTCAATTTCGGCGCCAAATTACCCTACAATGTCGTTACAGCGACGTCGCAAAAACAACATGCGGTATTCGGCAAAGTAATTATCTGCCATTGCTACTATATCGTATTCCCTTAAGCTAACATCATGAAGATTACAAGTTCAATCCTGGATTGAGGCTTAGGTTGACTTATGGTGTTTAACGCCACTTTCAACAATATATCAGTTATATCATGGCAACCAGTTTTATTGGTGAAAGAAACCGGAGTTCCCGGAGAAAGCCACCGACCTGTCGCAAATCACTGTCGTACTTTATAACATAATGTTGTATAGAGTACACCTCGCCATGAACGGGGTTCGAAATCAGAACTTTGGTACCCTGGTTTTCACAAACTAACAGTTTTGATGGACATTGAGTCCATTTGTAGTTTTATGAATACAACTATCATAACAACGAGAAAGGGAACATCTTTCAACGTTATACAAATGCTAGCTTTACAATGGTTTGAATTTCTACCTTTGATTCTTCTTTTTGGGAATTTTTGTACTTCTTCTAAGCGTCTAGCTTTGGAAATTTTGTTTTCACTAGGATTGTTAGGTGGTGTCGGGACGTACGACCCTGTGATATGGAAAATAAAGAAGATTTAGCTGTAGATTTCTTACTGCTTTTGTATTTTTTAGTTATAGATACATATCTAGGTTTGGAAGTTATCCGGTGTAGTTGTAGTAATACAGCCTTTACTTCTATTCCGATAAATTAAACACTATGCCACGTGCCTGTGTGTAATGGCGGTATTTCTTTGATATTTGTATTACATACGTAAACATGTTTTGACCTGAGCCGAATTTTGCTATTCTGTTTAAACCTTTTGGTTTTTAATGCTCCTAAAATTTTAAATTATTTAGTTTTCCAATCTTTCGATTTTGAGCGTACATGGTGAAGGTTATTCCAGAAACGTGTGTGTACTACATGTAAGATCTACTTTTTTTATTGAATCAATAAAACTATTCCAATCCATTATAAGAAGTTAAACTATTATTAATTTACCATTTTTCAAATTTGATATACATATTAAGGTGGTAATTCTACGTGTTCTCTGTAGAGTCAAACCTGCCTTAAAAGGCATCTCTATATAACGAATCATTTTCTATAAGATGGCAGACTCATGTAGCAGAGGATGATGACCCTTTCCGAGTCAATGACCCCACTCACTGTTTGCTATTCGTGTTTATTTTATATTTAACTGGTCTAGTTTTGTTTATCTTGAATGCACTTCTTTGTACTGAGTTCTTTGACTAATATTTTAGGCTACTTTGCCATTTGACATTAGTTTTACCATATCTGAATTATGGTTGTCTGGTTTAATCCATAAACTTAAAATGTATAACCTAAACTCTCCTATCGGTCTCGCTGTGATTCTAGCGATAATGTATGTCTCGAATTTTGTCAATGTTGTTATTCTATATATTTTCAATTACATGGTCAGAAAGGATGTGGGTGTATCTGAATACGAGAGACTAAACAACACTACACTTAGACACATAGTAAAGTAAAGGAACAATAATTGTATTGCTGTTCTGCATTTCACAGTCACAGCAGGGTTTTTAAACAGGTCAGTTGCAACGTCATCTCTCACATGTTTTGATAGCTGTTCCTGATTGGATACAGAGCAACATACAATTCAACCTAATGATTATCCATACTTCAGAACAACATCTGTCACGTGTTTTGAAAACTGTTTCTGATTGGGTTAAGAGTAAAATAAAATTACAACCTCATGAATATGCATACTACAGTATAAATATGATAATTTCCCGGCAATTGTATGCAACATGATCTGTCAATGTTTTGATATCTGTTTCTGATTGGATACAGAACAAAATAAAATATAATCTTATGTATATGCATATTACATAATAAATATGATAATTACCTGGCAATTGTAAGTTAGCGTCTTGTGCTGCCGTCTCCTTGGTATCCTTCCTGTCCACTATGGGGTTGATTTTTAGCAAGCCGTCTAGTACGTGATAATCAACAAATATTATAATGGTGTACAACAACTTTTGAGATAATTTTTAAACTTTTTTATGTTAGCCGGCATTATAAAAAGCAGTTTTGTTAGACTAACAAATTATATCAGCAACCTTGGAAGTGACGTCGAGGTAACGGTCACCAAATCTGACGTGTAGTGAAAATATTTAGTTCTATTTAATAATTGTTTATATAGCCCTTGAACGATTGTTTATGACTTCTGTATGAAAACAGTAAATTTGAATGATTTTCCCCTTCAGAATTTGTATATCAGGCCTGAATTGTGACCTGTGTGCTGTTAATGCTAACACTAGCATTGTAGATCCAATTTTTTTTTAGCATTTACTGATTGAGAGCTGTTAATTATTTACTGCAAATTTTGATGTATTCTACGAATTCGTTTAAAATCAAAATAATATTATGTTAACTAGAATAAATACCCGAATTATAACACTATTAATATTGTTTATCGAAATACCATTAATCAGAATGAAAAAAATCGATTGCATTTTCTTGACAAATGTGAAATAACTAAAATGACATGCTATGTCAGCATCGATTGGATTTCATTAGAAACTGAACTGTGAAATATTTTTCAATAGTTTTCATATAAAGTTAAAATAGTTTACCTATCCATAATAAAACAGGTTTGAAAATTTAAGACATCACAAAATGGACATAACGACATGGAATAATCTGTCTGGATTACATATGACGTCATAATTTTAGAGAATGAGTCTATTATTTTCCAATCAGGATACATGTCAATTTCAATGCAAATAACAGCATACAAACAGATACTTATAGATGCGACAGATGGACGATATCGTTTAATAAAATGAAAAGTAAAAAAGGACCAAACACACTATGCATGTTAAGCAACGATGTGAAAACGAATAATTGAATAAAAAGCTATTTAGGGAACATTGTAATCTTGTAATATTCCTGCGTACCAGACGAAACATCCAAGTGGTTGCTATGAATATGATATAAATAAATACATACATATATAGATATATATATATATTTCATAGATTGATTATGAAATGTTTATATCAGCTCAAATATTAGAAATGCCATATATTTAAATTGATTATTTTCCAGATAAATGTGATGGTTTTGCTGCAAACCAGTAATATACCAATATTCAAATGCCAAATCCTCACTCCGTGAGATATTTGATATATGAAAGCAAGCTGTCAGTCAATATCGGCGTTCTAGCTGTTAGGACTGCTGTTATAGCGAAACCACATACAGTTTTGCTATTACATTATTTTCTGTGTGGGCTCATACATTTGCAATGCAACGAAGCAGTTATCTCTTAATCAAACAAAATGAAAATCACGGACACGCGCCTAACAGCTAGAACATGCGCAGGTACATAAGAATGCATCATGCATGAATAAATGCGCATGCAGCAGAGAATACACTATCGCATTACTGTAATAGAACCAAACCATCCATTCATGTGCAAAAGAAACATTCAACATTTGCATTCGATTCAATTGCATCTCCGATCACTCAATTCATGCAATGCACATACAATACCAATAAATATATAGAAAATAAGAAATATAAAATATCCATGTTATATTTATTTAAAATTCATTCATAAATAATCTGGGAAAACAATGGATTCCTTATAAAGATTATATACCATCAATACAGTGAACCCTTTCTATTAAATATATAGCATAATACAATAAATACAAATTCGATATCATATATCATGGAAAATGAATACAATAGCAAGACTGCGCAATCGCATATCCTACACCGGAAGTTGCGTTCTTACCAAAGGCTGACCAATCAATATGGCCACCGAATGGAATAGGAATACCTGTGAATAATTTCTTGAATTTGTTAATAATTATATAAGTTTTCTTGATTTGTCTTCCCAATGACACGTGACCATTTTAACACTGCTTGATTTGTTTAATTTAGTAAAGAAAGCAAAGAATAAATAAATGTATAAGTAAATATAGAGGATCATCTACAGCAAAACATAACATTCTTATAGTTAAAAAAAAAACGTGAATACCAATATACCAGTGCATATGTGCATTCCTAATAAAAACCAACATAACTCCCCGAAATTAACATTCAATGAAAGATAGGCCATACCATGCCACACCATAGAATTGGAAAAGGAGTAGAAAATCTTCAGAAAAGTGACGAATTAGCTACATTCTTCTTACAAAAGAATACCATGATGCATGGAGTCAATATGATACCAAGCATATGTTATCAAACAAGTATATCGAAGGGTGCGTACAATCATTGATATGTTACGGTATGAAGTTATGTTTTATTTCGTCTTATTATCAATACTATGATATAACATAGTTTTACATATCTTGAGAATAAATACATAATATGGTCTACAGAATTTTGATTGTTTTATCCTTATTGAATTACAGCCCAACCTCGTCAATTTGATGTCGAGCGGATCGACAATTTTCTATCGCATTGAAGGTGCATTCGAGTAATCCGAGATATTCATTACTTATTACTAGGACAAAGAAACCATGATGTCTTTTCTAATTATCCAAGGAAAACATTTATGGGGTTAGCAAGATTCGAAATAACAGGATTCGACCGTTAATAACGAGATTTGGCTGTATTGTGCTAAAAAATATATGATTTATGTGCCACACTACAAAATCTATAATTATTGATAACATGTACTCTCTCATCATTATCGTAATATTATAAAAATCAAACAGGACAAATAGCTATCAAATAAGCAAATAGGTTATGCTACATATATTAACGGCTTCCGGTTACCCCTTTGGTATTTTGAAGCTTTTCTTATATTGTAGAGGTAGTTTACATCTATATATAAATCCAACACCCGCCACCAATACTATAACGAATTCGATACCAGTCGTTACTGCTAGTACTCGAAATACTATTTTGATGATATTTCGCCGAGTTCGTCCTCCACGATAAAGTATACTACATATATAGTAATGGCAAACATAAGGGCTATGATTAGGTTTATTGTGTGTAACGCCATTTTTAACAATATTTCAGTCATATTGTGGCGGTCAGTTTTATTGGTGGAGCAAACCGGATACAACCATCGACCTGTCCCAAGTCACTGACAAACTTTATTACACAATGTTGTATCGAGTGGTGATATGCATTGATTGCATAGGTAGTTGTAAATCCAATTACCATGCTATCACGACCAATCACGAAATAATTGTCTAATTTCGGGTCGAAGAAATTCCTGGGCTGTTAAATATAGACTACAGGTAGATGGAATTATTCATTTAGGCATCCTAAATTTACCATAACATATAGCAATTTGGATATTGATAACGGGCAATTGTCACTAAGATTAGGCATAACATAGCGATATATTGTTTCTAAGGAAACGACGAAAGTAGGCTACATGTAGATTAATTGGATTGATTTTCACAGGTGTTATTGTAACTGCATTGTACTCGATTATGGACAACGGAACAGCGAATGTTGTTCAAAGCCAAGTGCACACTTTTTCAGAGATATAATATCAAGTTACCATTTGATAAACTATTGATTTTGTCTGGGCGTGTTTTGTACTAGACTATCACACTCAGCTGGGTTCACTGAAAGAATCCACAGATAGACATTTCGTTCTAACTGAACACATCTAAATGACATTATGACTCCGAGCCAATATGTGTTTGCACTGTGTGGAAAATACAACAATTTAGCGGTTTTTTGTTTGCACAGAAGGGGAGCATACTCATGATTTACAACACTGGAAGCGAGCAATAGGTCTATTTATATCAAATTATGTACTATTCAATAGCTCCCGACCTATGTTTTATGACTTGGTTTTGCCGATTATTATTAGACCAGAAAAAATTGCTAATTGTCTATTTTTTTCTTATAATAAATCCTATTAATCTTAAGATGTTTGATTGTTTAATTGATTGATTGATTGATTGATTGATTGATTGATTGATTGATTGATTGATTGATTGATCAGAAAATAGTTACTTGTTTCATTGTTATTTTAAATAAATGAAGTCATATTGAACTTAGTTGATTGATTGATTGCATGCCTGATTGAGGCTTAGCTTACGATAATGATGAGATAGTAAGTGTTATTAAAGTTAACACAATATTGCATCTACTTCTAATAAAAAGATCTCTTACCTGATCCCGTCGCCCCTAAACTGGCCTGCCATTGTATCTTAGAACTTTTAGTTGGTTTTGTTTGACATGTTACTGAAAATTAAAACAAATAATTTAGTATATTTATACATTCAAACCTGTCAAAGCAGTCACCTCTTTTAAGCATACATCTGTATTAAAAGGTCCATTATTTCCAGTCCTGTCATAAAAATATCATATCGATTGAACCTCTTGTCTTCAATAAATGTTAGAAGAAGCCGAAAGTGGCAATCAAGGATAGACAATCTTGACACACACGGAACATTGAAGGAAGAGTAGTTTATGGTGTTCAACGCCACTTTCAACAATATTACAGTTATATCGTGACGGTCAGTTTTATTGGTGGAGGAAACCGGGGTACTTGGAGAAAACCACCAACCTGTCGCAAGTCACTGACAAACTTTATCACATATGCTTGCATCGAATACATCTTGCCGTGAACGGGATTCAAACTCACAATTATAGAGGTGATATACACTGATTGTATACGTAGTTGTAACAACCACCATACGATCGGGACCACAACGGCTCTGCAACATTGGACAAAAGACATAGAACGAAATATAATGTTAGCTTTAATGTTATTAATGTTTTTTATGTAGTCAATAAGACTGTGAACAGGTCATAGAAAAATCAGTTGGTTTTCATCATGATTTCTGGGTAATGTCATTGAAACTGGTCACGTGTTCTGTACTTATTTCATTCAGTTAACCCAGCTTGTGTGCGATTCTGTCGAGGAGTGATGTACAGAGACGCGGACAAAAATTAATCTTATTTCATTTCTAAGCATGGGGGTTTTCGTGGGGCGTTCGTAAATAAGATTCCTTGTACAGAGAACCGGAGAAAAATAGAACTTATTTAATTTATATACATATAAGTTTTCGGGAGGCGTTAGTAGATAAGATTCATTGTATACATACGCGGAGAAAAATTAATCTTATTTCATGTGTATGCATGGAGGTTTTTTGCAGGGCGTTCGTAAATAAGATTTAATAAACACAGACTTAGAGAGAAAAATATATCTTATTTCATTTCTATACATGGATATTTCGTGGGGCGTTTGTAAGAATAATTACCTGTACATAGGCGCGGAGCAAACTAAATCTTATTTCAGTTATATTCATGAAAGTTGTCGCGGGGCGTCGTGTAAATAGGATTCGTTGCACACATACTCGGAAAAAATATATCTTATTTAATTATTAAATATTGAATCTAACACAGGGGGAGTACAAGATAGGGAAATCTCCGACACCCGAGGGTATGATTTCAATCGTTCTCAACGAGTGGTACAATACAAGAATATTCTCCACCCCTAAAAATAGGAACTGGCTTATCCTTTTAGTGGGAAAAATTGAAATAATTGCATTTCTATAATTGGAGGCTTTCGCGGGGCGTTTGTTGATAAGATTCCTTCCACACTATAAAAATTGTCGTGTTCTGAGTCACTCAAAAACTAACTTACTGATCTCTCCCGTTAAATATGTGTTGTTTATCCTTCACAATGACGATATACCAACAATATAGACATTTAGTGCCCAATAATATAGTGTTTTATGTCATAATGATAATTATTTAACATATTAACATCTTGTTAATGCCAAAATAATTTACTAAGGGGACAAAAACGAACAAAAATCGTTAAGAGAAAATAACAATAAGGGTGCGTTCGGAACGGAAATAACATGGGATAGAAGTGTTAGTAATTTAGCATGATAAATAACCGTTCTGAAAAGATGACAATAAGGGTCCGTTCGGAACGGTAATAACATGATGTACACACGGTAGCCATTTTGTTACGAGCTGAGACATATCAACAATAGAAAACAAACAAGATATTTAACGTCAATAATGTATGTTTTGTTTAATTATTATTATATATTAGTTAATATGTTAACATCTTATGAATGTCAGCCAGAGCAGAAGTTAATTTCAACATGATAAATTATCGTTAAAAATAGATGACAATCAAGTCCTTTTGGAACGGACATATCAATAATTAGTAATACAATAAAATAAAATAAAATAAAATAAAAAAATACCACACTGTCGGAACAACACAAATATCAAAATCAATAATAATTCAGCTATGTCTTGGCGGTCAGAATTAAAGATTTCCGATTACATATGTTAAATATGCTAAGATATAAGAAATTTGTAGCAATTACGATGTTCGATTTAAGCAGGCATCCGGTAATAAAAAGCCGTAAATTGAAGGACAGACAACACAATGGCCAAAAGAAAAATGACAAAAGGACAAACAACGATCTACAAAACATACATATAAAACTAAAGATCGAGCAACACGAACTAATGGCCAAAAGGAAAAGGAAAAACTATAGTCTACAAAACATTACACAGAAAACTAAAGTTCGAAAAACACGAACCTCACTAAAACTAAGGGTAAACTTGTGCAGATTGTTTATTCCTATCGAAACAAATATAATACTTCCGTTCAACTCTTCTCATATCCGTTTCGTTTCGTTTCACACAATGGACATTGTTCGCTATCATTTCATTTGCTTAAGAACACAAACACCAAATAATTGCAGATCGGTCTAAATACCTTTACTAGATAATCTAATTATTATTATAACTAAGATTCCCCTCCCTCAGACATAGGCCACCTTAGCCGATTTTGGCTATCTTGTTTAGGCTCTTTGGTTTTATTGTTTCCCAATTTTTAAATAATTTAGTTTTCCCAATCTTTCGATTTTAAGTGTATATGATGAAGGTTATTCTAGAAACACGCCGTGCACACTAAATTAGATATCTAACACAAACATCAAATATTTGCAGTATAAATAAATGCCTTTCAAACTTTGAAACACTTAAATCAACTTTTATAACTGACTTTAACTATTTTGTTACATTGTTTTAATCTATACTACAATGTATATATCATGTATATTACGTTTTGTTTCTTAAGTGGCTGAAACAGTGATTTGATAATATCTGTCACAATGATTGCACTTTTGCAGCCAAAGGCAATTAATTGTCTTGTTTCTTTGTTCAATTAATAGAATTTTTACACAATGTTAATCACTATAACATGTAACATAAGAGTATAACCATTCATAATTTGACATAATAAATAATAGTCCAGGAGATGTGGGATTTTGTCGTGATCGGTCACGTTGTCAAATAAATAACCTGACACAAAAAAAATAGTTCATTATTATCTCGACATGATGTAGAAATATATAGTATCACAATAAAACTTATCTTACTGAAATACATTTATTATAAAAATGACGTGTATATTCTACATGATTGTTTTGTGGTGATTGTGTCTTCTAAAAAATATCTTATACATGAAAAAAAACTTGTCATGTGCTTATTTTGTATCACATACACTCATTTATTTTATGTATTGCATTTTCAATTAAACATTTACCTTTTCTGATATGCATCAAATACACTAAAAATGTTTATGCATGGAATTTACAATTTAATATCTGTTCTTTTCTTGTAAATTAACGTTAGCGAATGCCGAAGGACAATCAAGACTGGATAATCCAGAGACACTGACAACAAAACGTGGGTACACACAGCTAAAGAAGTCACACCAAATAAAACAAAAAAAAAAACAAAAAAAAAACAAAAAACACAACACAAATGTGTTCCACACCACTATACGCAAACAAACACAAATAACGTACATAAGACACGAGTTCTCCTACAAACAACTGGAGGAAAAGACAGGCCAAACAAACACAAATAACGTACATAAGACACGAGTCCTCCTACAAACAACTGGAGNNAAAGACAGGCCAAAAAAAAAAAAAAAAAAAAAAAACCACAACACAAAATGTGTTCCACACCACTATACGCAAACAAACACAAATAACGTACATAAGACACGAGTCCTCCTATAAACAACTGGAGCGAGTAACATATACACTATTTTATTTTGTGTATTGTCTTTGCAATTAAAAACTACCCTTTTATTCTTTTGTAACATGCACACTTATCTTTTTCTTATGTATTGCATTTAAAATTAAAAAACTACCCCTTTATTATCTTGTATATAAATGTCAGAGAAAACCGAATGAGCGATCAAAAATTTACAATCCAGAGAAACTGGCAACATTTGGTACACAAGACACAAGATGAAGGCAAACATACGACATGTTCCCTCCAACAAATAACTAGAGGTAAAGACGAACCAAACATCGTATATATGCAACATACACACTCATTTTCTTTTTATTGTCTTTACAATAAAATAAACATACCGTTTTCTTATCTTGTAACATACAATTGTTGTTTCATGCTTTGCCTTAAAATAAACGTTAGAAAATACCGAAATGGCAATCAAAAATGGACAATCCAGAGAAACTGTCAGCATAGGGTTCGGTGCACAAGGCGAAGAAAAACAAAATAAAAACACCATGCAATATGCGTTGGGCACCACAATATGCAAACTGACACACAACGTAAATAAGACTTGCGCCCTCCTAAAAACAATCGGAACCGAACCGAACAGAACCGAACATCGTATTTATGTAACATACAAACTGATTTTTTTATTGTCTTATGATTAAAAAATATACCCATTTCTTATTGTGTAACACACGCACTATTTGTTTTTGTATTGTGTTTTGTAGCATACAGACTAATTTCCTTTTGTATTTTCTTTACAACTAACAGCAACACCATTTTCCTATGCTTCAGCATACGCATTGTATTGTATTTACAATTACAATAATAAACTTTTATTATCTTGTAGCATTTCTTTTGTATTGCATTTACAATCAAAAATACCATTTTCTTATCTGGTATATAAACGTTAGAGAATACCGAAGGGGCAATCAAGAATGGACAATCCAGAAAAACAGGCAACATAGGGTACACAAGACGAAGAGAAACAAAACAAAAACACAACACAATATGTGTTGGACGTCACTTTACGCAATCAAACACAATTAACGTAAAAAAACACATGCGTCCTTCTACAAACAACTAGAGGTAAAGAGAAACCGAACATCGTATATATGTAACACCCACACTAATGTTCTCTTTTATTGTCTTTTGTTAAATTCATCACGTAATAATGTCATACTTTTTATGTGACCTACGTAATATGTAGAAGTTTTTTTTTTTATTATTTCGATTTTACATAATTAGTTTGTTGTGTATGTACTTTTTACTTCGACAAAAAACTCTATAAACAAGAACAAAACGTCATGTAGCTATTCATGTATACTATATAATATGAGCTTATCTTTTGTCATGGTTTTCCTTTAGAATTTCCTTACCTGTTTTAAGCCCGTGTATAAATACGTATTTGTGTTGGGGAACATGTTCACCATCAACCATACAATAATGTAATTTTCTTTTACATTTCACCATCAGGCCAATTATTATGTTATTTGTATTTATTTACATATACTAGTGTCCAAAACGATTTCCTTTCAGGTGATATTCGTGGCATTTCACAGTAACACGACTTGTTTCACATTTCAATCTCGGTGTTTAGTGGAATTCGTGTTGCTCTATCTTTTCTGTGTAATATGGGACGAAGTCCCAACTATGGTAGAGAAATAGCAATTTTTTTCTATATACTAATGACGTAATTTTCATGCAACGGAAATGACATACCGGAAGTCAATACATGGTTAAATCTGTACAGAAAATCGGATGCGGACGTTTCGTACCTACATCGGGACTTAAAAAAACGACGGAAGATTTGGGTCTGGGTCCACCTATTTGACCCCTCTTTTAAGAAAATCTGGATCCACCCTCGGTCTACTTTTACCTGGTTTACCTGGTGTCGAGATCAATTTAGGCTAACTAGCCTCTACGATCCTTCTTAATTGTTCTGTTTCAGTGCTCGCTTCCGGTCCATACTTTGAAAAAAATATTATAGGTCCATATATCCGAGTTGATATTGTTTAAAAAAAAAATATTGGACTTCGTCCCAAGTTAGGTAACACCTATTATCATATTATGGGAAGAAGTCACAACTATGGTAGCAATAGCAATATTTTGATTCCACTAATGGACAAAAATCCATGCACCGGAAATGACGCACCAAAAACCAATACAGGGGTTTCTGCAGAAACTACTTCCGGTTGTGAATCATGTTCGGTAGCGGATACGAAAACTGTCCGGAGTTTGGTCCCCATATATATCTCGGCCCTAAATAAAAGTCCTCCGCGATATATCTCGGCCAAAAAATCTAGGCACTAGTTTGATGCACTGAATGAGCGTGATATTGGCAGATAATTTCCAGATTCGCGAGCATTCGTGGCCGTGCCTGTTTTAATAGATGGAAAGAGCACCCTTATATCGTACTACAGTACACTCCAAATACTGAAAAGTACACAAAAGTAAGTAAAATTTCTATTTCAATCATCCCAAGGATTTACATGATTTAAATATTAGATAATGTAAATTTGCTTCACTGGCACTACAGGTACATGTAGCACCTATCTGTCTCATATTATTGTTTAAAAACATTATTGGACTTCGTCCCAAGTTATGTAACACCTATTATCATATTATAGGACGAAGTCCCAACTATGGTAAAAATAACAATATTTTGATTCCAGATCCATAGCACTAATTGATAAAATTGCGTGGACCGGAAATGACGCAACCGGAAACCAATACAGGGGGACTGGTGGAATTTGACCCCGTAAGGATGCGCAGTAATAAGAGGCCACGAGTACCAAAGTACTAAAAACGACATATTGAATAAATAAAATGAAGAACGGGTACAAGGATGTAGAAAAAGTTGCTGACACATTAGCTCTAAATCTCGTGAGAAGTGGAACCCGTTCAAAATATCGCGAGGTAGAACGTGAAGTAGTCCTTGACAACCATAAACAACAATGGACGACAATGTATTGGACTTCGTCCCAAGTTAGGTAACACATATTATCATAATATTTTTGTATATCATTGTTTGTCTTTATGTACTTTTCTTTTCGTCATTAGTATTATCTGTCCTTCTTTGATTTACGGCTTCTGGTTACCCCTTTGGTATCTTCAAGCTTTTCATCCATTATTGTACGGCTGATGGTGAATGTGGTAAGATTAATTACATTGCTGTACGCTTGGTGAAAATATAATAAGTGATTAACGACGTTTTTCAAAACGAGAGGACTTTTCTCAGTCATCTCTCATCGAAGGGCTAAGCTCTGAGATGAGAAATGACTGAGAAACCTCCTCGAGTTTTAGAAAACATCTTTAATTATTTTATCGCTATTTTGTATTCATAATTAAATAATTTTTGTTGAGATACTGACATTTTTTTAAACACAATTAATATTTTATATCGTTAATCACTTAATTATCAAGAATATGGTAATGTGACGTCATTTTAACGTAATATTAGAAAACAAGATACTACTACGTGCGTCCTTGACTACGCTTAGCGATTAGCGATAATTGGAATCATCTCATGCGCTTACGTGATATGAAATATATCGGTTTTAAACATCAAAGGAAAAATAAACAAAATAGCGATAAAGAAAATTATATTACTGTATGGAACTTGGTGAAAATACATTGGTGTGTGTCTGTTTGAGAACGTGGTAAAGATAAGAAGCGATTGAAGATACCGAGGGTTAATCAGGATCCGCCGTAATTAAAAGAAAGACAACACAATGGCCGAAAGAAAAAGACCAAAAGAAAAAGGACAAAGGGATAAACAATGATCAACAAAACCTACACATAAAACTAAAGTTTGAGCAACAGAAATACGTTGATAAATGTCAGAGTGTTGTGTAATCACGTGTTTTATGATAGGAGTATAAACAAATGGTATAAGTTATGTGACCTATATAATTAGTATTTTTTTCTGAATGTGATGGATTTATAAATTGATATTTTGTATGTTAAATGGTTTCTAAGAAGAAAAAAAATTATATAAACAGGCAAAAAAGACGTCATGATAATAATCATGTAGATAGCTGTTTTTTCTTGTTTTGTCATTACAATTAAGACAAATACACATTTCCCTATTTGGGTTTTTGCAAAAAACAATGTATATGTATACTGATGGTGAAAATATAAAAGAAAATGTAATGGCTGACGATGAAAATGTAAAAGGAAATTTAATGGCTGACGGTGAAAATGCTAAAAAAAAGAAAATTGTATGGCTGATGGTGAAAATGTTAAAAGAAATTTATGGTTGATTTGGAAATGTAAAAAAATATGGATGATTACAAAAATGTAAAAGACATTGCTGAACGTCTAATTGTTGTATAACCTCGTGTTATCGGACTATATATGCATTGTATAATTTATGTGACCTATAGTATTAGTACCAATATGATTGATTTATATGGGGAAAATGTGTGCACCTAATAGATCCTTTGTCCAATGTTACCCCACTTCTTACTGAGTGCATGTACCCAGGCAGGAAAGTGAGCCGTCGTGTATTTGAATTTGAATGTTGGTGTTTAACGCCACTTTCAGCAACATTTAAGCTATATCATGGCGACCAGTTTTAGTGGTGGAGGAAGCCGGAGTACGCGGAGAGAACCACCGAACATGGGCAAGCAACTGGTAAACTTTATCACTTGCGGCTGCGAGTCGAGTGCACCTTTTTTATTATTTACAAAGCTTGGCACGAACCCACGCCGTATTGGTGATAGGCTTGTGTGAGCTGTTAGATCGAACGACCTAACTCATTGAGCTACCCGGGCCCCTACAACGACCTAACTGATTGAGCCACCCGGGCCCCTACAACGACCTAACTCATTGAGCCACTCGGGCCCCCTCGTGTATTTGAGTATTAGGGGTATCGATTTTGCCTCTTTCTACGATTTTGATATTTCATTTTGGAACTGTTCAGACAATGTGGTATTTTCTTGGTTTTTTTTTTAAATTGTATTCCTATATATAAAAGAAATAGAAAATAAAATAACATGCAGCACATCCACATCAGTAAATACCAACAATGTAAATATACATTCACAGGTCAAAAGTATTTCCACACTAAGATATTTTCCTATATATTTCATATAAAACCACTTATATTCAAAACATTCTCCTGAAGTCATTTCTTATCAGATTTTCTTGAAATTTTCACCTTTAAAAGCAGAATTGATTGGAGGTTATTTATTTATTTTCATTTTCATAAACATATATATTCTCGACGTCACAATTTTCTATGATCATATAGCAAGATTTGATGAAAAAATCAAACGTTGTGTTTAAATCATCTCATAAGGAAAAGCATAAATAAAATTGTATGAAAATTATAAGAAGAAGAAACTATATTTATTTCTGGGTTTAATGCTGAAAATTTCATGAAAATCAGACAATGAATGACTTCAGGCGAATGTGTTGAAAATAAGTGGTTTAATATGAAATATATAGGGAAATATCTTAGTGTGGAAATACTTTTGATCCATGAGTGTATTTATGTAGGGATTATGGTTTATAGTGTTTAACTCCACTTTCAACAATATTTCACTTATATTGTGGTGTTCAGTTTAATTGGTGGGGGAAACTCGGAGCACCCAGACAAGAAACTACCGACCTGCCTCAAGTTACTAACAAACTTTACCACATTATGTTGTATCGAGTACACCTCACCATGAGCTATATTAAAGCAAAGTATGTGAAGTAATCTTCAAGAACATTGGACACACGATATAGAAAGAAGACAAATAAATTAAAATAACACAACACAAACACAGAAAACTAAAACGATTAACAACAAGGATAACATGGGGGTAAAACCATGTAGATACAGAGGTTAAGAAGTTCAGGTTTCTCATAAAATACCATACGCATACGGATTAATCATAATTAATTAGTCGGTAATAGAAGAATGAGACAAATCTACGTAAACGGAAATAGACCCATTACATTTGAGAAGTGGATATTGCCCAGAATACGTAATGTAGATGTCAATTGAAAATAAATATAAATTCTCCTTCAGTTGCCCGTGGGTTGCGATATTTCTCCACCCAAGAGAGTTAAATTAGATGTTTTAACCACAAGCCGTCAGTTAAAATTTTAAATTTAACTCTCGAGAGTGGAGAAATATCGTAACCCACATAACCTGAAGGATAATTTGCTTCTCCCAACACGAACTTTATTTCAAAATTTGAAATTAATACGTTTGAAATTAATGCGGGGAAAGGTACGAGACATTTTAATCCTCTAGAGGATTACAGATTTTTCCACCACCGGTTCAGTGGTGTTAACACACCGTAAATGATGGGAGAAAGACAATTCCATATCGCACCTGGAAGTATATAACTGACATGTTTAATTGTGTTGGTCACGTAGTGTGTATTAAATTTGATATCCACGTTTTTATTCGTCATGTTGTACTACGTATGTAAATATTATTGTTGTCGTCACTTCCTCAAATACATTGATATTGAGAAAAACAATCAGTTAGAAACAAAGGTACATAACTTTGTAAATATCATTGTTGTCGTCATTTCCTCTAACTCATTGCTATTGATATAAACAGTCAGTTTGAAACAAAGGTACGTCACTTTGTAAATATTACTGTTGTCATCATTTCCTCAAACGCATTGGTATTGATACAAACAATCGGTGAGAAACAGCGGTTCGTAACTTTGCAATATACAATGGGACACTGTAACAATTACAGCTATCACCTGTGTGTGATATATGACATACAGGTAAGCATCAAAGTGGTCACCTGTTGAACTTGTCAGGTGTCATCAGGATGTCCATTGCTATACGTACACGTTAAACAGAGCTAATAAATGTCATCGAAATGGCATGAATGACCTCATAGGATCAAGGGGAACGTCTACATTCACATGTCCGTATACCTCCATTTTCTTTACCAGGTTGTCCGTCAAACGAATCAATTTATGTCAACATAGGTATTTTTAGAAAGATATATTTTAAGAATCTAAAATGGAAACAGATGAAGACAGTCTCATTAATTATATTATGTTGGTTTTTTTAACATCATCCGCTGCAATTATACTATTTTTTTAAAGGTGAACTTTTTATTTTTGCCTATAAAACAAAAGCTGTCAGAAATTGATAACACAAACAACGTCAATATTCATATTCTGAATTTCAATAGGACAAAATAACCACACTTTGTTATTTTACATTGACAACACATATAGATATCAAAATAAATAGACAAAACACGATTTTAAGAAATATTTTAAAACCTCAATTCTTTTCGTATCTTAACAATGGTGAATACTGAATACCATTTTAACTGGTTCGCTATAGTCATAGTCATTTTCTTCTGATAGGAATACATTAAGCACATTTGGGATGTATTGAGATATTGGTGTTAAACGTCACTTTCAGTAATATTTCAGCTATTTCGTTACTTCCAAGCTTAACCGAGGAAATCGCTGACAGTTATATCAGGGTCCGTGTTGTTCATTATTTTAGTTTTCTGTGGTTTTTATTTTTGTTTTCGTTCTGTGACTTGTGTAACTAATGTTACCACTTTCTCTCGATTGTCAATTCCTCGTTGCTCCCTTCGGTTTTTTCTAACGTTTACCGGATTGACCGGTGAAATCCCCAGCCAGGTATATGTTGTCTGAAAAGTGACTCAGAACCAGTGACTCAGTGGTGTTAAGCTTGCCTATGCCCCATAACACACTTTTTAAATTACCATTTATTGGTCATTCACGTTGTTTTTGTACCAATATAATCAATTACTTATAGTCAGATAAATGTCATTGTTAAAAACAGAAAGAAGAAAGTGACCATGTGTATCCCTTTCTTGTCGTACAAGGCGACAATGTACACCCCTTGTTAGTCTTGGGCAATGGGCATTTAGAAAGACCCATTCACGACAATACATGTATGTTACATGAATAATCGGAAGGCAATACATTATTTGAAGAAAACCATTCAGAATGACCTAATGTGAAGGTATTTACTACACAAAAACCATTTTGAGACAAGATGGATGATATCACAACGAAAATCATCAAATGCCGGAACATTTGTCCTTTGTTCCCTTTTTTTACATTCCAAATACACTTCAGGAATTTCCTAATCAGTTTACCATACTATTTATAGAATATGCCATTCCAGATGAAGGCATATTTGTTGCATACCCAATGTTATGCGGATTGCACCGTATTTATTTGTATAACAAATTCCTGATTACCATGTATTTGACTTTAAAATGTCATTTTGTTTGCTTATATACAATGCTAAGCACATCGTACAATGTCGTCATAAAATGTCTAGATTGCCGTTTATTGTGATAAATCGGACTGTATTAAACGTATATAGTATATTAACTTTAGTTATCTATTATATCTAGCGTACGTATTGCTTATGGGTCATCGTGGTCGTGATCGTATAGTAGTTGGATTTATTACTACCTATGAATCAGTGCATATCACCACTAGCATTGTGAGTTCGAATCTCGTTCAGGCGAGGTGTACTCGATACTACATAATGTTAAAAAGTTTGTCGGTGACTTGCGTCAGGTCGGTGGTTATCTCTGAATACTCCGGGTTCCTCCACCAATAAAGCTGACCGCCACGATATAACTGAAATATTGTTGAGAGTGGTGTTAAACACCATAACCCTAACACATAACCCTGCATTAATGTTACATATATGCATTAATATTACATTTCATGTATTATATCCATATAACATTTTAACATGTAAAATGATATGGACATTTTGTGTTTTGCATTTAAATTTGCCTTTCTAAATGGGTGTTTCTGGGATGGTTAACTCGTAAATTGAGCACTTGTTTCACAAACTCAATATTGTCATGTTTCTTGTTTTTCCTGAAATGTCCGATTTGCTCTCATGATTAGGAAATTAAATCAGATGATTCACCAGTACAATCACAACGTCTACGACAACAACAAAAATAATTGGGTGAAACATAACAGCAATTACATTACTTTAAACAAACTCACCGAAATTGATAACTGCATCTGCAAAATAACAGGTAGCTTATTAATATGCATATCAGTCATTTTAAACATGTGTATCGGCCATTTTAAACATGTGCATCGGTCATTTTAAACATGTGCATCGATCATTTTAAAAATGCGTATTAGCCATTTTAAACAATCAGATTGGTAATTACAGCATGCATTTGATGAAATAAAAGAAAAACAATAGGATTCATTATGAACTATGACTGGCGATGCATTAACAGTGTTGGGCAAATCATGATTTGATTTTGATTTTATTTTTGGTGTTTTAACGCCACTTTCAGCTACTTCATGGCCACCGGTCTTAGTGGTGGAAGAAGCCGGAGTGCCCGGAGAGAACCACCGACCATGGGCAAGCAACTGGTAAACTTTATTACTTGTGGCTGCGAGTCGAGTGCACCCTTTTTGTAATTTACAAAACCGGGTTCGGACCCACGCCGTATTGGTGATAGGCTTGTATGAGTTGGTAGGTAATCCAACTACCTAACTCATTGAGCCACCCGGGCCCTGGGAGAATCATATTCGAAGCTTGAATTAATAAACGAAACCAAAACTATATATAAATATAAATTATTATCAAATAAGGGTAATAACAAAATTACCGAACTCCGAACAATCTTCCAAAGGGAAAGTCAAAACTCATAAGTATATAAACAGACAAAATCAGTCAACAACCGGAAAACTGTGAAAACCGTAATGACCCTGACTTGGTACACGAATTTATAAAGAAATGGTGGGTTGAATCAGATTGTAAGGCGCCAAACCTCCCGCTTTCATTACGGTAGAAAGGTTCCGGCTGTCACTATAACAAAATGACTTTTAATGAAAAGAAAACAAAACTAGATGCTATTCACTATAAACGTTGAATTCTTCAAATTTTAATATTGCTATCAAAATGAACCATGAATAAAGGAAAATAAAACTAGATGTTCCGTATAAACGTAAGGCGATACAAATTCATAAATTATTATCAAAATGAACCTTAAATAAAAGAAAGCAAAACTCGATGTTCATTATAAGCGTAGAGCGATACAAATTTCTCAATTAATATAAAATTTAACTATTAATACACAACAAAAACTGGATATTCATTATAAACGTCGATTTCATTATTGCTATCAAAATTAACCATATATAAAAAGAAAACAAAAATAATTAGGATACTTTTTAAATAGTTGTCTAAAGATATACTGGAGATCTCAACTAGATGTTACGAACGTTTTGTTATCTTTAATTCCTGTTTTGTCAGATGAAACGTTCACATTAAATAAAACACTCGTATTTTTACTATATCTACGGATTCTGATTGCCCTTTTTGGTATATTCAACCTTTTTGTTTTATATCAAATCATAATTAATCTACTTACTCGTGATAAATAAGAATATAAAAATCTTCATTTTTGTGTACAATTTGTATATAATAATTCCTATAAATTAAATAAAGTTTATATCCACAAGTTCTATGAGTATGAGGTTCCTTGTAATTATTTTGTTACTTTCCACCACAATCACACAACCGTTCGTCCATACCAGTTACTACATGAGAAAGAACTATTGTCTATCAATCAAATTTTATTGGGTCTCTCATCCAAGGGAGATAATCCAGAACTTTCTTAGGTGCTTTTTTTCTGCTTTTCGTATTGTAATGATTTGCTTGTTTTCAATATTTTAAGGATGTAGTATATATATATATCTTTTCGTGATGAATAATTATTACTTAGAACAAAAATTTAAAAATAAATATGATGTATAATAATAAACAATATCTATTATCAAATGTGAAATAATGGATTTAAGAACAAAAATATATTTATAATATTTCTGATATTGGCCGGAGGGTTAATTGTCAACACGCTGTTGTCATTAAAACATTTTTTGATATATGGCCATGTCATTTTCTGTCAACTCTTTTTCTCAATACAAATAAATATATAGAAACCGTCAAAATTATGCTTGTTTTATAGTACTCTTTTTGATACAATCCCCGTCAAAATATATATCTTTATATAAGACTTGAAAGTGGTCACCCTTGACGTACAAAGTATATATCTTTATATAAGACTTGAAAGTGGTCACCCTTGACGTACAAAGTATATATATCTTTATATAAGACTGGAAAAGTGGTCACCCCAACGTAAAATGTATATATCTTAATGTAAGACTTGAAAGTGGTCACCTTTGACGAATAAAGTATATATATATATATATAACTGTATATAAGACTTGAAAGTGGTCACCCTTGACGCACAACTCTTCTGTTAATTATATATGCTAACAGTATATCATTATATTATAGCATCATATTAAATTTCGATTTATAGCTGAAATATTGCAGTCCGATATGAAATATTGTTGTTACTTACTATATCTAACGGACTGCAATTTAGTTTAGAAACTGCATTTTAGTCTCAAAACATTTTTGTTATACTAACATAAAACGCTATCACTTTTACCTGATATTGCAGCCCTTCGGTATCTAATATCCAATATTTTAGCTTTTGATCATATTTTACCTAAATGACATAAACAAATATGCTTTGATACCGAAATGCAGTTTCTTAAATCAAATTCCAGTCCTTAATCAAAAGAATATACCATAGCCTCTTTTTGTGTTTACTATTTCATAATAGCGACTGCAAAACAGGTGAACGTATTAAACTTAACCATGTTATTCTCTAAACGCCAATAATTGTTGATAAAATTATCCAGTTTATTTTTATATCTTTTAATTTATTAAATTACTATCAGTTTGTTTTAAAAGATTGTCTACCGATGTCAAATAATTTGTGAATTTTATAATTATCCTAATACATTGACATCATTCTGTCTCCGTCTATTTTTCATACATACAAATGGAAAGTATATACGATACATTTATTCAGATATCATATTTAATACCCATTGCAACCGATTTCGTAATTCCACTGTTTATGTTTACAATGGGACAAATTGAGTTATAAAATTTATCAAAGCTACCACCCTATAAATATCTTTATTCTCATTAAACCATATACATTGTACATACATTTTGTACATGTAGGTATAGAGAAAACCTGTATATACAATAATTAAGGTAAGAAATACATGTAGTTAAATATAATTTTAGCCCGGATCACATACACCTTTATTGATTAGTTTAATAAATTTACTGATATTTATTGATAATGATTTGGGTTTTGATGTCATGTTCAACAATGACACATAATTTCGTACTATTATAGATATAGTTGATATTCCACAAAGCAAACAATAGCTTTTTATGTTTTCAGAAAGATAACTTTTCAAAAACGCTTGATATAAATTGCATAAGCACATTTGTTAATAAATGCAATGGTGAGGTTGCTATTACTCGATCTTAAGTTTTATATGTATGCTTTGTAGATCGTTGTTTGTCCTTTTGTACTTTTTCTTTCGGCCATTGTGTTGTCTGTTCTTCTTCGATTTACGGATTCTGATTACCCCTTTGGTATTTTCACACTCTTCTTATATTAAAGCGATAACATGAATTTGTTATTTTTAAATAAAAACTGCAGATATCATTTTTTTCTTTTTTCTTTCTTTTTTTTGATAATAACATGAAGTCGTGATTATTTTATTTAATGTGTGATGTTTTGAATTTTATTTACAATTTTTAATGTGTGAAGTCGTGATGATTTTGTTTTGAATTCTATCTACACTTTTTAATGTGTGAAGTCATGGTGATTACATTTACACGTGCAAAGCCATGAAATATTGTTTTTTATTTACACCTAATCTCCCGTGTCACGAAATGAAGCGAATTAACCAAGTGCGAGATGTTGAGCGATAATTCAATGTACACAGAGACCATACATAAATAAAACGATAATTTTAAGCGCACATTCACACTTAATATCTTGATGATTAATGCAGTGAAATAAAGCTATTTATTATACCTCATATATTAATTATCATAATAATACGTTATTGTTTGAATCGCCTGTTAACAAAACACCTTAGATGTCCAGATAAGCAAACATAATCTAAGGTTCCCTTTTTTTTTTACAATATATCTCTTACCCAGGGCTGATAAGACTCCACATAATACACATTTCAAAAACACCACTAAATATATCAATTTAAAAAAAAAACAACCTATAGGTTATATTGGTATAAACCGCAGATATCTAATTCAGAATGCATGGCTCGTCTCTGGAATAAACTTCATCGGGTACACTCAAAATCGAAAGATTGAAATCAAAACTTTGGACATGGACAGAGCCCTAACAATATAATAAAATAAAACAAGGCATATGTCACGGGATATCTAAGGGAGGTTAACTGCAGCCAATTCAAACCAAACGGAAACGAAATCGGCAACGTGTGAACAAAAAGAGTTAGTTTCTCTTGACCCCTGCAATGGGTAATTTTAATTGGAACCATATAAATTTTCCTGTCATTCGGGGAACAAACCGAGCATTCACTTTCATAGAGAGGAAAATGCATAACGATACTTTTTTTATGGAAGGAAACGAGATACGGGTTAATATAAATCTGCATTCTTGTAATTCTGATATTGGCGATGAATTCCATTATATTCTGAGGTGTCCATTTTTTTGCAAATGAAAGGACATCTTATATGAAGAACAATTTGCAAAGAAGGACCAATTTTGTATACTTTAAAGAGATTATGTCATCAAAAAATAACCATAATCTTACAGGTTTGGGTAAATTCATCAACATGGCCAATAACAGAATGAGCACCCTGACTAAATTTGATGAAATAAGACTATGTTTGTATATATATTCTAATATTTCTCTGTACTTAAACATATGGCGATAAGAATAAAGATATTGTTGTTGTCGTTTCCTAATCCGTAATTTATTAATGATTAATCACTTTACGCTTTTGTATATAATTTCTTGTAACTTGCGTGGTTAATGTATGATGACTTTTAATTAATAAAATATGTTTACAGTAAAAAGAAATTTCATACTAGATTGAAAACCTCATTAATTATAATTTATTAGTCTTATTTATTTTGTGGTTGTTTAGCGACATTCCAGTTAAACGAAGGCGTAGTAAAATTTTAACAAAAGTAATTAAGATTATAAGACAGTACACACCGAAAATAAAATAATGTTAGAAACTAAATGAGTAGAAATATAATCTATGATTAGTATTAAAAAAAAATAAAAATAAAAAATAATAACAATAATACATTTAATAATAATAAACTAACATAAAAAAACCTTTAAAAACAAATAATAAAATGCTTCATAAAACTGTATTAATAACCATATTGTTGACAAATTAGAGAAATCGAATAGGCACATCTAAAACAACGGAAGCTCTTGATATGAGCAATAGACTATCCTTTAAGTATTTTCGGTGTCATAGTTGTCATGCATGGTAATTAAATGTGCGTTAATCGTTACACACTAATGTATAAACCTATCATTATAGAGTGTATAGTATATAGTGACTAGATTTCCTTCAACTTGTTGTAATGGTTAGCGTGCTCGCCTCGAGTGTGATAGATCGTGGATTCGAGCTCCGATCGGGTGAAAAGCAAAGACTTTTACTAAAACGTAAATATCATCAGGTACCTAAAATCCCAAAATATGTGAAAGCCAAATAATATAAAATTGGTATTTGTTGCTTCTCCGCTTAGTACACAACATTAAGGGGAAAGAGGAAAGACTGTTTGGCTCGGAATCATGATAATATGTGTGAATGGGGCGACATGTCTATCCACGGACTGTTGTTTCAGTTAGCTTGCACTATGAAAATCCAACTCAACATGTTGGTCTAGTAAAAGCGAACCTCGTCATCATCTCATTGAAAATTAACATGTTCTCGCCATTATATAGCTAAAAATAATTGCCGAGTTAGCGTTAAACAACAATCACTCTCTCATCCAATTACCAGATACAATGAACATGTAGTAGTGTGTCAGTGTACTTACATGTATATATAAAATGACTTTACTGTCATTGATCCGATGTTACTTATATACATGTACATGTATGTTATAATTTATAGCCAATGTATAGCCGTATATTATTTAAGCTTAATACATCTTCATGATCAGTTTCTTGTCATATATTTACACGTGTATTTAACAAATGTATGGCTATTTATTGTAAGTGCATGTTCTTGTTACCCGATAATTAAGTTATTTTTTTTATCTCTTTATGTGATCAAGTTTGTCAGTAATTTGCGACAGATTGGTGGTTTTCCCCGCGTACTCCGGTTTTCTCCACCAATAAAACTGACCGCCACGATATAACTGGAATATTGTTGATAGTGGCAGTAAACACTAAAATCTACCATCATTAAATATCGTAGCATGTTTTCTAATTATACGTCCAATAAAAAAAATGTTCCAGCAGGTACGTGTATTTTTTTGTTGTTTTTTTTTAACAATGGAAATCTTGAATACATTGTATGGCGGTCAAAATCAAATACTGGGGTTTTAAAAAAAATCCTCTCTACCGATGCTTCTTTGTTGTCTCCATAGAAAATTTGTGTATGTTTTGCTAAAAATACACTTAATCCACATACATATAATCGGTAAAATTACATATTTAACATTAATAAAACAAGGATATATAACGTAGCGAATAGTGAAATAGGTCAGATTAAACTGTAGACAATCCTGGATTAAACTGTTCATGTTTGTCGACATATGACGAACTTTTGATAACGGCTACAATTTTGAGTTGAAGGTGGTTTACCGCATAGATAACGACGAATTATGGAAGTAGTTCCAACTGGGATCCAATAAAGCCAGAGGTAAAGACGAGCTAATGGTAACATACTGTAGTTCAATGTGGGACCCAGTAGCCACTAACATTAAGACGAGATAATGACAAACCTTCACGTCAAATATTCCATGCCGAATGATGTTCGTGTCGTTTAACTGTAACACGACGGGTGCCTCTAGTAGAGCATGAACTTTTAACTCTTCCGGAGCACCTGATGTTACCCCCGTTTCAGTGTGGTTCGTATTACTCGATCTTTAGTTTTCTGTGTAGTGTTTTGTAGATCGTTGTTTCTCCTTTCGTTCCGTTTCTTTTTGCCATTGTGTTGCCTGTCCTTCTATTTATGGATTCTGGTTACCCCGTTGATATCTTCAAGCTATTTTTACAAGGCACATGCCGAGGTGAAAAGAGTTTTTACATGGCAAAATAGTGTAATAAGTATAATGTAAGACATTTTATTTCCAAACAAGGTCGCAAGAGGCAACATAATCATGATCACTCTAATAAGATGTATAGCAGACACAATAATATATATACTATAAGAAAGAAATGGCGTCGTTCTGGGTGTAATAGAACGCAATGTCAATATTAATATTTCGATTCCGCCACCACAACTACATCAGGAAGTCCAAAGATACATCAAAAACTATTCAATTTAATTCAATTTCATATGGTCTTTACGTTTTCATCTGAAACAAGAATAAACGACAAATACATATAAGGAAACTTGCAACGCCATATTGAAAATTCTTAGAGGATAAAATATATATAGTACAAAATAACACAAAAGTAATTAAATACAATGACATAAGTATTCACACGATTCCAATTTTTCTTATATACTTCACATAAAACTACAATTTTTCAGAGTATTATTTAGAAGTTCGTACATGTCCGCCTTTTAATAAGTTTTTTTTTTAATCAGCAAAAGAAGAATTAAATGTACATGTAGTTCTATTTTCTATAATTTAAATATAATTTTAGAAATTAAACATTTTGAGAATGCTCAAGTTAAGCTCAAAACTGAATTACATACTTTTGCATACAAATAATTTTAGACAATGTGCCGGGTATCGTTGGTTCGAGCACCGATCTGGTCAAACCAAAGACTATAAAACTGGTATTGCTCTTCCGCTAAGCACGCAGCACTAAGTATAAAGAGCAAAGACTGGTTGGCCCAGAATCAGGACAATGTGTCCGATTTGGGTAGCATGTCTACCTGCGGACTGTTGTTTCAGTGAGCTAGCACTATAAACATCATACTCAGCGTGTTGGTCTAGTACAAAGCGGACCTCATCATCATCATCTCATTGAAACTTGTTCTCGCCATGATATAGCTGAAAAATTGCTGAGTTGGCGGTAAACAACAATCACTCACTCACTCACTCTCAAAGTTAATTTGAAAATAATTACATACTTTTCTGGTTTTATTGATAACAAAATTGTAAAAAGCGGACATCAATGTACTTCATGATCATCTTTTGTTGGGTGAAATGTAGCTTTATATGAGATACGGTAAGAACCTAATATGTCTTTATCAGCAGTGGCTCTTTATATACAGGTTAACATTATATACAGTATTCATTAATGAGAAAAATGAGACTGCCCTTTATAGACAGTGATTTGTTATAATTTATTATTTGGTAACATTTTGTTCGTTGCATTTCATCTCTCCCTGTCGTATTTACGGAAATAATGTTACACATGCTAAAATTGGATACAAACTATCGTTTCGAGGAATTATGTCTTAAACATAAACGATTGGCGGACCAATTAAGAAAATAATTTAGTTACAAGATAAAATAGACATTACCTCTCTTAACACTTTCCAAAAGTACACATTTTCAGGTCTCGATTCCAGACAGTCCCAGTCACACAGTCCACGTGGTATGCTATATGTCTAGAACACTGTATAAAGCCGGCACAGTTTGATGGATCAGTGTAGAGTCCAACATTACCATTTGGACAAACGAACCCTATTGGAGAATTTGAACCTGTAAACAAAATAATGGTTGACTTAATGCATGCTTCACATCAAGTGAGAAGTAATATATTCATTGTTATTATACCTCAGTATATATTTTCTATATAAAATTAAATGCAGATAAATTTACTATTTTGCACATAAACATCCAATTGCTGATTTTGTTTAAATAGTCTTGATGACTGATTATGACTATTATCCCTAAGGAAATAGTCTCGATGACTATTTCCCTAGGGAAATAGTTCAGTTCAAACGGCATACATTTTCCCGCGTTTTTATGGTTCGGATCTTTCGTGTTTTAACGTACATGCACCTACATGCCTGAGAGATACGATTATTTGTTTACCCGACGATAAAATGACATCTGCTGAAGCTTTTATTGTTGATATTTTTTTCTTAATATTACTATTAAGAACTTCTATTTGTGTCTTTTTAATAGCCTTATTTCACAGATTTCCTAGATATTTCCTTTGGTATAATAAAACACTTATTTACTGGCTATTGTCCTCATAGCCAGTAAATAGGTGTATACTATTTACTGGTTGGTGTATACTCACGTGTTTGCATTTACTATTAACACGGGGTGATGTTTAAATTTTTAATCCCGCCCATGACGAGCTGTACTCGATAAAGTGTGTCAGTGACTTGCGGCAGGTCAGTGATTTTCTCCAGATACTCCGGTTTCCTCAACCAATAAAAATTACAGCTATATAACTGAAATATTGTTCAAAGTGGCGTTAAACACCATAACTCTAACTCAAACACATTTCACTTCTAAGCTGTGTCGGGGTACATCGCGAACCGATTCTTTGGAATAATTATTAGCGTGTTCACCTCGGTACAATTTGTCCTGAGCTAGAATCCCGTTGCAGTAAAACCAAGGACTCTAAAATTGGTATTTGTTGCTATTCCGACAAGCACGCAAAATCAAAGACTCAAATATTACTATTGGTTGCTTCTCGTTGTCTTTTATCCAATTCTGTTTACTATTCAAACAATAAGATATTTTGAGTTGTTAAAACATCATTTGTAATTATAATATGACTTGCTTTGCAAACAAGCGAGCGATTAATCGGATGACAAAATCTCATGAGCACATGCGCGGAGCACATATTTAAGACTGGTGGTAAAATCACAAAATAAAATTATTTACACTGGTGTTAACGTTTTAAACATCTATATTCACTGAAAATAATCAACATATCCAAAATTAATAATATGCGACGTGCAATTAAAACATGCAAACACAATAGTGTTGTTACGGATGCTCCGTCATTAAGACTGACTTTCCCGTCGTAAAAGTACATGTACCTGACTTTCCCGTTGTAAAAGTACATGTTGATGAGTTATCATCTGCTCGAATGTGGCAACATAAATTATATGCGACATTGTGCACCAACGTAAATATAAATTACCGTATTCCAATCAAAGTATACTTCCGTATTTGTACTGTTAGAAATATCAGAAAATAAAAAAAAATTCAGGGAAGCCAGGATGTGTTTTGAGCTTTAACAGATAATGGCAGGTACCGCTCGGAATAAAAATACTAATATCCGCCAACCCATGTTAAAACTCAAAGCACATTCTGGCTTCCGTGATTTATTTCTTAAGTGAAATGTGTAACCTTTACGAGCGCCCGGTTTTTGGTCAGGTCGGGTCTGCTCATCTTTTTTTTTGTCTTGTGCCCAATTTTGCCAGTGTCTCTGGATTGTCCATTCATGATTGCCCCTTCCGTTTTCTTTCAGTTCAATTGATATAAAAATGGATACGTATAACAGTTTGTGTACTTACAACCATATTTTTTATGACCCACGTGGCATGTGAGAGTTTTCTGGTTCCAAATTGTTCCTGCTGAACAGTTGTATAACTTTGGTATGTTGTCGGCGTCACAGTGGATGTACTGCTGACAGTCGTCAGGAACTGGACAATAACCATGTGATTCTCTAGCTGGACATGCGCAGGACGGTACGGGAGATGCCGGAACCGGAACTATATGCAAATACATGTTAAATTGCAATAATACGTAAATTGAATTTCTGATAATAATAATGATAAAATGGTTAAAATAAATATGAAATAAATACTTATTTTAGATAACCAAAATACTGTAATTAGGCACATTTAAAAACAACTCTATATGGGGAGGGGGGTCAACATTTTAGAACATTTGAATATTAGTCCAGTCTTATTTCTAATAATATTTTTCAATAGCACTACAATGTTTCTGGAATAATTCCCATAAGATATATCTATAGTCAAAATTTAGTCACATTAAAACAAAACGATTTGAAAAAAAAGTAAAAGTAAGGTGCATCAGAAATCTGGCCTGATAAAAGGGAGGAACTATGGAGGGAGTGTCCTTACAAGAGGGGGCGACGCGTAATGGGAGTGTCCTTATAAGAGGGGTTGCACTGTGGTGGGACTTCCCTTATAAGAGGAGGACGACTAATGTTTTTATCTTGTTTTGTATTTGCAAAGTAATCCTCTTATTCGGTTTAGCATCGCCACATTTTGTTCCTGTCTCTATCCAGGACATGGAATTCAAACGTCACATGTCATGGTATTTAGCTTCAATGACTTTAGGTCGAAGGTGATGGTTTTTTTTATCATTGATATTGGTGGAAATATTGACTATCACTGTTTAAACTTTCTTTTCATAATTATATTAACAATACCCAGTAGCTTTTATAGTGGTATTTTCATTGAGTCTACCAGATGTACAACTATATAGGAACTGGGAACAATTTACCTTGATGTATCCCCACTAACAGGAGAACTACAATCACCATTGAAAACTGATCCATGATTAACAGTTGGCTTTCTGAAATTTCAATTAAAATAAAACATATGAAAATTCCTAGACGTAGAAAAAAAGGTATAAGTACAAATAAGCATGCAATAGTAATTGGTGGGTGTCCATTATGATAGCATCTCGGTACATGCAATCGGCAAACCTTGGTAAAATGCGCTGCATTTTAATCGGAAAACCTCGGTAGAATCCGCTGTTATTCATTTATCATCAAATGGATGAACGGAATCGACCGAGTTTTTACGAGTGGTTACGTGGGATACTCTATAATTATTGAATGTCACAAGATAATCGTGTTTCAACTGTTTGATGAAATGAATCTTACATTTTTCTGTCGAAATGGGACGAAGTCCCAACTATGGTAGAAATAACAATGTTTTTCTATATCACTAATGCCTAAATTGTCATGCACCGGAAATGACATACCGGAACCAATACATGTACAGCTACAGTGGGTTTCTGCAAAAAATTCGATGCAGTAAAAAAAAAATGCTCTTGTAGGGCACGAGTATCAAAGTACTAAAAACGACATACAGTATAAATAAAATCAAGAACGGGTACAAGGATGTAGAAAAACAATCAAGTTGCAGCTCTCGTGAGAAGTGGAACCTGTTCAAAATATCGCGAGATAGGGCGTGGAGTAGTCCTTAACAACCATGAGCAAAGATGACCGACAATGTTTATAATTTTTATGATGTATACAACTAATGACGGCTTTTCTCGTGAATAAAGCATCGCACATGAACAACAAAATGTCCAAACTAAAGCTATAGTACAATAAAGTTTATAACTCTAAAAAAAATCATATAAATTATGTATTATGGGAGGATTACCCAAGATGCTACATATAGTTGACACAAACGCAAAAGCTTAATTGTCTGCTAGCCACTGTTTCAGACGAATCGGGACAATTTTGTCAACTGAATTTGTTTTACAATTAGATCATTGTCGCTATTTAGAAATTATAGGTAAAATCAATGTAAATACAATTACACATTATAAATATCTACTGCGTAAGGCTATTTAAACACAATTACACATTATATAAATATCTACGTGTACTGTGTGGTGAAGGACTATAAAGTATATCATATTGTAGGCTACTATAGCAACATATTTAATTTTCTACATTTTCTTGCCCCTGTGGAATTGAATTTTTTTCTTTTTTAAACCTACCTGCACTCGTCCTCACACAAAATTGTTGAAATAATCTTTAAAATTATGAATAAAAGAAAATTTATTCATAATGATCACTCATACACAAGGTCTAAACCCAAACAATTACCAAATATTAGTTCTCGGCCTAAAAAGTTACCATTTGTTCACTCTGATCATTCCTATGTCAGTTCAATTAACAAAAATAACTAAAATCCAGTAGAAAAAAATGATTACATTAGGGAACGACCATTTAACTTGAAGGGGGGGGGTATGGTTTTTTCCTAAAAAAATATTCAAATTCCCAATGTTGCTGAACATTTTTTTCTGATTTTGGTAGAGGAAAAAAAAAATCTGATTAAGAGTTTTTGTCATATAGCATAATGTTACATTCTGGAAAAAAAATTCGCTCTTTGCCCCACAAAAAAAAAATTCTTGCTCTTGTGTTGTCGGGAAAAAAAATTTCTGAACGAAAAAAAAAAAAAACCATAGCCCCCCCCCCTGCAAGTTAAATGGTCGGTCTCTTAGAGGAAAACCATCTTATACGCAGGTGCTACAATCCAATCTGTCACAAACAGAATCTGAACTTGACATTTCTTTGCTTTGTGAAGCATCTCCTGTGTAAAATGATTTACACTGCTGAACTGATAAGTTCTCCTCATACTCCTGTTCAAGTTCAAAGTGAAGATTCAGATCAAGAGCAACCTACTGAGCCAAGTTCTGTTTTTCATCCCCAATTAATTCAACAATCAACTGCAGTCCCAAATTCCCCCTCAAGTGGCAATGCTATTATTGACAATTCAATTGTTTCGTTCTATAATGTTCCAGGAGATGGATCCTGTTTTTTTCATGCATTAAGCTTAGGCCATGTTGACAACTTTTCAAAGACCATACAATACACAGGACTGATTTGCAAAACCATTTTTTTCTGAATTTGATATATACAGAAATATGGTTTAAATTTGCCATGATAACATTTTGTCACCACAACAATACTGGAACTGTATGGTAATAGGTTCTCAGTATGCCATAAATTGAGAAATCAATGTCGCATGTTCTCTTTTGAACTGTAACATTGTTATTTGGGTACAGGGAGTAGACCAATATGGAAATACATGCTACACAAAGCAGGAATTCATTCATTCTGCTGATGGTATAACCTTGAATTTATTGTTAAGTAATCATCATTTTCAATATCTTTATCCCATCTTATTTAACCAAAGACATACAAATGAATGACAAACAAATATTGAGCAAAATTCACTGCAACAAGATAAAGTAATTAGGAACACAAAAAAGAGAAGACACACCACCAAAACTACTTATATCTCCCCGAAACGCTCAAAAAAGAATAAAAAAAAAAAATGGCAATTCTGAGCAACATTCAAATGAAAATGAAGATTTTGTTTTACTCCCTGCCTCCAATGTTAAATTCTGGAAAAAAAATTTGCACTTCGCGTGACAAAAAAAAAATATATTATAACTCTTGTGTTGTCCGAAAAAAATTTTCTGAACGAAAAAAAAACATAACCCCCCCCCTTGCAAATTAAATGGTCAGTCCGTTAGCCAAGCGGATACGAACACTGTCCGGAGTTCGGTCTCCGATATACAAAATTATTGGACTTCGTCCCAAGTTAGGTAACACCTATTATCATATTACTATCACATGGCTCATGGCGTGATGTACTCGATACAACGTTATGTGGTAAAGTTTATCCGTGACTTGCGACAGGTCGGTGGTTTTCTACGGGTACTACGGTTTCCTCCACCAATAAAATTGACCGCCATGATATAGCTAAAATATGGCTGAAAGTGGTGTTAAACACCATAACCATACCATACCCTATCTTGTTTAGATACCGACTATTTAAAGAGTGATATTTACATTTTAGCTTGAAACAAAACAAACATACATTTTTGACATGAAAAATTCGGTATTTCCCTCTCTCCCCACCCCCCATCCCCCTGCGCCCGATTTTACACAAATGAATATTGTAGACATCAAAGCATTTATTATGACCTTGTCCCAGTTTCGTTTCAAAGAATCAACGAAAACTAGATGAAATGTATTGGAAATATTGTATATAATTATTCCCAAATGTACTATTTATTTATTTTTTATATTTATCGGAACAAATATCTAATGTAATTGCGAAGAAAAACAGAAATTATAATTACGTTCGTGAAAATAGATGACGCGAGTATACAACGTACTTGTATGTTCTCTATTCAAAACTGTATAAATTGCCAAACATATTTGGACTAACGTTGTGAGTTCGAATCCCTCTCATGGCGAGATGTACTCCATAAAACATTATGTGATAATTGTCAGTGACATACGACAGGTCGTTGTTTTCTCCGGGTACGACGATTTCTACCAGCTATAAAACTCAATGCCACGATATAACTATGGTATTGTTGAAAGTGGCGTTAAAAACCATAACCCTATCCCGTCTCAAAAACATTTTGCTGATATCAAAGATTAGCTTTAATAAATTAAAATGATTGCATACTGGTCTTTTAAGTTCAATCATGTACCTATATATCTTGTAAAACAAATATAAATAAACTTACTGTTTCCTGTGTTTATATTTATTGAAATGCCTCCTTACATGTAGTCAGATTTTATTTTACACACTATTTTATATTTGTAGACGATTTATAAACAGTAATATTTAATCTCTTCCTTTAATGCGGAAATTGACACAGTGAAGAAGGATTTGTTTGGGTAATATATTGATAATCTTTATTGTATCTATTTGTAATCTATCATCATTTAAGATATGTTATTAAACCCTGTGCTAATCCTCAATCAGAATGTAAAAAGCAGTAGAGAGCGGAACACACATGAAAAATAATGCGCAATAATTTTTTAGATTATCTGGTTAACAAACATTTAATAAGACTGAAGCAATACAAGTTCTAGCAAACAATATGGACCCCCCCTCCCCCCACCCCACACGAAAAGAAAGCAAAAAAATAAAACAAAAACAAAAATAAGTAAATACCAACCAGGCAAAGCCAATTCCTTTTTTCCTTTCTTTTTAAATAAAAAGAAAGAAGAAAAGGAAATATATTGGATAATCTGATGGCATGTCTCATTTCCTCACTTGTACTAACTGCTAATTAAATTATAAACCACTGTTTTAATATCTTCATGCGTTGATGAATTTAATAATACATATTTTTTTATCATTTGGTAATAATCAGAATAGGATATACGGCGAACACTTTTGAATTGAATTTTTTTTCTCAGATTTTTTTTTTATCAATTTAAGCTTAATATTTGATATATTTATTGTAGTTTATTTATACGACATGACATCTTATCCCCAAATCCTGAATTAAAAACAGGAAAACTAAATTATATATAACTTAATCCTGACAGTAATCTCACCGAAGCATATTTTTATTAAATTGTGTTTATTGTTCAAGCCTTTTCAAATATACGCCATCCATCAGCTTAGTGTAAATCATTGTATACTGGGACCCGGTTGGCTCAATGAGTTAGGTAGTTGAATTACCTAACAACTCATACAAGCCTATCACCTACGTAGGTTCGCTCCCAGCTTTGTATATTACAAAAAGGGTTCACTCGACTCGCAACCGCAAGTGATAAAGTTTACCAGTTGCTTGCCCATTGTCAGTGGTTCTCTCCGGGTACTCCGGTTTCTTGCACCACTAAAACTGGTCGCCATTATATAGCTGAAATATTGCTGACAGTTGCGTTAAACACCAAAAATCAAATAAAGATCAAATCATTGTATACTGGATTTTGCTGAAGCAAAGTGCACAATATATTTTAAAATTCCTAATGTTTGAATATTGTTTAACGACAAGTGAGCATTTTTTTGCAGCCATATTAAGGCGAGAACTAGCTATAATTAGTTGAGGTAATGATGATGATGTCTGATTTGTACTAAACTAACAAGCTTATCGGGATTTTTATAGTGTTAGTTTCACTGAAACAATTGTCCGCGGGTAGACATGTCTCTCCACCCGGACACATTATCCTGTTTCCGAGGAAACTATTGTTTACTATATTATGCTGCGTGCTTAGCGAAAAAAAATGATGCCAATTTTATAGTCTTTTCTTTGAACGATCGAGGCTCGAATCCACAATCCCTAAAAAGGTGGCATCTGTTAGTTATACTGATCTACGCAACTGGTTTCTATGATGCGACTGTGACGAGTGCCTGGTGTATAGAGAATACAACTCTTATCCTACGTAAAAACTACATGCAGAGGAAGAACATATATATTCACCTAATCACAGAGCCCAAAATCGGGCATACAAAACGTCAACCACACATTTACATATACTGTCAAACATGCCTTTAAAGGGGGTCTCTATATAAACAAATCACTGTCTATAAAGGGCAGGCTTATTTTGCCAATAATGAATGGTGCAAACAATTTTAACCTTTTTATAAAGGGCAACTATTCATAAAGGCTAGGTTTCCAGGTATCATCTACGCAAACACACTGATTTAGATTAATTCGATATAAATATAATAAGGGCAACGCAAAGCGTGGCGCATCCCCTCGCCTAAATATTTGACCCGGTGACCTTGACCTTTCTTTGACATATAACCTTGAAAATCAATAGGGTTCAAGATATTCGTAAGGACTAAGTATGTACCAAGATTGGTCAAAATTCATTGAATGATGTTGATTCTAGAGTGTTCACAAGGATGTTACGGAAGGACGGACGGTAGTGTTACTATATCTCTTCGCAACTTCGTTGACAAGGGGATAATTATATAAAACGCACATGAAATGAGCAGTGTATTTTTGAATAAATGTTATAATATGCTAAACTACTAAAGAGAGATAATTCAATTATAATAGTATAACAGTAGAATATGTATGTTCGACGAAGGCTGGGGCTGGTAGAGGATCTATGTTAGCTTATATTTCATGCTCCTAACGAGCAGCAGTGTTTAGTGAGTTGTTCAGTGATAAAGTTTCAAAATGAAAATATCAACTATACACATGGCTTGTTAAATTACTATTATAATAAACTCCTAAATTTGCTAAATGGTTGGAGTGTATAAAATAACTTTGAAAAATGGGAAAAACTGTTTGATTGGGCAAATAATACTTCGAAGCAACATCAATCTCTCATTCAACATGTGGAACGATAAGCAATAATACAACGTTAACGCTGTCTTGGCTATCATAATCAGGATATTGGATAATGAAATTGTTCTGACAATTATATCATTTTAGATATACACATTATTCTTTATTTGCCTGATTTAAACTGCACAGTAACTCAAACACCGATTGTGACACTGATTAATACAAAATCATATAGCGATCTCATATGTAGTGGCAATGTATTCTTCTTATTGTTCTTTTATCAATTAAATGCACTTTTTCTACTTTATTAGTATGTCTCCTTCCGTCCTACACAATAGTTTGTACTCTAAACCACTCCAACATTATTAAAGATAATTATTATACCTTTGTGTGCTTGATTATTACAATATGCATAATAGTATAACACATCGCAGTGCGGATTATGTTGGTTTGTGTGGACAAATTTACTTTTAGCTTACCAGACCAGACGACGGTTCCCCAAGAAACGCGTTTTGTGTAGGGACATTTACAGTTCTTAAATAATATAATTATTAATAAAACTAAAGTTCTCCTCCTTCAGACATAGGCGACGTTAACCCAATTTGACTATCCTGTTTATGAACTTTAATGTAAACTTTAGATTATTTGGCTTTCCAATACCGGTGTCATATAGTAAACCTTCCGCATAACAAACATTCCCCTCGAAATATTTGCTATATAGTAAACCTTCCCCCCGGATACTTTACTATATAGTAAATATTCCCCCGGGGGGAAATTTACTATATAGCAAACATTCCCCCATCCATAGCCGATCATCCCCCCGGATAGTTTGCTATTTAGTAAATGTTCCCCCTTGATCCGGATAATTACTATTGATTAGGAATTTAACACCTTAATCGTGTTAATTTTAATTGCTATATACCATTAATTATATCCGGTTTTGATTAAAAGGTAAAAAAGCACAAATCTATAGTGTCTTGTAGTAGTACATGACGGACGTATGGGCCAGAATTTTTAGGAGGGAAAAACCAGCTTGGTATGTAGACAGCGCCAGGTGGCACTGGGTGGTGCTTTCCGATACGAGGACTGCGCCATGTGGTATTGAGTGGTGCTTTTCGGTACGGGTATTAGCCTGGTGTACCTTTTTCAGTTCCGTGCAGTAACGTAATTAAACATGTCATTTTTAAATGGATGTTATTTGCATGTTTGCATTGTTTTAATTGGTGCATATGTTGAACAGTAATATTTAGAAGTTGGCGGTTCATAATATCTCGTATATAGTAAATACAACTGTATTAAGGTAGGCGGTGGTACCCATACTACCTTCCGGTAGGAGGATAATACAACCATTTGAAACAGCTTTGTGCATTGCGAAGTCACGTCTGTGAAGATCAATATGCATTATTTCATATCAGTTCTCAATTCGACCTTTTCATTGGTGTAGACATGGTCATGTGTAATGCATTAATCTGCATTAAAGAAATCTACCAGTCATTAACATGATAATGCCCGCGGGCATTATCATGTTAATGACCGCTCGACGTTTTAGAGTTGCGTCCCCTTTTTAAAACGCAACGGAAATCGTGCAGTTGTCAATGTACTAAAATGAGCAAAATTATTTAGAAAGTTTTATTTCCTTCAATGAAATAAAAATATTAGTTACTTATGTATAGGGCATTATCGTGTTTTATAGACTGCCCTTGGGACATTAGTATTGACTTCAACGCTGATAATGCCCTCGCCTGCTGCTCAGGCATTATCAATGTTTCAGTCAATACTACTGTCCCTTGGGCAGTCTATAAATCACGATAATGCCCTTTACATAAGTAACTATTATATAAGTGAAGGATGTATATGCCCCATTTTGCAATCCGTGCACCGTTAATGTAATTATATAAATATATTTTTTATAGAGTGAAGGCTTTGTTGTGTTGATTTCATGTATGCTTTGTTTTAATTGGAGTATGTACGTCTATGAATATGGTATTAATTTCTTTACACAACTTGAAGATTGAATTAATTTTAACCTTTTGTGTGACTGTACCCCAAGAATAACTCCGTTGTCCAGACTGACCACTTTAGTGACCAAACAGCGTGAAATTCATATTTGATTAAATAAATCCGTTGACAAATTTCTTCAGTGTTTACATTTCAAAATAGTATCAAATTCGAACCACACCCTTTTTTACTGTAATATTTTTTTCTTTGTTATTGTTTTAAGAAAAATATTTGTTCGTGTATAATGTTTAGGTGTATTTTTCAATAACTCTTATTGTATTATATATTATAAGAAAAATACATGTATTCTGTTGAAAACAAATTTATTTTCAATAAATGACAGTGTATTACATTGGCTATCATAACTTGGAAATCTTAATTTAAATAGCCTTTGAAAGATTGAAGGTGTGTATGGTGACATCACTATTCGTGTTTAGATAAAGAGATCAACATGTAAACGCTTGATAATAAAAAGGGAATTTAAACATTTAAATTAACCATCTGAGTCTTTTACGCTACTTCTATAGTGATCACATTACATTCCGTATGGCTTTGTTGTCGTCTGTTTTGATGTTAGTTGTGGTTGCATGAGCTGAAACACCCCTGGTCGTTCATATAATACGTGCATTTGTTCCCGAGTTCCATTCAGTATTAAATGAGCTTAAAATAAAGAAAATAATAATAATAAACATAAAAAAGAATGCATCTTACCTGTTAAGCATTAATTTAGCCAAGCTACGTAGTCCAGGGTTCCATATTATCTTGTTAGTATCTAACCAAATTCCTTCTTTTTGGTGGTAATCAGCTATGTATTTTTGACGATCTTCTTCACTTTGACACCACTCAGGCCACCCACTTGCCTCTTGTTTCAATTTTAAGAAGGTATTAACATATTCAGTAAATACATCTCCCTTTCTTGTCTCAGGATCGTATTGTGAGATGTTATCAAAATGCCAAACTTCATACATTCTTCTAACTTTGTAATCCTTTGCAATAGCTTTTTTCACTTCGTCAGTGACCCAGGTTCCAGTAAATGATCGTTCTTCCTCTGTATGATGGCATTTGTCACTAGAATTGTCATCAGTGCATGTTCTGCATAGGGAAAACATTAGTTTTCCGTTGATTTTTGTCGGTAAAACTGGAATGTGTAAATTTCTTGGAGGAGTAATCTTGCATTTTATTAATCCTTCGTAATGATCTATATCTTTGAAGTTTTCTGTGATAATCGTTGGATGGCCGAGCGGAATTTTTCCTGTCTTGTTTATTAAAGGATACAAGGAAGTAACATCATAGTACTTGATGGTTTCATCAATTCCAACCTCTTTAAACAGTGTAAATACCTCCGTACGTCCCCCGTAAAATGCGTCTCGTGGTTCTAAAGGCGAGACAATTTCTAGAGATTCTATGTAGTTTTGCAGTTGTCTACTTTCTTTACATTGTCGGTCAAATTCACATTCCCACATACATATGTATTTATATCCGTTTTCTTCAAGATACATTCTTTTGTCTATAGTCCTCTGATACAAGTCATCCATAGAACAATCAGTGACAGGATTTGTCGTGTTTCTAGCAAAACATTTTGGACAACCATGCCAGGAGCATCCATGAAATTCGTACACGATCTTTTCACCCGATGCATTTTCTTGATAGCGTCTACTGTAAAAGGGCCAATTTGCATTTCACCTGCATTCAAAGTATGTTGAATTTGAATGTTTTCGCGCGTGCACATGTATTTCAACCATTTTAAAGCTTTATTTGACTGATTTTGTTGTGGTCTATAGCCGTGAGATGGTATAATTCCAAGACTTTCCGGATCTAGATAATTTGTTCTAAATACCAAATTGCAAGCAGATGCAATAGTTATGCAGTGTTCAAACGGATCGATACCCGATCCATTCTTTGTAGTTTTGTCTATGAACATCTGTCTAAACTTTAAGCAAGACTGTCGTAATATGTCCACATCAGATCTACGGTACCGCAACAATTCTTCCTGGAAATGAAACGGATCGTTCTTGTGCTCTTCATACCATTGCAGGAAACACTGCCGTTTGTCTGGTTTCATTCCATTTGGTTGATCATATTGTTTATAAGGCAAGTGTGAAAGTATACAACTTTGGTTTTCCTTACGGTTAAATAAGTGCGGGAAATATCCTTTGTGTAATTCTTTCAAGTCGAATGAATCTGGCAAGTCACCTAAAGCCATAGGTAAAAAGTTGATACTGTCCAAAAATCTGATTTTACATTGTGGGACATAAATAGACAGATATTTGGATCCCGTGGTGATAACTTCAGGAAGTATTGAATGTTTGTACAGATACTGAAGTATCCAGTAACTATCATAGCCTTTGAAATTATGACATAAAACCTTAGCACCATAATTTTCTTCAGACAGTAGCCATTGACAAAACATATCTGCTGAGTCATGTCCTCTAAAAACAACTTCATTTTTACCGCAGTGCTCACATTCACTTGTAGGGGAAATCTGCTGATCAATGCAGGAAAAACATACACGTTGGGCAGCGCATAAATTAGGTTCATGTTTATAAGACCCACACAGACTTTTTCTGCAGTTCCTGCATTTGCCTTCATCATCTGGGGAACAACCAAGCTGGCATTCTAGGATGTCATCTTGTGTGCACTCAAAGTCAAAAAATATGTAGAAGGATTCATTTTGGACAAATTCGTGGTCAGTAGATTTGACTGGCTGTATTTCCTCTTTTGTTTCATTTGGAAGCATGTAACATTTGTGACCTTCCGCAAAGAAATCTTTGCATGTCTTGCAATAGCGTTCTCCACACTAGTGTTGTTTCTTGTGCATTTTTTTTTTAATCAACTGGTTGCACATTGTACATTTATAATGAGTATTACATGTAGAATTGCCATGTTTGGTTAATTCTTTATGTTTCACGAAACAAGTTTTGTTTTTAAAATTTATGTTGCAATCTTTACAATATGTCCAACTTTCGACTTCATCTGCACGTACATGATGATATAAATCACAAGGGTTGTTACATTTATGTCTTGCTACATGGTCATATCCTGTTTTGCATTTAACACAAAAATAACTTTTACTAAGAAAAGCTGGCATACTGGTTATGACATCGTAGTGATCATCGTGATGATAAATATATAAACGTTTTTCCTTTTCTGGTCCTGAGTAAATGATACCATTGAAATATTCTTTCGAGATAACATTTATTTGGTAGTCCGCCATAGTCTCTTGAAACAGCTTTATCTCATTTAATCCACATTTTTTCAATGGTACTCCTGCTCGTTGATGCAAATCGATTGCTAACTCTCTCTGAATAGTTCGTCCATGTCTAATGCTGCTCCATTTTTTGTGCCCTTCTAGTTTTGCTTTGGCGGTCACGAGTGCTCTTGCACAGCAGAGATCATCATCATTTTCAATACGTATGAAACATCGTTTATCTTTCATCATCTTTGGTAGATCAACATAATGACATCTCTTACCAACACCACCTTTTAGAAGACTTACGTGTATCATTCTATGTCGAGACTTTCATCTAAAACAAACTCCTCATAAGACTGTAAAACGCGTTCTATCTCGGACAGAAGTCGATCGGCATTTAATTCAAATACCTTTGTAAATGGTATAGTTATCGGGAATTCTAGATCAGGACATTGTACACTCAATCTAACCAAGTCTGTTGGATCCATAAATTCGGTAATATTACTGATAATTGATTGAAAAAGTGTCTTCAATGGTCTCAGTATATCAGGAAGATTGTCCACCTCGATGTCTTTAAAAGTAATCTTATAATTAGTGGAAGTTGTACGAAATTTTGGAATGTATGATTGCTTTTCTACTTGCAAAGTATAAAACTCGTGTGGGTCAGCATCTTTGGGTAACCGTCTTCTTTTCTGTGGTATATGTTCATTTTCGTCATTCTCAACGGGTCTTTTAATGGCACCACCATATTGGTTGTAGTTTTGTTGTCGATGTCGGTTTAGGTTATCTGGTCTGCTGAATAATTAACCACACAGGGGACATTCAAATGACGCATTATCTGAATGTCTTGACTGATGTCTGATGAAATTATCTTTTCTGTTGAAAGATTTACTGCAAATCTCACACCTAAATAAGTCATGGTGGTTCAGGAGACGACGATCTTGTTGAAGAAAGCTAAGTTTTGAAAAAAAAGTAACACCACAAGTTGAACATTCGTGTTGACGAGACATCTTGCTGGCTGGACGTTCCATCTCGAAATGAACAAAATCTGAAATAAACAAGATAATATAAATAATAAATCATATATAAATATGATATTTCTCAAGCCAAACTGTTATTCTTATTTTGACTGTCCAGGAGAAAGGATGGAAGGTTTAACATGTCCAGAATGCCACTTAACATTTTCAAGGAAATATGTCATGTTGAGACATAAAAGAAATAAGCATGGAACAACTCAACCGTATCCGCAAAGCACTGATGCATATCCACCGCCACAGAAGACTATTATACCACCACCGCCGCCGCCGCCGCAGAAGACTATACTACCACCGCCGCCGCCGCAGATGGGGAATATACCACCGCCACAGGAGGAGGAGAATATATCACCACCACTTGTGCCAGAGGGACAGAGTATTTATACACCTGAAAAAACAGAGCAATTTGTGTTTAAACATCCCTTTACGATGACGGCGAGCGGGCCGACAGCTTGTGGTAAGACATATTTTGTCAAGACAATGTTGCAAAATATAAACAAAATGTGTAAACCAACACCCAAGAGAATCATCTGGCTTTACAAACGATGGCAGCCACTCTATGATGAAATACAACGGACTGTTACACCACATGTAGAATTTATACAGGGGATACCTGTGTATTTAGACAAAGATAGCTATATTAATCCAAGAGTACGAAACATGATAGTTTTGGATGATCTAATGTCTACAGTGGCTAAAGACCCAAGAATAACGGATTTGTTTACAGAGGGAAGTCATCACAGAAACTTATCAGTGGTTGTATTAAATCAAAATCTCTACTTTAGTAAGGATCCTACCCAAAGAAGAAATTGTCATTATTTGGTTTTATTTAATAATCCTGTAGATAAACAATCTATCATGACTTTAGGAAGACAGATGTATCCCGGGAAGATACAATATTTCATGGATAAATTTTTGGATTCGGTTCGTCAACCTTTTGGATACCTCCTTATAGATCTTAAAACTACAACTCCTGAAGAACTACGATTACGAGATAACATCTTTCAACAATCTAACGATTCTTTACCTTGTGAAACTCGTACTGACACCAAAAAGCATTTACCTATATTAAATGCAATACACAGAGATGAACTTCATTTTCTGACCGATACTTCAAGTGATCAGACGTACGATCAACTGCTGCCAAAGATGATTTCATGTGACGATTGTGGCGTAGTATTGGAGAGTTTGCATGATTTACAAAGACATATCAAAACTTGGTTTCCTGAAAAAAATCCACTCAAAAGAAAACAAATAGAAGCTCTTTATGAAGAAATAGAACCAAATAAAAAAGCTAAGTTAGAGCAACCACTCACCACAGTGACTACTACAGACAAAAGCACTCAAAATGACGAAGAGGAAGTTTTTCATACTTTTGCAGAAATGGCAAGAGAAGATAATAATGAAGAACGGCAATCAAAAATTGAAAAATACATGAAGTCAGGATTGTCTGAAGATGAAGCCACGGATTAAGCTGAAGATAAATTACGGTTTGACGATTGGAAAGTACTTATGAATAAGTATGCTACTTTGATAGGTTATATCATGAAATTGGAAGGTGGAAAAATACATACCAAAATTATGGACACAGTCAGAATGTACATCAAAGCGGGATATGATGATATAACATCTATACGCATGACTTTGAAAAAGTATCGACACCAACTGGAGGAATATTTAGAGCAGAATGAATATAATGATTCGGACAGTGAAAGTGATGTTGATGATGACAACGAAAGTATTGACGATAGTGAAGAAGAAGACGCCAATGAAGAAGACAATTAATCTATATAATAAGAGTTACATTCTAAATCCAATTATTTTGGCCAGAACTGTTTTTGTGTGAACATGTCTTGGGAAACTTATCTGAAGAAAATTTACTATAACCCGGCCAGGCCTGCAAGCTTTTCAGGGCCTGATAAACTATATACGTATGTGAACAAAGATGGGATATATAACATCAGCAAATTAAAAAATGGCTTCAACGACAAGAACCTTATAGTTTGCAACGCCCTTTAAGGAAATCTATGAATAGAACACATATTGTTGTGGCGGGAATTGACGACCAGTGGTCAGCTGATCTAATGGATATGGTAAAATTTTCTAAGTACAATGACGTATTTTCCTATATTTTAGTAGTTATAGATGTCTTCTCCAAATATCTGTGGCTGCGAAAATTAAAAGACAAAAAGGGACACTCTTTTGCTAGAGCCTTTGAGGATATCTTCAAGGATGGACGAAAACCGAGTAGAATTCGCACTGACATGGGTCAAGAATTCAAGTCGAGACTGGTGCAGTCTGTATTTAGAAAAGAAGGAATTCGACATTTTTATGCGTATAACGAGGTCAAATCTTCGATTTCTGAAAGGGCGATAAAATCAATCAAAACGAAAATCTACATATACTTTGCTTACAAACAATCTTACCGATACATAGATAAGTTACATCGTTTTGCCAAAGGATACAACGATACAGTTCATAGCACTATAGGTATGCCTCCAGCTGATGTCAACAAAGCTAATGAAGAAACTGTGCGTATATCAACGTTTTTGGCAAATCATAAAACAGCAAGGCCAACGAAATACTTCAGATTCAGGTTTAAAATCGGTGATAGGGTGCGTATTACACACCTGAGAAATATATTTACCCGCCAATACGACGAGAAATGGACAGGAGCAATATTTACAATCGCACAACGATTCTGGAGACAAGGTGTGCCAGTATACCGAATCAAGGATTACAATGGAGAAGATATTAAGGGAACATTTTATCAATCCGAATTACAGAAAATCGAGGTGACAGATAATGATTTGTGGAAAGTGGAGAAAGTGTTAAAAACAAAAGTAACAGGACAAAATAAACAATACTTTGTAAAATGGTTACATTGGCCGTTTAAATTTTCATCATGGGTAAACGCCCGTGACGTTGAGGATATATAATTTGTTTCATTGCTGAATAAAATATTTGTATTTAATAGACGTCTTTCTTTGTATATGAATTAATGCATTCACACAAATCATATCTCCGTGAAAAATTAAATGACCACTCTATATTGATACTCACCTTGTCCGATTAAATTCCTAGGTTTCTTCTTCACAACATTTTACCTGTAAAACAAATGACCCGAATCATATATATGTACCAACTCATAATGTTTAACACTTTATAATATTAAATCTATGATTTTTAATTTGATGGGAATGTATTTTACACTGATTGACTGCACAGTTTGAAAACTGCTATGCAATAATGTGCACAATGTATAATGTTAAGTAATGAAGAGTTCAGTTTAATTGTGCAGTTAATTAATTAAAGACATCTTATAAAATGTAGTATACCTAAGGGTCAAAACAGACAGGGTCATAGTGAACGACAAATAGAAAAATAATGTAAATAAGTTAATATTGCATAAACTCCAGATGGAGTGAAACCATGTGACTCGACAGGGTAAGCATCGCCTGTTATGCTAACATCAACCGTTATATATATACTTCTACGACTTTTCTTTGACCATTTTACGCCTCGCCAGACTTTGCAATGATCTTGATATTCAAATTAAATGCAGACAGAACAAAAACAAAGACTAAATACCTGCCTCACATTTTGATCTTTTTGAAATATCTGACAAATTAGAACAGTATACTAGTACTACCTTGAATAAATTGTTACTCCTATTTTAAATGTTTCACAGCACACCCATAATTGTCCGTGTTTCTGTCAGGCGCAAAATTTTAAAATGCCACTGCCTACCGATTGGCGCAATATTGAAATGACAATGTTATGAATTCAAATTAACGCGGTCTTGCGTTACTAAGCATTTGTTGGCGCAATATTCAAATGACAATGTTATGAATTCAAATTAATGTGGTCTTGCATTGCTAAGCATTTTTTGAATACCGAGGTATTTTAAATGGTCAGTATGCCCGATGGGGTTATCTCATTGAGATAAACAGATTAACAAATAAAATGATTACATTTCTATCATTTTACTTTATATAAGCGATGCAGTCATCAAGTATAATAATTGAAAAGCGTTCAACTGAAAACAATACAATTACGAAAAAAGACTTATTACTATCACATTATACATATTTGTATTACTGTTTATATCATTCAAAGTTGTCTTGCGTTACTAATCATCTTATGGATGTCGACTTATTTAAATTCAAAATTCAAATAGTCAATCCTCCCAACGGGGATATTTCATCAAACTCAATGATATTTAAATCTTCAAGTCGGCTGTGAAAAGAAATAAATACCTATATATTCCAATTAAAACAATGCATACATTAAAACAACACAACAAAGCCTTCACTCTATAAAAAATATATTTATATAATTACATTAACGGTGCACGGATTGCAAAATGGGGCATATACATCCTTCACTGCATATTGATCTTCACCGACGTGACTTCGCAATGCACAAAGCTGTTTCAAAAGGTTGTATTATCCTCCTACCGAAAGGTAGTATGGGTACCACCGCCTACCTTAAAACCGTTTTATTTACTATATACGAGATACTATGAACCGCCAACTTCTAAATATTACTGTTCAACATATGCACCAATTAAAACAATGCAAACATACAAATAACATCCATTTAAAAATGACATGTTTAATTACGTTACTGCACGGAACTGAAAAAGGTACACCAGGTTAATACCAATTTATAGTGTCCCCGTATCGAAAAACACCACTCAATACCACATGGCACAGTCCCCGTATCGAAAAGCACCACCCAGTGCCACCTGACGCTGTCCATATACCAAGCTGGTTTTTCCCTCCTCAAAATTCTGGCCCATACGTTCGTCATGTACTACATCTTGTTGCTAATCGGTTTGGTAGGAAGGTTTACTATGCGGAATAAATACTATATAGTAAACGTTCCCCCATGGGAGAAGGTTTACGATATAGTAAATCTTCCGGGGGGTTAATCTACTATGGGGGAAGGTTTGCTGTATGACACCGGTATTTCAACTTTGAACGTACCTGATGAAGGTTATTCCAGTAACGTACCTGATGAAGGTTATTCCAGTAACGTACCTAATGAAGGTTATTTCAGAAACGCATCGTGCGCACTAAATTAGATATCTACGTTTTTATTGCACTTTTATTGCCATATATCGTAGTGTTTGCTTTATTACCAGCAGTTCTGTTTTATTAAACACACAGAGTTCATAGCAATATAATACTTTTTAAATAACAATAGTCTAATTATAACTAATTTCGAGCTTGTAGCATGATTCAAGAATTGACATTAAATTTTCGTTAAATATGTTTACTAAATTATGTAATGTATATTCTTTGAGAGAAGAGTTTGAAGATACCACAGGGGTAATCATAATCCGTAAATCGAAGCAGGACTGACAAAACACACTGACCAAATGAAAAGGTACAAAAGGACAAAAAACGAGCTACAAAACATTACACATACTGCATTTCAGCCATAAACATATTTGAAAATAAAACATCCGTCAAAATAAGTTGATGTACAATTTTCCAAATTTACAGGATTATGAAGGTTATGATGTTTAACGCCACATTCAGCAATATTTCAGTTATATCATGGAAGTAAGTTTTATTTGTGGGAGGACACCAGAGTGATGTTCAACAATTCCACCATTATCAGCAAACCAAACAATCACCTCTCATCTTCCTTACTGAAAACACAAAAAAAAACACGCCATATTCAAAATGAAACTTGGATCCTACTAAATTTATCATTTTTGTTTTGGTATATTACTACGCATGACCCCAAAGAACAACATGACATATTTTTAAATATACTGTGCAATGAAATGAAAAACAACAAGATAAACTGACAACATATGTTATGCAAGACGAAGAAAAACAAAACACAACATGAGTTGGAAACTACTAAAAACAAACACACATACATAAGGTAAATAAAACATCACCCCTCCTACAAACTAATGGGGGTAAATACGAGTTGCACATGGTTTTGTGTTTATGAGGAAATCGGAACGGACATCAAACCCAACAGAGAAGTCGTTTAAGGAGGTAAAATTGATTCCCCTAACACAAATACGTGACCACTCACTTTCCTTTCTTGGTGCAGACACGTCAATGAAAAGTGGCGGGGTTAGACAAGATTGATGTCCCAAAATCTCCCGTCAAGGTGAAATGATGAGGTCAAGAAAGTGTTTTCTACATGTGAGTCAAATATCAATTACATGCATATCCTTTAAGTGTGTGCATTATATAAAGAATACCGAAGGGGCAATAAAAAAAGACAATCCAGAGAAACTGGTAGCATAGAGTACACAAGACTAAGACAAGAAATACGCACTATAATATGTGTTGGGCAATAATTTACGGAAGCAAACAGATATAGCGTAAATAAGACATGCGTACTCCTACAAATAACTGGAGGTAAAGACGAACCGATCATCGTTATTATGTGGAAGTCGTAACATACATCACGACGGATGTTACTCTGTTTGGAGCATGGAAAGAGTTTAAAAAGTACATTTGTAACAATAGGGTGTATAATTTAGTCCATTCTTAGACTGTTGTTTCAATGAGCAAGCACTATACAAATAACATTAAGCGTGTTGGTCTAGTACAAAGCAGATCTAATCATCATTTCACTGAAAATAGACTTGTTCTCGCCATGATATAGCTGAAAAACTGTTTAGTTGACAACAATCACACACACTGAAAAGAGTTTAAAAAGTACATGTCTAACACTAGGGCGTATAGTTTTGCTTAAGCATATTTTATTTGCAAATTAAATAGATCAAATGGACTAGACACAAGTTAAACAAACTTATGAAGTCTCCTTTAAATTACAATTTGCTATATTAAAGAAATACGTAATGAAGAAAACAATCTAGCTGTGGATTTTTAAAAATAACTAACGAGACTAGTAAAACAAACTTGTGAAGTCTCCTCCAAACTACAATTTGCCACATGAAAGAAATACATAAAAGGTCCATATTACTATATATAGCACTAATAACGAATCGATGATGATATCAATATTCACAAGCAAAATGGAAGGAGAAATAAAATGTAATTATAACATCCACATTAATAATAAAAGGTTCTTGAAACAAAACTGTTAGTAAAAATGTAGATAGCTTGTTAGAAAAATGTAAATGTACATAAGGCGTTTCTGGAATTAAATTCATCAGGTAACGTCCATAGTAAAATTATTAGAAAGCCAACTGATTTAAAAGTTTAGGGAGCAATCAATCAAAATGCCCTAAACAGAGGTGGTGGAATAAAAAGATAATACCGAAAAGGTAATCCCGAATGGACAATCCAGAGAAACTGGCAACACAGGGTACACAAGACGAACAAAATCAAACAAAAATACAATACAATATGTGTTAGATACCACTATGCACAAACAAACACAAATATCGTAAATAAGACACGATGCCTCCTACACACCACTGGAGGTAAAGAAGAACCAAACATCGGTTTTATGCGGAAATAGTAAAGGACATACCATCCAATAGAAATGTCTTTTAAAGAGGTAAAATTGGTACCTCTAACACAAATGCATGACCATTCAATTTACTGGCTTGGTATAGGCACTTCAATGAAATGTGACGGGGCTAAACAAGTTTTATGTGCCCAAACATTCCGTCTTAATGAAGGGATGAGGTCATGCACGTGTGAGTAAAATGTCAATTAAAGACATATCCTTTGATTGCGCATTATACAAAACTGATGTTGTTTGTCTTAAGCACTCCCCGGTCCTCTCCTCATTCCTGCCTTATCACTGGATTTCTAACTAGATTGACACGACGGGTGTCACTAGTGGAGCAGGAACGGCTTGCCCTAACGGAGCACATGAGATCAACCCCTGTTTTAGTGTGGGTCGTGTTGCTCGCTCTTTAGTATTATGTGTATTTTTACTTTACTTGACTCTATATGTTTTTTGACGGCGACTTTCTCAATTTGTATTTTTTGTAGATCGTTGTCCTTTTGTACTTATTCTTTTGGCCATTGTGCTGTTGTCTGTTCTTCTTCGAAATACGGATTCTGATTACCTCTTTGGTATCTTTAAACTCTTTTTACTCTCTTTGCAGCATGACAAGTGTTTCAAAACTACATTCTTAACAATACGGCGTGTAATTTAATTAAAGCATATCTTATTTGCCAATTAAATAGATCAAATGGGTCAAACACAAGTTAAACAGACTTGTGAAGTCTTCTCCATATAACAGTAAATACGTAATGAAGAATACACTCCAGTTGTATGTTCTTAAAAATAATCAACGAGACCCATAGAAGAAACTTGTGAAGTTTCCTCCAAATTAAAATTTGCTACATGAAATACATACATGAAAGGCACATACAACTATAGTGTAAACATATTTTATTAAGTAATTCAATAATACAATACAAGCATGACTATGTACAAACTATTCAGATGAGTCATTAATAGGATTCGAAAACAAATTACAAAACTTATATTAATCCGTTCATACATAGCACTAATAATGAATCGATGATGATATCTATGTTCACA
>MJUT01052857.1:11883-28344 GCA_002080005.1 Gigantidas platifrons | reverse complement strand
AAGGCAGTACTGGAATAAACTTCATCAGGTCAAAATATGAGAAAGCCAAATATTTCAAAGGTTAGGGAACAATCAATCAAAATGACCTAAACAGGGATGGCGGGATAAATGGTAGATAATACCGAAAGGAAATCGAAAATGGACAAACCAGAGAAACTGGCGACATATGGTACACAAGACAACGACAAAGAAAACAAAAACACAACACAATATGTGTTTGACATCACTATGCGCAAACAAACACAAATAAGGTCAATAAGACATGAGCCCTCATACAAACGTTTTATGTAGAAATCGTAAAGGGCATCAAATCTAATAGATAAATAGTGGAAAGAGGTAAAATTTATACCCCTAACTCAATATCCGTGCATGATACAGGTAATTCAATAAGACGTGGTGGGGCTAAACAAGTCTTATGTGCCCAAGTATCCCGTCTTAGTGAAATGATGAGGTGATGTAAATGTTATGTGTATATTTTGTTAGATTGTTGTTTGTCCTTTTGTCCTTTTTCTTTTGGCCATTGTGTTGTCTGTTCGTTTTCGATTAATAGATTCTGATTACCCATTTGGTATCTTCAAACTCTTCTTCGAAATGTGAGTACAATGTACATTAAATACATATCCCTTGATTGTGTGCATTATATAATACTGTACATTCGTAACAATGGGATGTAAAATCTAGTCTATCCATATTTCATTTGCCGGGACCGTCGTGGTCGTGATCGTATGGTAGTTTGATTTACAACTACCTGTGCAATCAGTGCATATCATAACTTGTTGGAGAGTTATGACTTCGAACCCCAAATGGCGAGGTGTAATCGATACAGCATTATTTGTATAAATTTATCAGTGACTTACGGGAGGTTTTCTCCGGGTACTCCGGTTTCCTTCATCAATAAAACTGACCACCACGATATAACTGAAATATTGTTGAAAGTGGCGTTAAGCACCATCAACCATATTTTATTTTCCAATTAAATAGACAAGATGGATTAGATACAAGATAAGCACGTTTGTGAAGTCTCCTCCAAATTACAATGTGTTATATTAAAGAAATACGTAATGAAGAATACATTCAAGCTGTAGATTCATAATAATAATCAACGACACCCGTTAGTGTCTGTTTGATTATTTAAAATTCTAACATGACCCCCTTCTTTCGCTTTGTTAACAAACGAGCGAGTTATCCATTCGATATAATATAATTAGCACATGCGCACATGACTGACTTTTCCATTGGTAGCATAAATTGTGTGCGACATTTTCCGCAAGCGTAGATATAAATTACCTTCTTCCAATCAAAGTATACTACCGTATTTGTACTCTTAGGCATATCAGAATCGAAATATATCAAAGCAGGCAGATTGTGTTTTGGGTTTTAACATGGGTTGGCGGATATTAGTAAATTTTATCCCTCGCTTCTGGCTCGGGATAAAATATTAATATCCGCCAACCCATGTTAAGACTCCCAGCACATTATGGCTTCCATCATTTGTTTCTTAACCAAACATCACACCCAAAAAAACAAAAAAACAAAAAAACAAAGAAAAACAAAAAAAAACCGTTTGCACCATTTGTTCGTGGTTTCTACAAAGTGCATTGATCTATGTGCTCTTGAATTCGTTGTTTTTTACAAAATGATCCATGGGCTCTTGAATTCATGGTTACAAACAAAATATATATATATATAGGAAACAATCAATGGGGAATTGTTTTCGTTGGATTTTAATTTTCGTGGTTTAGGTGAATCACGAAATCCACGAAAATTAGAACCTCACGATGAATAATGATTTCACAGTATCTGTAGTACAATGTACTATTAAAGGTTATGATATGACATGGTTAACCGGTCAGGATTATCTGTGTCACAGATGACCACAGACATGTAAGTTCCTTGTATAGTCACAATCTCGCTCTTCTTTCCCTTGTAATGGCTTGTCACTGTCATTTTACTATAACAACGGTTGTCTTGTCATGATGATTAACATATCAAATATTACAGGAACTGATTATTCTTCTGAAGAATCTGAAATCACTCTCAGTTCGTGTTTTTCCGAATATGATGTAGTGTTTTGCAGATCATTGTTTGTTATTTTTCTTTGGTCCATTTTATTGTATGTTTTTCTTTATTTACGCTTCTGAGTGCCCCTCTGATTTCCTCAAACCTTTCTAGCAATATCCCAACACTTAAATCCTCTATTAAACAGTCATGACATATGTATTCCTCATATTAGCGTTATCCATCTTTGCAAAGCTCAAAAAAGTCAGGACTCGTATGTTCCTTGGATGATCGACGTTTCTCATGAAGTTTGTCAGCAGGTCGGTTGTTTTCTCAGGGTACCCCAGTTTCATTTACAAAACCAAACCGCCAAGATAACTGAAATATTGTTGAAAATGGCGTTAAACACCTCAATCCTAAGCTTAACCCTAACTGGTAAGGTTGGCGCCAAGCACCAATCAATCAATGAATACAATAAAAACATAGATATTTATTATAGTGCGCACCAGTCGTTTCAGGAAGTATCTTGGTCAGGTACAGACATGACATTGGCGCTTCATTTATTGTGCGATCAGAATCAAAGATAACATTTACAACTTGCATTTCCGACTCATTAAACAAACCGTTCAAAGGATCAATATTTGGCAAAAGATCAACATAAAACTTAAATAGAATGTAAATAATTTATTGAAATATAAGTATTCGTCCTACATTAATTTACATTTTGTATAGTTCAATATTTTTAAATAATCCATATAGCGTAATATTATAATCCATATTTATGGAAGACAAAATAACATATCTTTAAAATAATAAAAGTAAAATAATATATATCTGAAACGCTATAGAAACTTCTAAATGTACAATGCATACTTAATAAATAAACATCACTTATTTTTTTTAATATTAATTTCTAGGGAAATCAACGTTAGATTGTACGGACGGGGTAATCAAAAATAGATAACCCAGAGAAACTGGCAACATAGGGCACACAAGACAAAAAGGACACACACAATGCAATATTTGTTGGGCACTACTATACACAAACAAACAAAAATATCATAAATACGACACGAGAACCTCTTACAAACAAGTGGAGATCAAGACGAATCGAACATCTCTTTTATGGGAAAATCGTAATGGACAACACAACACGGAACAACTCAGAACGTAAAGACACGTCATAGGACAACACACGAAAGCTGGAAAGATAAGAAACACGGATTCCATTAAAAAAATAAAAAATATAAACGGGCTGAACTCAGGTGCTCACGATGGGTAAGTGTTCCTGCTTCTTATAAAACCCCTATCGTGTTACTCATATATATAGTCAAGTCCGGTAAATGTATTGAAAGTAATTATATAATATGTATTGATTGGTGGTCAAATAGTCTTAATTATTTAACATAAATATATTTTTTTTAATTCTTGTAATTCCATCCGTTAAATTCTAGATGTCTTTATTTCTCAATAGATGGTTGGTTGGTTTATTGTGCTTACCACCAATTCCAACAATATTTCAACTATACTGCGGCGGACAGTTGTACTGATGGAGGAAACCTGAGTACCCGGACAATACCACCGATCTGTCGCAAGTCACTGACAAACTTGATCACATAATGTTGTATCGATTACACCTTGCCATGAACGGGGTTCGAACTCACAACTTTAGCGGTGATAGGCACTGATTGCACGGGTAGCTGTAAATCCAAGTAACATACGATCATGACCACGACGACCCATATTTCTCAATATACCATATACATAGGTATAGAGAAGTTCATATTAAGCAGTATATACAATATTTACAAATACAGTGGATATATAATGGTTGGTATGTTTTAGACTGTATTGCAAATACCATTTTCTATTATCTTTATAATTGTGCATAATCTGATGAGTTCAGCTTTGTTTTTAGAAGTCATTTAATTTAAATTTACATTCACATGCACATGACTCCAATATTTAGATGGAAAGATTTAAAATATCAACACTGTAAAATATTATGGAATTCATCTCCTATATGATCATTACACAGAAAGCATATTCGATTATTTCTATCAATATTACTCCATCTTTCCTACTAAATCGGTAACTTAGGATTTGTGTTTATAAATGTACAGAAATCAATTACTTTTTCTCTTCCAGGAGTTCAAAATATTCATCCGGTTGTAAGGAGTTTTTAAAATGCTTATTATCAATAGCTTTCGATAAATCATTTGCATTATAACTAAATAAGTACTGACAACACAACAGTCGGTCCACGAATTTAAATATCTACGAAACTACATTTTTCCCCTTAAATAAATTGACAGTATCTTTTTCTATGTTGATACTGAATACAAAATGATATAAAATATAGAAAGGCCTTTAACATTGTGAATATACATCATAGTTTATGTTGGTCTTTGAATCTGTTTTAGGAGCTCCTACAAGTTCACAGTTCATACTAATTCGTCCAAAATTAAACTGGTTACAGTTGATGTGTTGGTGACATTGACATGCACAGTCAACCGCGGATTGTACAGTCATAACGCCGAGTATCCCAACATCGACACGCTGCCCTAGTGATCTTCTGTACTGAACCGGATTTTCTAAAACAGAGACGTAAGATAATAATAGACATAAAAAACAAAAATACCACACTGTGGGAATATTTCCAAAGTTCAACAGAAAAATCGTAGAACTAAAATAGAAGACAAAGAAATACCATAATGTCGGAACAGTTCGAAAAGTCATAAAAAACACATAGAAAGAGACAAAATCGACATTTATAGCATATATACATTTCCGCTTACAACGGAAAGTGGCGGGGTTAAACTTGCTTTATGGGTCAAAACCTGCATTTCTACTGAAATGACCCGTCCACGTTTAAGTGTTTTCCATATGTGAGTTATATCCTAACCCTCTCATATAGCACGATGAACGGTAAAATAAAGACATTCTCACCACCTTCTTAAAATCGTTGTGTTATTTGAGTTATGAGGTCTGAATGTTGTTATGGTCAGGGTGTTTGCATCGAGTATGACATAACATATATTTAATATGTGTCTTAACAAAGACTGTAATATTGGCACATTTAAGTTGGTGCTTACTATTCTTTCTCTCCTACACGCAGTATTTCAGGAGCGGTTAAGAACGCAACTTTACGACAAAAGAGATGATTTCCAATTTACCATTGTGAACTTTCCATATATATGAAGCAACCATTCCAGCAGCGCCTGTATATGGAATATGCATCTCTCAGTTGATTCAAAATTCCAGAGCTCGTGGTTCCTATCAGCATTTCCTTGATAGAGAGTTGCTGCTAACAAGGAAGCTACTGGACCGAGGAATAAAATGAAGTCATCACTTCGAAAGTTGTACGATGGCCAGCATGACTTGGCTAAAAGTTACGGAACATCTGGTATATAGACTCACCTTTTTTTATATGTATGATGAATTGACTTTTAGCGTAAGATAGGACAGCCATCGATGTAATATTTAAAGGATCGCTATCAATCCATTGTACAAACACGGTTGCTTCATCATTTTCATCAAGACCCCTGCCTGCTTTAATATGTCCGTTTTTCCAGCTGATCCAAAACTGTCTGTACTCGTTCGGATTTAAAAGATTATCTTAAATAAACAACAGAAATATAAATAAAAATGTTTGAAGATACCAGATGGGTAATAGGAAGCCATAAATCAAAGACGGACAGACAATATAGTGACCAAAGAAAACAAGACAAAAGAACAAACAAATCAATCAAATACTGCACAGGAAACTAAAGACCGAGCAACACGAACTATACTAGAAACAGAGGATGAACTCAGGTGCAACGGAAAGGTAAGAAGTTCCTGCTCCACTAGTAGTACCCGCCGCGTTAGTCTTGTAAAGCTTCAGCAAGCATTGACAAGTGTCATATTTAATAATAAAAAAAGATAAAATAAACTGTTAAGTGCTTGTCTCAGACAAAACCATGCAGATCTGTCCAGAATCAACGTTTTCTGACCAATTCAAAATTTTGTTTACAGAAGCGGTGCAATTCTATTAACAATAAGATGTGTTCGCCTATATCGGAAGCGTTAATTTTTCTGAGTTCTGTGTTTTGATGTTTGCTACGATTTCCACATAAAAAACGATGTTCTGTTCGTCTTTTCCGCCTGATTTTGCGTTGTTTGTGTTTGTTTGTGTGTATTGGTGCCCAACGTATATTGTGCTGTGTTTTTTTTCTCTGTTTCTTGTGTATCCTATGTTGCCAGTTTCTCTGGATTGTCCATTTTTGAGTGCCCCTTCGATATTCTCTATCGTTTATTTCATCCTACAACTGAGAAAATAGTTTATATTTTATATATTCCGGGATTTCTTTCTAGTTATGGTTATGTCAGAAAAAAGAACAATCAAAACGTTGTCTATGTGCAAATGTAACTTAGCGAGCACGACTAGAGAGGAAAACATATATTCTTAAGCCGGAAAATGTGTTGAGTATAGGAAGATAAAAACAATGACGGAAAAATAAAGTATGATTTCCGGAAACAGTACACTTATGCTAGTCTTATACAGACCTACAAAGATATATTGTTTGTCTCCAGTTATTCCAGTGCTGATTCGTCTTAACATAGCAGCACGATTTGTGCTTCCACCAATCACTATCACGTAGGAAAAACCGGAAGTCCCAGAATCTGTAAATAACTGTGTAATAGCGTTAGATTCTGCTTTGACGTCAAACTTTAAAGTTTGATCTTCGGATGGTGTGATACAAAATTCAGAAAGTGCTACTTGTTGGTACGATCCTGGAGTCTCAACGTGAATTAGCTTCTCTCCTGCTATCAATGCTTTAGAACATAAAAAGAGGAATAAAATATGTTATATGATGACAACTTCTGTGTCACGATGATTAAATACAGTAAAACCTGCTTTAGTGACCACCTCTATTAAGCAACAAAGTATATTGTGTTACCTTAATTTGTATTTCTCTTCCCATCAATCCAACCTGTATTAAGCGATCACCTTCTTATGTGACAATATTTTGTATTTCATTTAATTTTTTTCTATGCATATATTTGTATATTCGATGAAGCATGAGAAAAGAAAAATTTTGGAATTTGGCACTTGTTGGCCCCTTTCGGTAGAGCTTGTACCGTAAACCATAAGAGTTAGATGTATATGTGGACAAACTCTCAATACAATGAATTCAATCAAAAAGGTATCAATATTGGATGAAGAAAAAAAAAGATTAGAAACCTTTCAAATATGCGACCCCCTTTAAAATAGAATAGCAAATTATTTTCTTGCTAATAGAGGTAATCATTTTGCAAAAGATTAAATTCAGTCACCACTATATTTTTAGAGATAATATCTTTACTTCAACAGTCAATAAAATCAAGCCGTGTTAGCGAGTGAATTATTATTGTTTAACCAATTTTCAGGTATACCATGGCGAGAACAAGTTCCATTTAGATTATGTCAGCTTTGTACATTACCAACACATTCAGTTGCATTTTTACAATGCTATTTCACGAAAGCAACATGCCAATCCAATCGGACATAGTATCCTGATACCAAGCCAAACATTCCTGTTTTACTTAATGTACCGTTTTTATCAAGGAAACAACGAATTCCAATTTTATCATCTTTGGTTTGACTTTACAACCCACGATCTTCAGCACTCGGGGCAAGTACGCTCACCATTATATAACCGATACAGAACATAGCTAACCTTCAATAGTGTATAACATTAAACCCAAAGTCCATTGTACAGTCAACATATTTCTTTGTTTATATGACTTAATCTAATTGAATGCTTAAATCCAGAACGAGTTCATTGGAATGTTTTAATTCAGAACGAGGTCCTTGTAATGCTTTAATTCAGAACGTGGGCCTTGTAATGATGAATAACATCAACCCCCGAATCTAAATAATGATTGGATAAAAAAGATCATCTTACTGTTATGTTTGATCCAGAACGAGGTCATTTACATAATGTTGAATAACATCAACGCAACTAACCCACGAATCTAAATAATGATTGGATATAAACAAATCTTTTTACTGTCATGTTTGATCAAGTGAGTCCTAATTTAGACATCTACGTGTTTCTTATTAATTAATATAGAGATGTGAGCAATAATTAAGTTATTTATTATTAATAGACAGTATAAGTAGTACAACAGAACTTGACATTTGACATTTCACATTTAATGGACAAATAAAATCGTTTAAAATATAATTAAATCGATATTAAATGCTTTGCGGTTTATTAAGCGTAAACTGACCCAATCCAGGTTATATCGTATAACCTGTTCAACAATTTCAAATATTCCTTAAATAATAATCGTAATTATATTAAATATAAACTCGAACCAAGTGATCTTATCTATTAAGCAGTCACCTGCATTGAAAGGTCACCTTTTCTTGTACTGTCATTGACACTTACAATATCAAAGGATCAAAAAGTTAATGCCCCAATTACTAATAATATACACACGATATATAAACGTTAGAGAATGCCGAAGGAACAATTCAGATATGGACAATACGGTAGAGAATACCGAAGGAACAATTCAAATATGGACAATCTTGGGAAAACTGAGAACATAGGGTACACAATAGGAAGACAAACAGAACAAATACACAACTCAATATATGTTGGACACCAGAGTATACAAGCAAACACAAGTAACGTAAGTAAGACATCAGCCATCCAACAAATAACTGGAGGTAGAGACGAACCGAACATCGTTTTCAAGAGGAACTCGTAGAGGATATTACAACAAGTAACTTGGAACATAACGACACATAATAGGACAACTCCAAAAGCTAAAAAAGGGGAACAACACGGACCCCACTAAAAGACAGGTGTGAACTCACGTGCTCACGAAGGGTAAGCTGTTCTTGTTTCTTATAAGACACACGCCATGTTAGTTATTCATATAGTCAATACATGTTGGACACCACTAAACAAAGTAAACACAAATAAGATAGATGATACATGTGTCCTCCTTAAACAAGTGGGTTTAAAGACGAACAGAACTTCGTTTTTGTGCGAATAAACAGTTATTGCATCTTACCATAATACACCCGCCATGTTAGTTATTCACATAATTAATGCATGTTGGATACCATTAAGCAAACATGAGAGATTTCCTGCAAACAAGATGGAGTAAAGAAGAACAGAACATATCGTTTGTATGCGGAAATCGCAGAGGACATCACAACACGGAACTACGTACGTAAAGACACATAATAGGACAACATATAAAACTGAAAATATGAACTAGAATTCCCCACCATAACACTGAGGTGAACTCAGATGTCCACGAAGTGCAAGCAGTTCGTGCTTCTTATAAGACACCCATCGTGTTATAAGCATATCATGTTGGAAATGTCAGAATAAAAAACTACTATTCTATGTGTTTTGTGGAGGAGGACATTTTGTCAGAAGTGTAATTGTATATGCTACAGTTCCATACAATATGAAACGAAATATTACTTAGAACTATTCCCACATGACATTTTGTATTTATCAACGAAGACGTTTTCCAACATTCCACACTGATCACGTCTACATTTGGGGCCGTTGTGGTCGTCATCGCATGGTAGTTGGATCTACAACTATCTGTGCAATCAGTGCAAATCATCACTAAAACTATCGGTTCATGTCGAGGTGTACTCAATACAACAGTATGTGATAAAGTTTGTCAGTGATTTAATCGGTGATGTTCTCGGCTACTCCGGTTTCCTTCATCAATGAAATGAACAGCCACGATATAGCTAATATATTGTTGAAAGGGGTGTTGAACACCATAACCTGCTTGAAATAAGGTTATATGCAGCAGTTTTATGAGAACACAACAGTATTCAAAGTGTATGTAAATTTTGGTAAAATATTCCGGAACATGTTGTCAATCATGGTTTTTTATGTAAATTAAACCTTTCCGGAACATGTTGGCAATCACGGTTTTCTATGTGAATTAAAACTTTCAGGAACATGTTGTCAATCACTGTTTTATGTAATTCCATGTAAACATTTCCTGAACATGTCGTAAATCACGGTTTTTTCATAAACTCGTGTAAACCTATTCAGAAGATGTTATCAATCACGGTTTTTAAGGGACTTCAACGTTTTGCTATGTTTTTTAATCATTTTACATGTATTACTTACGTGATATGCGAGGATAAGCATTTGATATTTGCATGATGTAGGTAAAAAAGCAATAAAAATGTACATGGTACAGTAATGAGCACAGATATCAATATCATGAATTAAACGGGTGAAAGATACTACCGTGAATGTATTGTTATCCACCGTGAACCAATAATTATCGTTGATTTCGTGGGGACAGTATTGCACCGCGGAATTAAGAATTCAACGAATATGGGTAGCCATTTGGACAAAATCAGTCAACAACCGGAAATCTGGGAAAACTGCAATGACCCTGACTTGATACAGGCATTTCCAAAGAAATGGTGGATTGAATCATATTTCACGGCGCCAAACCTCCCGCTTTCATTACGGTTCAAAGTTTGCGGTAGTCACTATAACAGCATTTATAACAATACTGGAACAAAATAGGTATAATTTTATGGTTGTAAATTAGTTTACAAGCTGCGTTTTAGTGGAACCAGTAAACGGACATTACAGATCAAGAAATCATAAATAATGTCTACGAAATCTTCAAATACGTTACAACTATTTCTATGCAAGAGATGATCTACGAAATTATATCCCCCGAACCATGAAAACTGGCATAAATTCACAGTATATTTTCATAAGTTGATACTAAATACAAAATGATATAAAATATACAAAGGCATTTAACATTGTGAATAGACATCATAGTTTATGTTGGTGTTTGAATCTGTTTTACGAGCTTCTACGAGTTCACAGTTCATACTAATTCGTTTAAAGTTAAAGTGGTTACAGGTTATGTGTTGGTGGCATTTTCTTGCACAGTCAACCGCGGATTGTACTGTCACTACGCCGAGTATCCCAACATCTACACGCTGCCCTAATGATCTGTTGTACCAAACCGAATTTTCTAAAACAGAAAAGTTGGATAAGAATAAAAGGAAACACAAATACCACACTATCTGAACAGTTCCTACATTCAACAGACAAATCATAGAAATAAAATGGAAAACAAAGAAATACCCCACTGTCGGAACAGTTCTAAAGGTAAAAAAAAATCAGAGAAATACAATGAAAACAAAACATACCCCACATTCGGATCAGTTTCAAATTGCAATAGAAAAATCGTAGAACTAAAACGAAAAACAACAAATATCACTCCGTCGAATCAGTTTCACAATAGAATATAAAAAACTGCAGAAAGAGACAAAATCGATACCCCTAACACATACATGGATAAAATCAAAATCCTGTATAAACCGAACAATAAATAAAGTCACGATGCAGGAATTCGTTGGTAGAGTAACTTGTCTAAGCCGATTACTTGTCTATTCCGAACAGACAAGTCGTTCCCAGAGAGAATCGGTTTAGACTCGTTTCACTGTATTACTAAGACGAGTGTTTTGTGTCTCAAGACGATTTTGAAGATACCCAAGGGGTAATCAGGACCCGGAATCGAAGAAAGACAGACAATGGACAAAAAGAGAATGACAAACGTACAGACAGCAATCTACATATAAAACACAAGATCGAGTTACTCGAATCCACTAAGAATCCGGGGTAAACTAAGGTGATCCGGAAGGATTAACAATTCCTGCACAACTAGTTGCACCCGTCGTGCTACTGGTATATAGACGCTCCTTTATTGATATATACATGTATGATTAACTGACCGCTAGCGTAACTATTAATTCCCGTGCGCCGGAAGGGAAAACAGTTCCTGATCCACTAGTGGCACCCGCCGTAGTATTGGTGTGTTCACTCATCTTTTTTGATATGTACATGTATGATTTGACGCTTACCGTAGCTATTAACCCCTGTGCCCCTGAAGGATGAACAGTTTCTGCTCCACTTGTGGCACCCGCCGTGTTACTGTTGTATTGACACACCTTTTTTATATGTATGATGAATTGACTGTTAGTTTTACTAGAGGCAGACAATGATGTGATATTCAAAGGATCATTATCAATCCATTGTACAAACACAGTTGCTTCATCATTTCCGTCGAAGCACATGCCTGCTTTAATATGTCCGTCCTTCCAGCTGATCCAAAACTTTCTGTACTCCTCCGGATTTAAAATATTACCTTAAATAAACAACATAAATATTAAAACAAATGAGCCAAAAATCGAAGACGGACAGACAATATAATGACAAAAGAAAACAAGACAAAAGGACAAACATTTTACAAAACACTTACAGAAAACTAAACTAAACTCTACAAGACTAACACGACGGGTACCACTAGTGGAGCAGGAACTGTTTACCGGTCCATAGTACCTGAGTTTTAGTGGGTTTCGTGTTGCTCGATCTGTAGTTTTCTGTGTGGTGTTTTGAAGATCGTTATTTGTCCTTTTTATGGGTATTTTATTGCTTGTCCTGTGCTTTACCGCTATTTGTTACCCATTTTGGTGTTTTCTAGCTTTTCGTGGATATATTACAGTGGTCGTTCCTAATTGTACGTTAAATATATAACACAGTTGATCGAAATAAATTACCAGTACAATAGATCTACCATTATAATATGCACTAAAACTGATCACCAAAATATAGCTGAAATATTGCTGAAAGTGTCGTTAAACACCAAAATTTAAATTTAAATTCTGCATATCGTCTTTTGTTACCGTGTAATGGTTGTTGTGTTTGACTCGAGTGCGGTAGATCTTGGGTTAGAGCCTCGATGAGTCGGGATAAATCAAAGACCTAAATTGGGTATTTGCTGTTTCTCCGCTAATCACTGTATTCATGATTAATAGGTTTGCTCGGAATCAGGATAATGTTCTCGTCCATTTCGGAAGAGTTCACCCCGATCTTTTGATGGGATCGTGTTGTTCATCTTTTTGTTTGTTTTTGTGTTGTACTATTATGTGTCTAAGCATTCTGAGCTCTGTGTTGTGACGTCCGTTACGATTCCTGCATAAAAACGATGTTCGCTTTGTCTTTTCCTTCAGTTTATCTTGTTTTGCTATTGATTATATATAATGATAAGGAACATTTTCTTGTAAACACAATTATAGATAATAATCGTAATTATATCAAATATAAAGTCGAACCAAACGATATTCTCTATTAAGCAATCACATGTATTAATAGGTCATCTGTTTATTGTCCGGTCATTGACACTGACAAAATCCGTCTATTAGATCATAAAGGATTATGACCCAATTACTGATAATATGCATATGATATATAACTGTAAGAGAACACCGAAAGGGCAATAAAAGCAAAATGCAGCAACCTTCATGTATTGTTTACAGTACTTTTTCCTTCATTGATAACTAGACGGTGATGTAATTAAGTTACTGATATTTTCCAATTTGATGGCATTTTGCAGTTAGCTACTCAAACAAGTAAAATACTAAAAAAATCGTAAAATAAATCAGTAACCAACTTGTGTCAATATCACCAGCGTCCCTTGTAAACTACGTCACAGGATGACGATAAATTACAAAAGTCAAAGTCGATAGATGGTTGTCTTAAGTATTTTTTTGGTATAGCTCAATAATTGTTCACTTGGCGGTAAGCAACGATCACTTTTACTAATGATTATGAATTTGTAATAGACAATTATAAGCTATATTTCTATCTTATTATGTTACGCAACATTTCACAATTTAAAGAACTGAGGAATGAATAGCGTCAATAGATCATACATGCTATTTAATAATCAATGTTGTTCCAACGTTTCTTGAAATGATGTTTTGTGTTTTTTTATTGTACATAGGGGAAAACCATGTTTGTTTATTCTCATTATAGTCTGTTCATAATTCACCATCAAGATTAAACTTACATTCTAACACTCCAGTGAATTTATACTGAAGTTCGGAAATTAAATTAGTATCTGTGTATGTAAATTGTAACATCATGGAAAACGGGGAAAACACCTTAATATAATGACAATCTATCAAAATAATCATTAATCAGTTCTGAACATGTGAATTTCATTTTGTGTCTGCATAATAAATAACAAGTTATTTTATTTGCCATGCTTTAAAAAAGTGTGCCCTGAGTAGTTAACCCAAAATGAAGTGCTATAATCTATGGACATTTGATATTTTGTTTTAACGATTATTTTAACATTAAATAATGTTAGCACATCAAAAACATTTTCTTATGATGCATACTAATTTTGTCAGAAAAAAAAAAAACAGAAAACAAAAATCGGTGATTCGATCTCACGATGTTATTATCGGCAGTAATGTGTGCTAACCATTACGCCACCGCAACGTGAATATTGAGAGGGTAGAATTAAGTAATATATATATAAATCAAATTTACGTTATTACAATTATTCATCGGGAATTCACTTTGCGAAAGAGCTAAATAAAATATATTTGTCAAAATAAAACAAAATAATAATAATAAAAAGGAAAAAGACTACTAAAAATAGAAAGTTCCGATGTGTCGTTTACATGTCCAATGAATTAATTTCTAAGATAATCTGACGTACTAATAGTATTACGAGATTTTTCTTTTTCGTTGTTTGTTTTGTTTTCTGTACTTTTTGTGAATTGTGTGGATAATATTATAGTATAATTTAGTATAGTAACACATGAAATTCCACTTAGGGTTAGAAAAAAAACACGTCGGACTCGATGCACAATCAGGTCGGCAGTAAATCACCTTCAAAATTTAGTCGTTTTTTTTTCTATTTAAATAACGTCAAAACGTTTGAATAAAAATTATTCAAGATTTACTCCCGTAGCAAAACAACTATTATAACCAACTTTATTTTGGATGAGATTAAAAGGTCGATTTCTATTTCTGTCTATTACGGATGAAAACGGTCAATACAAATGACCGCTGACGACGGAAATCGACCTTAAAATTATTTTTTTATTGCAGATTTCATACTCTCTACACTCGGGTACCAACACAAAAATTAAATGAGATATGTGTTTATGTATATTAAACATCATGAAAAAATATGCCGTTGGTACCCGCCTGTGGTAATACTGAAAATTGACATTAAATACACATTTCTTGTTAGATTTCATATATTTTCACGAAACGACAGACTTTTCATCGACTAGTGTGACGTCATCGCACGTGCAAATATGGACAATTTTTACCAAAATAGTAGTTGGGGTAAAGGTCTTATAAAATCAATAAACAACGAAAGCTATACGTTTCATTTATAATTTGTTTATTTTTAGGCCAATTTCTGCCCTTATCATGTCTACTCCTTTCACAGCGAATGTGTTTTAATACAGTGGAAATGGTCACTGTGCCAGTAAATCTTCAATTGTGTTTGTGTTTTATTTATTAAAAGGTATAGATACATAGCGCAAATACTTGTTTTTGTTGTATATTGAATATTACAGCTATTAGTACATAAATACTTATTGTTCGTTGAACAACGTAAATTAGAACATAATGGGTTTTTTTTTAATGTAAATTCGTGTAAACCTTTCCAGAGCATGTTGTCAATCGCGGGTTTTATGTAAATTTGTGTAAATCTTTCCGGAACATGTTGTCAATCACGGTTTTATGTAAATTAGTGTTAACCTTCCCGGAACATGTTATTAATCACGGTTTTTATTTAAATTCGTGTAAATATTTCCAGAATATGCTGACAATCAAGGTTTTTATGTAAATTCATGTAAACCTTTCCGGAACATATTGTCAATCACGGTTTGTAGTTAAATTCGTGTAATCAGTTCCAGAACATGTTGTCAATCACGGTTTTTATGTTAGGTCCTTTAAACATTTCCGAAACATGTTGTCAAGCACTGTTTTATGTAAATTCATGTAAACCTTTCCTGAACATGTTGTCAATGACGGTTTGTTTTTCAATTCGTGTAAATCTTTACGAAACATGTTGTCAATCACCGTTTTGATGTAAATTCGTGTAAACCTTTCCGCAACATGTTGTCAATCAATCACGGTTTTCTTTACAGCCAATATAGATTTAATTAATTGACAACAGAGTCCTAGCTAGTTTACTAAATTAAACAAAAACTAATTTGTGGAAAATGTCCTTTAATCATTATTATAAGTTACAATACATTACATATATAAAATAGTTGCATAATATAACATAATCATGAATGAAATTATAACATAATTACATAACATCAAATGAATTATTGTTGAAAGTGGCATTAAAACACCAAAAATCAAAATCAAACCAATCAAATGAATTAAGGGGGCCTGGGTGGTCCAGTGAGTTAGTCGTTGGATTTAACAGCTCACACAAGCCTATCACCAATACGTCGTGGGATCGCGCCCAGCTTTGTAAATTTCAAAAAAGGTGCACTTGAGTCGCAGCCGCAAGTTATAAAGTTTACCAGTTGCTTGCCCAGGGTCGGTGGTTCTCTCCGGGTATTCCGGCTTCCTCCACCACTAA
>MJUT01052847.1:149879-164675 GCA_002080005.1 Gigantidas platifrons | reverse complement strand
CAGGGTTTCGTACCCACAGTGGAGACACTCAAGTAGAGGGAGTGAACGCTCCCTTAACTAAGAGGTTTTCTTACCCACAGTGAAGATACTCCAGTAGGAGTGAACGCTCCCTTAACAGGGATTCGTAAACACAGTGGAGACACTCCAGTAGAAGGAGTGAACGCTCCCTTAACTAAGAGGTTTTCTTATCCACAGTGAAGACACTCCAGTAGGAGTGAACGCTCCCTTAACAGGGTTTCGTACCCACAGTGGAGACACTCCATTAAGAGGGTTTCTTACCCACAGTGGAGACACTCCATTAAGAGGGTTTCTTACCCACAGTGGAGACACTCCATTAAGAGGGTTTCTTACCCACAGTGGAGACACTCCATTAAGAGGGTTTCTTACCCACAGTGGAGACACTCCATTAAGAGGGTTTCTTACCCACAGTGGAGACACTATGTATTATTTCTGTACCCAGTGTTTACTCTAGTGGTGAAGAAAGGTGTCGTTGTTGTAATCCTTATTTGCAATGATGATCATTTTATTCGAAGTATTGGTAAGATTATGTTGTCAATATTACGTTAGTAGTTTCAAGGTCGGAAAAATAATATACCTAAAAACATTATTGCCAAGCAGTACTGGGTACCACTTTGTTACAGATTCTAGAGGAAACACATTAAAGCTTAGTACTACACACGACATAAAAAAACGAAATACGTGTGTTTGTGCAATGTTTAGTATAAATTTGTCTTATAATATGATTATTTGTTGATTGCTTAACGTCCAATGGCAAATATTTGATGCATTTCAGGACGATTATACAGAAATGTGAGAAGTATTAAACAACCGATACAACCACTTTTGACTGCCACTGGGGAAGTGTTAAGAATTAGGTAGAGACGACATATGTAGACTATTGCATCCCACTCTTTTTCGAAATCCACAAAGGGATCAAATAAGTGTTGAACTATCCACTATGGTTTACGATCAGACTTTCTGTATTATAACCTGACAAGTCACTACTCCGTCACCATCAAGATAACATACAATATCTGCCACGGACCGGACTACATGTGTGCCCCATCAAGATAGCATGCAATATCTGTGTGCATTTGTGGGTTCAGCTCTGGAACCCGTCACCAGTACCCAGACTATCTTATAATGATATCCGAATCTGTATTTATTTGCTTGCTTAGCGGAGAAGCAACACATACCAATTTTATAGTCTTTAGTTTGACCTGACGGGTGGTCGAACACACGATCTATCGCACTCGAGGCGAGCACGCTAACCAGTGTGCAATATGATATACTGCGAGAGACACTTTTCACCAATATGTATGCAATACTCCTTTTATTGTAGCAATAAATATGTTTGACCTACTTTAGGGTTTTTTTCGTGAATTTTATGTATTTTATTACATAAAACTGTAATATTGAACTAGTTCAAATATTCAGGTTACAATTCATACTTGAACTAGTGCAATATACACTACTTGTACATATACCCGAGTAAAGCTAGCTTTATATATGCTAAAAACCGTTCTATACAATAAACATTATAAGCGTGGTCACCTCGAGTGTGGTAGATTGTACGTTCGGTCAAGCCAAAAGCTATAAAATTGATATGTGCTATTTTTCATAAAGGCACACAGCATTAAAGAGTCAGAACAAAGACTGGTTTGGTCAAAGTCATTTGGTTAATGTTCGAGTCAAACATCTTGTCTACTTCTGGACAAATTAAAGTCATCATGTTAATGTAGTACACCAGAGATCTCGCCATGATATAGTTGCATAATTGCTTATTTGGCGTTAAGCTTACTCCCAAACATTAGTTATTAGCAATCCCCGACACATCAGCTATTCTGACATGAATATTCCACATTTATATATAAAGTGCTGCAATCTCACTCTGACTAATGCGTATATTTATTAAGTGTTGGTTGCCTAACATCCGGAGAATAATAGTCCATGCATAATCAGGACGAGAATAATTTCAGCAAACTATAACAATATAAACATGTGAGGGAGAAATGGGAAGACTTGAGACTACGACTTTTAACTACTACTGTAAAAGAATGAAGATGGGGACTGTTATTTAGGCTTTGAGTAGCAGCTACAAAGCGCCTTTGCTTTTTCGAAGTCTACAAGAGAGGTCTTCTAATGTGTTATGACCTGAAATCCCTCTAATAATTGCCAAGGCACAACTTATCCGCCATCTGGGGATGCACTGGACACCTTTGTTAGTTGAGTAATAAGAACCGTCACTAATACCCACTGATTGTAATGTTATTTTAAATGCAGATATATAGGAAGTATTCCCTTTTCATACAGCCGTAAATAGTTCAATAGAACTAATGTTGCTTGTTTGCTTGTATATATGAGCCGACTTTAAATAAGATTTACTTTACTTTACATCAATAAGGATCTTTAACAAAACTACATGCTTACATCGAGTACACAGAACAACAATTAACTTTTATCATTATTATTTTCTCTGAATATTTACTTTCCATTTTAGTTTATATATACAACCAATTTCACAGTACTTATTATAATTGGTAGGACTTTATGGAAATTTATGAACTGATCGTATCATAACTGACGTTCTGTTTGTTTCTCTAAATGATAGATGATAACATTAGGGTATGAACATTGTAATAACAATAAATAAGAAAGGAATCAATAATATTATTATATCGGGGTTAATACGATAACATTTATTACGTTTGGGGGTTAATTGATATGTTATATATTGAGAAAGCATTTGACGTAGCCATTGAATAAATAACGACGTAAACGAACAAGATATTTCTGACGAAAACATGTGCACTTTTGATACGAAATATCCATTTCTCATATGGTAAGGGATCTATTTCTCTTCTGCGTAGATTTTTCTTTCCTCTCTCATCGGCAAGACATATATCTGACTTGTTTAAAGGAGTAACATGGTGGGTGTTTTATAAGAAATAGGAACTGCTCCACTCACTTCCCGAACACCTGAGTTCACTCCCGTTTAACATTTTCCAATACTTTTGAGTGTGATTCACATCATGGCAATATATGCAAAGTTTCCTGATGAGGTCGATCATTTGTTCAACTTTTGTTTCAGTTTCATGTCATACGATGGCCTGGTATACTCTCTACTATTTAGATAATTGCCGAGCCCATCGACAATCTTCAATAGAACTAACATTATATGACTACTTCGGTGTCACGACGGTTAGTTTTATATGTATATTTTGTTGATCGTTGTTTGTCCTTTTGTACTTTTTCTTTTGACCATTGTGTTGTATGTTCTACTTCGATATACGGTTTCTGATTGCCCCTTTGGTATCTTTTGACCATTGTGTTGTATGTTCTACTTCTATATACGGTTTCTGATTGCCCCTTTGGTATCTTTTGACCATTGTGTTGTATGTTCTACTTCGATATACGGTTTCTGATTGCCCCTTTGGTATCTTAGATATACGGTTTCTGATTGCCCCTTTGGTATCTTAGATATACGGTTTCTGATTGCCCCTTTGGTATCTTTTGACCATTGTGTTGTATGTTCTTCTTCGATATACGGTTTCTGATTGCCCCTTTGGTATCTTAGGTATACGGTTTCTGATTACCCCTTTGGTATCTTAGATATACGGTTTCTGGTTGCCTCTGTGTTGTATGTTCTACTTCGATATACGGTTTCTGATTGCCCCTTTGGTATCTTTTGACCATTGTGTTGTATGTTCTACTTCGATATACGGTTTCTGATTGCCCCTTTGGTATCTTCAGACTCTTCTTAAATATAGCATGTTCATGATTATAGCGTTCTTTTTACTAACGCTGTTCTCCCTGTTATATGTCACTAAGAGGGGATGTCATTCAGTGGTTGTATCAAGCCAGGAAAGTCAGCGATCATGTATTTTTGTGTAAGGGATAACGATTTTGATATTTTAATTTATTTGTAAAACATGTGAAATGTGATATTATTACGTCAATGAAAATAATTTTCCGTCCAAGTTTTATTTAATATTAGTAATACCCAGCTTTTAATCTCGATTTTCTCATAATATTAGAGATTCTATTATATGAAAAAAAATTAAATATTACAATTGTCATTTCCTAAATTGTTATATTTTTTGTTAAGTATGATACCGCATTCTTTAATATAATATTGTATTTCGAACCTTGGGCTGTTTTTGTGGTAATATGTTTCATAATTGATATCAATCTGTATTCTAAAATAATGAAAACAGATTGTATCACAGTTATTGTTATACATTTCCTGGATATCCAATTTTGATAAATGACACGAGTTTAGTAAGATATGGGAATCATGCGAATTTATTAAATGGTATAATTTTGTCAAGTACACCATGCTACATGACGGGAATAGAACTTCTATAGTTATGAAGAAGGACATGTAAACCTAAACCCAAATACCATGAGTAATATTTGAGCTCCTCAATTCCACCAAGGAATAACATTGTTGTATTGGTAAGGCAAACTTCTTGATCTGTCCACTTCCCCTCTTACACTTATACTATAGGCAATCACAACATCCGTTCATAGCTCTACTCTGATGTCCACAGTAGAATGTTTATATTGATAACGTCAACCTAGGAACAACAACGTAGCCTTATTTGTGAAGCGTTTGCCTCAGATGTTACGCTCACCAGAAAATCACTGTAATGGGCACACATCCTAAAATAACGTATATGTTGTCAAATGTACAACTACATACAGTGGTGCTGCTGGAATGTTGCAACTGGTGAATGGGAAGTTGATTATTGGAAAAGTACAGTTTGGTTTGTAATCTGATGCTAAGCAACATGTAAGATAAGCAGAGAGACATCAGGGATGAATGGACAAATAGTGACAGTGGCTGGAAAAATATGAAGAGTTAGGTAGTGACGAAGCATTTAACTTTGTGTAGCAGTGACAATGTGTATACTCCGAAATCTACCAAATATGTCTGTAATGGGCACGGACCGTAGGTTACACTTAGCCGCCACATTGGAACGTACTTGGCTGTTATTTTAGTTGGGACTATTGCGAATACCCAGTAATGTTATGTGGTTTGTGGTACTTTAATTATATAGTGTGTACAACTTCCACTAGTGGATTAGAACATATTAATTGATCGATTGCTGTTTACGTCAAATCACAATAGTTTCACCGGGTGTTTGATTATCACAATTAATGGCCACACCGACAATCCAAAAAAAATGTTATTCAATAAGAGCCGATGCATGGTGACTTACACGTGTGATAGTTATTAACGTATCACCCGTTCTGTGAGTTGTGATACACGGTTCTTCACAATCAGCATGTGAAATAAGTGATGTTGCCTCAAAGTGGTTTCCAGGTCTTCCTAGTTTCTAAAATTACGGTCTTTGTAAAAACTAGCAGTAATATTTCTATCGTAAAACTTGACAAGTAGAAAAGGACAGCTAACAACTAAAGTTTTCATCCTATTAAAAGTTGCCTAGTTAAAACAATACTATCAACTTATACTTTATAATCAGAATACATGACACCTTCATGTTGATTTCTTTGTCTTTTATTTTATTATTTTATATAAGTCACAAAACATCGTGACATTGTACATCATGGGAGCATAATATTCAAGGATGAAAAAAACAGACAATAAATCTAGATAACAGCTGATCAGTGTCATTAACCTGCCCAAATCATGGTCTCTGGTCAACAATCTCCAATGCATGATATAATATATATAATCACATACTTAACCCGTAAATTGTGTAAATTGATTCGAGTTCTCTCATCAAGTTAGGTATAAACGTTACGCTGAATCAAGCTCTCCTTTACTTGTTCATGAATTATTTTAGAATACATTTCAACGATAATGTGTCAATACAACAAGCTTAAAATAAACTATTTAACAGGGAGTAGCATAAAATAAGTTCTGGGTCGGGCTGGAATTGTCTTTATTAAAACAAATTATGTTACTGAAGTGTTTGTACGTGTAAAGTGAGTTAGACGTCAGGTATATGTTTGCTATGAGTACTGATGTTCCTTCTACTACCAAACTTTTCCTATTATATTTTGGAATTGTTCTGACGGTGAGGTTTTTTTTCGGCCTTTATTCTTACCATTGCCAATACCTATAGCCCATTATTCTATTTTGTTAATACACAATTATAATTTTCGTTCGATGTTATTTACTTTTTACTTCGAAATCAGGAATGAATCATTGATATAGAGTTATCTTTCAGTGCTATCATGTAAGATACTGGCCTTAACTAAGAGAAGATTGTAGGTACCAAAGGGATAATCATAATCCATAAATCGAAGAATGAAAGACAATACAATGACAAATGAAGATGGACAAAAAGACCAACAATGATCTACAAAACACTAGACAGTATACTATAGATAGAGCAACACGAACCCCACAAAACACGGAAGGTAAATACAGGTGCTCTGGATGGATGTTCTTACTGCACTAGTGACACGTCGTGTTAATGCTGTAATGTTGTGGCCATATATGATACATATTAACCATTAGGAGCCTTTGTTTGGCATCATCCCTCTATTAATGACATTATGATAGGAGCTTATGACCCCTGGAATATGGTATCAAATGAGATATATATTCAGGTGCTGCCTGGAATGGTGCTACATATAATTGGAAAATCTCTGTCAATTTCGAGGTGTAGCTAAAATATGAAAAATTCATAATTTCACTCGCAAATGTCATAGAGACAGGACAATGGATAACCCTACCATACTATTTTTATATATGTTCTCTCACTTATTCCTGCTTGGTATATGCACTTCAATAAAACGTGGCTTGTTAAACAATTTTTATGGGCCCAAACCTTCCCTCATAGTGAAAGGATATCATCTATATAGCAGGCCTGGAATGAAAGGATCGACCTACCTTTTTTTTAATGCTATATAATGTATCAGAACTGATTCTACATTGCGGAACACCAATTTTATGTTAAAAAAAAACCCAGAAAATGTTGAATTTTCTTTACTGCAATTGTCTGTCTGTCTGTCTAAAATGACGAATTGTTGACTTAGTGTTAAAGGACAATCACTCTCTATATAACAAGCTCGAATATTGCGTGCATAACAATCAAATTACGTAAATCAGGGTGTAATGAACTTTGTGTTGTTCCGGGACTGGAGAAATCACAGCATGTTGTTGTAGCCAAAGACAATTGGATTTCTGCTAATAATGGCGTCAATAATACACATTTGCATATCTTCGACTTTTGACGACATGCAATTACTTTTGTCACGCTAAAACTACTGCGCTTAAGAAATGACATACTGGCTACAACTAAAAGCACATCCTGGTTGATGGCTAGAGGTTATTATTTCATAATAAAACGATCATAAAACTTTTTAATAGGTTAATTATACAAATTTATATTGAATGTTTAAAGCTATGCCAATAATCTTTGCACTCAAAAGTAATTGTTTGTTAATGCAAGTGGAATTATTGTAAAAGGATGAATTTGATTTAGTAAATTTTTCATAGAAATATCTAAATGTATGCGTTTCCGCTTGTAATCTAATTATGCATCAGATACAACATTTAAACGTTTCTCTAGTACAAGGTATATTTCAGTTATACATTATATGTTCTATTGGGTATGCTAGATATATAATATCTTTGATGCAATCAGTCTCACTCTTAAAAACTTGTGTTATTATATTTTCCACAATTACACTGACACTTGTTCATCAGGTCAAAGAGATCAAATGTGGGTTTTTTTTATAATATGAACACAAAGTTATAACAATATGAATACAGTTTTGTACTTCTACAATTAGAAAAAAAAAGTATGTATTAATGGTGCTAGTAATATGATTTGTCACGAATGATTGATTTTTATTTTTCTGAGTTTTGTTTCTTTCTCCTCGTCCTGTGTTTTGCATGCTCAGTGTTGCCAGTGTCTCTGGAATGTCCATTATTGGTCGCCCCTTCGCTCTTCTCTAACGTTTATTTAATATTGTTCTACGTCAAAAAGTGTTGTTTCAGCTATCTTCCTGACCAAAACAATGTGCACACAAAATACAGATTTTTGTACTATTTTAGCGGGTGGATGCTTCGATTGCCATAAAACGGAGATAATGTAGAGAAGAATTGTCATTAGTGAGCACAGAAATGACTTTCTTTTCATGCAACGAACATTAACTCAATAAATATCCATCAAGCAGCATGACAAAACTCCACACAATGCTAATGTGCAGATGATAAAAGACGTGAGGAAACTAAACAAACAATTTAAACTCATTATATACAGGTAATATAATTGTGTGTTATCGAGGGAATATATACTGATATATAGATATATATTTCTTTATAGATGTGCTTGAGTAATGCATTGCAATCCCAAATAACCTAAACAAAATGGATAGTCCCTGATGCATGGGACGAATACAATACACAGCCCACCCCTTAGAACGAGACGTAACTGTCACATGTTTAGGAAATGGCATACACCTTCTACGTTAGACAACTAGTAAGTTTAACTAGAAATTAAATCACAGTTATGTTTCATTATTAAGTCAATATGTTTTGTCCAACAGTTTGATGACCAATTTATTAAATCTTGTGAACCATCAGTTATGATATATTTGTCTAAAGTGTAATGGTCTTTAACCAACAGATTCTACCTTCCTAAATAGCAATCAGTTAACTCCGACCATTCATTGATCCAGCTATTGTATTGTCATCATTTTTGTGATAGTATGTGGTCTTTTTCAGTGGAAGCGGATCTGTGCATGTTTTTTCCATCGTTTTTTATATATGTTTTACTATTGGACATCCAGGTATCAAGAGGGGTATGGGATCACATTAATCGGCCTGGATTTTAAAGGTCATATGCCGTGCACTTGTTTGTGTTCAGTGAGTGTAGTGAAGATGAGCTGTGATTGTTCGTTTTGTTGATATCGGTGGAGTTGATGACCATTACAGTTAAAATTTTCTTTCATACTTGAGTATCTCGTGATAGCTGCAACTTGTTAGGTGTTGTTAGATTGTGAGCCTGCGTGTGACACCAACCATCTCCTTTTTTTCTTGTAGCAATAGCACTGTTGGTAAATATGTCTACCCCGCCTTATCTATAAACGACATATTGTTTGTAATATTATTCTCGTCATGAATATAGCTGATGTTCCACTGACCTGATTTTCTAAATAACAATCAATCACTCATAGCTTTAGAAAAAAGGTAAATATTGGAGTTTTAATTGTTTTGTATTGAACTTTTCCTTATGTTATATCATATAGTGTAGTGTTAATGTGATCAGTGGCTTGTATCAATAGTAGAAACAGTGTCTAAATAAGGACGGTGTCTGGCAGTGTTTAATATAGATCTTAACATTTTGTATCTCATCTTGATTAACTTGGAGTCAATTCTTTTGTTTAAAAAGACACTTTGATAAATGTATACGACTTAAGATAATATCAATCTTGATAGAACAGTAACAATAGAAAGGATTTAATTAAACAGAAAGCCATAGTATGTTAGGGTTAAAGCCAGATCAAATCAAATTGATTGGTGTATATAGATATTCTGGTCCCACGTTAGGGTGTATCGATCTGTCCCCAACTTCGATCAGACGTGACATTTGCAAAATAATTCACATTTGTAGCGTAAATCTTCAATCACTGGTGAGGAGTAACGACATGTTTGACTCTAAAAACACTTCACTTCAGGCTAATGGGAAATTAAATTGAAACGCTGTGATGTCGTAGTTGTAACCCTCTTGAGACGAGTGTTATTCAATTACTTGTTTCTCGGTGTTGGGTTTGTTAACAATCAATTCATTTTATCTTAATAACCAATTATTTTTTCGTAATCTAAATGAACATGAAATTGAAAGCATTGTAAGTGCGAATTAATTACCACCTGGGTTTCTAGATTTTTGTGTGGAACGAAAAACTTAAGTAACCCAGCTTTATTCTGAAACCGACAAAGATTGCATTGCATTGAAAACATACTATTAATCATACTTTTGTGTCTACAAATACAACACATTTCACGAACAGCAAATATATGTTTGAATTATTTAGATATTCGAAATTCAGTTCTAGATAATTATTGTTTCAAGCGGAAATTTCTTAATTTAAAGGGTCTTATTAATCATTAACAGTGACGCGTGATTACCATAAAATAATCGGTTGGAATTAATCAGCCTGGATTTGGAGATATAACTTGATATAGAAAAGGTCATCTATATGAAAATTAGGAAAGCATCCATGGTAGGAGGTGGTTAAGATGCAAATGACCCCATTTTTGCGTATAATTGTGAACAATAACACAAATGGACAACATGGCTTGAACAAAATGTGATAAGCAGATATCTCTACTTGAGTTTAAAGGGAGCATAATTATACTCTCAATAAATAACTACGACGACGATAATGGGTGTTTAACGCCACTATTTACAATCGTCCAGGAATACCGTGACGGTCAGTTTGATTGGAGGAGAACAAAATATCGTTATTCCTGGGAAAATCAAATGTTACCACCCTGTGTATGTTGCTTGTCATGTTTAGATTGAAATGGCACAATTATGAACCTGTTTTGTTGTAACTTTAAATATAATATTCGTGAGGATATGCATTATGAAAAATAGCCTTATTTTCTCTATGTTTTTGGGTTTTTTGTTTTTTGTTTTTTTTTTTGACTGCATATAAATTTAGTAATTAATTTGTTATGGTAATTATTGTCCTTAAGACTTAATAATTGGGCATAAATATCCTTCCAATATTCTGGTTTTACCTTATATTCTTGGGATTATTGTCAGTGCAACTTTACATGAACAAATGCCTACCTCCATTCTTTAACTGCCACTGAAAAGAAGGAATCAGTGACTATAATCACTAAAGTTCGTCTTCCGACTTTGGTAAGGTGTACACGATACTGCATTATTAGATAACTTTATTGTTATGAAAGAAACGATAGACGATACCAAAGGGGTAATCAGAAGCCAGTAATCTAAGCACAGACAATACAATGGCTTACAGACGGTGAATGGTCTTAGCCCAGTATACCGGTTTTCTGCAGCAATATAATTTACAGCCACAATATAGTGAAACTGTTGCTTAAAGTGGACTAAACATAGTCATAATTGGCGATACAGGAGCTTTTCTGATTTGGTTGGTTGCATAATATCAAGCGGTACATATTTCATGAATATTCAGAACGGGAATAAGTTCAGCTAAAATTGTACAGAAATGAAAAGGAATGTGGCAACCGAGCCAACGACCTTTGATTGTCGTTGGAAGCTGCTACTATGTACTTACTCTGTTCCGAAATCAAAAGACGTGTAAACGTACAGAGAGCGTCGCACTCTGCAAAGATGTCATCCACTATGATCAGCATTCTGAATTATTATCCGACAACCCGCGCCCCATCACAATGGGACCTACTCCTCATCATCTCGGGATTCTGCCTCCGAACACGGTACAAATGTACTTATATATACTTTAATATCCCTTATATAATTTCCATAAGGAACTTGAACATTATCTGTTGTTGGCATTTATTGCAGTATAAAACTGTCAATAGTAAGATTATCAGTGATGAATTCCTTTCAATAATTGTCTTGTAAACTCATTTCCATGGCTTAAACAGATGAATGGATTAGGTTGAAGATTTGTCAAATTAACTGAACATAATCCTGACGTATTAAACAGATACGATTCATGTCAGTCATGTCAATCTGAACGTGACTAAATTGATAATGCAAATGAAACATTTATATCTGGTGTTAATGGCTGTTTGAAAATTGTAAATGTGGCAATTGGTAAAATAAAATACAATCACAAACTTATGATGTGTTGCTGAAACATCACTCAGATTAATTTAAGATTTGTTCACGCCACGATATAGCAGAAATACTGCTACACTTGGCATTTAAACACCAATCAATCAATTCTGTGATATATTGTTAATACATTAATCATCTACTTCTGATTTATTATAAATACACCAATCAACCAAATATGATGTGTTGTTTGAACGTCAATAAAACATCAGTTAGCCACTTGTGATTTAGTTTTGTTTAAACTTCAGAAAACATCAGTTAGCCACTTGTGATTTGTTGTTCGAACGTCAACAAAACATTAGTCAGCCAATTGTACTTTGTTGTTGTTCGAACATCAAAGAGTCCCTTTCCCCTTCTTGTACGAGACATAAATGAACACATCGCCTTTAGGATTTGACGTAAATAAATGTCTCGTGTTTAAAGGTGGTCATGTTTATTCATGTTAAATATCACTTATAGAAGCTCGTTAGGAGGAACAGTTTGTTATGAGTAGTTGTTGGTGCTTCTTTTACGAATTACAAAAAGCACAAAAATCCAATGAGTCAATGTTCTGTTATCACTAAATTACACTGAGTTTTGCTTTCTTTAGTATTGCACTTTAAACAATATATTTCATAACCATATAATCAGTGTAATGTAAGGTTATTAACCACTCTAACAAGGCTAGTGGAAAACATTTCATACGATATTGATATCAACGTTTTACATTGATTATGGTTTTGAACTTGTATCATACGTCCAATTTATATTTTCTCTAATATTGTAAGTGCTCTTTTCTGTACAATGGAGGTCTAGGAATCATGTTGACCTTCTACATCTCGTAGAATTCTATATTTTGTTATTAGAGACCGATATCAACTTCAACACAATGTACTCCCAGTAGTCTTGATTAAATAACTTTGGTCTGCTACTAATTGAAATGAACATTTAATCAAATGAGAAGAGAAATGTAATTTTACTGAAAGAAACGGTATGAATTGCTTCAATTACACTTTTCAAGATTGTTTTCCATCTGCGGGGTTGGAATGGTCATAAAACGTCGAACATTAATTAGATCTTTAAATGTTACCATTCTCAAGTAAGATGTACTTTAAGATTCAGGTAACAGTAAGAGTTAGCATCAGTTCGTACTACTCATCTTTACAATATAAAGAGTTAAGAGAATAACAAATGGGTCAATCTCCCTAAGGAGAGACAAGATATTAAGATGACATAAAAAAGATAATTATTTTACAATAGGGAATAACCTGACAATGGACATTACTAAACTCAATGAAACAATTATTTCAAATTATCGCCGATATTACAGATGGTCGCTTTAAGACAAGTCGGTAACATAAAACACGGGTAATCATATACGTACTACATACATTATAGATTTAAACACGGTTCTATATGAGTTTATCAATTAATAAACTGACTGTGTAACTCAGAATTTGAGTTTTTTCCGAAGGACTTAATGTCAGGTTTGTGAGTGAAAGACCGAGTTCCCACATCCATAAACTCTTTCAAAATCATATTTAAATCTTATAGTCCTTTTAAGAATAACAATAACACCTTTTTTATAACTTTATTCATTCACTGTATGGTGATGTCCAGGAGTCAGCCATTTTGATTCAAGTTCTATTTTTGATCGGCATTCGCTTCTGATAAATTAATAAACGTATATTTTAGGTGACTTAATCCTCATTTCAATCCTATTAGAGATGTGTAAAAGAAGGTTAAATATGATTTTAATAAACTGTGTGAATGTTTTACCTCAGTGAAGTTGTAAATATTTACTCATTATCTTTTTTTATATTGAAATTCAAAATGTAATTAGCTATGGGTAAACCTTTTTTTGGTGTTTAGTCCAATGGAATGCAAGGAAACAGCAATTTGCAAATTAAAATGGAATTATATACATTTTCTATGAAAGAAAAGTTTGCGAATACCAAAGGGGGGTAATTAGAAACCATCAATCGAAGGATAGGCAATGTAATGAACAAAAGAAGGGGGGTAATTAGAAACCATAAATCGAAGGATAGGCAATGTAATGAACAAAAGAAGGGGGGTAATTAGAAACCATCAATCGAAGGATAGGCAATGTAATGAACAAAAGAAGGGGGGTAATTAGAAACCATCAATCGAAGGATAGGCAATGTAATGAACAAAAGTACATACAATGATCAACAAAACATGACACAGAAAACTAGAGATGGAGCAACACGAACCCCACTAAAACTAGGCGTGAACACTTCCTGTTCTACGTGTGGCACCAATCGTGATACTCGTGTTGCAAACCTGTTTTAAACAATATTCCATGAGTTTTGGTTACTTCCCATCTTTATTGTTTACCAAAATAATGTATAATAAAACACGCAATAATATCAGTATTTCTGAGACACAAGTAATGACGAGCCTATGCTACAGTGATCGTACGTATATAATCTGAGACACAAGTAATGACGAGCCTATGCTACAGTGATCGTACGTATATAATCTGAGACACAAGTAATGATGAGCCTATACTACAGTGATCGTACGTATATAATCTCAGACACAAGTAATGACGAGCCTATGCTACAGTGATCGTACGTATATAATCTGAGACACATGTAATGACGAGCCTATGCTACAGAGATCGTACGTATATAATCTGAGACACAAGTAATGATGAGCCTATGCTACAGTGATCGTACGTATATAATCTGAGACACAAGTAATGACGAGCCTATGCTACAGAGATCGAACGTATATAATCTGAGACACAAGTGATGATGAGCCTATGCTACAGTGATCGTACGTATATAATCTGAGATACAAGTAGTGATGAGCCTATGCTACAGTGATCGTACGTATATAATCTGAGACACAAGTAATGATGAGCCTATGCTACAGTGATCGTACGTATATCATCTGAGGCACAAGTAATGACGAGCCTATGCTACAGTGATCGTACGTATATAATCTGAGACACATGTAATGACGAGCCTATGCTACAGAGATCGTACGTATATAATCTGAGACACAAGTA
>MJUT01052847.1:107360-120025 GCA_002080005.1 Gigantidas platifrons | reverse complement strand
TAATGACAGTGTTATAAAGGATGTAACTTTTATCCCTCTCCTCAGTTCTAATGACAGTGTTATAAAGGATGTAACTTTAATATCATATGGCATTGGTGGTTTTTCAGTTCGTTAACATTTGTAAAATTATCTTGTACATTATCAAAATGATTGAATATTTATATATATATTTATACATGTATATTCTTTTCTATTTGACTATGAAGAAATAACATTCAAAATTTAACATTTTCTCAATGGGTATCTTTCTGTAACACCTTACTTTAATGTCCGTGATCACAAATTCTGAACATACTTGATATGTGTTGTGATAAATTCTAATTGGAAATACATTAATCTATTTTACCAAGATATGCCATATATCCTGTTGTTTTCATTCATATTTTCCATTTAACACTTTTTAATATAGTGATCAATTTCTTTATTAATATAACGTTTCAATATACATGTATTTTATGATTTATACTTATCACAGGATTTTATTTCATTAAAATCAATTCAAATATCTAAAGACAAATTTCTTGTGTAAGCATATGCAAGTATAAGTACATTCTGAGCCTACTATTACATGTAAGTTTACATTTTTATAATGTAATCTTCCAAGATATTTTAACGTTGAATTGTAGTATATTTTTACTGGGTCTCTTCTTACTTCTGCTCTGGCAGATATTTTTGTAGAATTTTTATTTGTTCAAAGAATATTTTTTATATACAATTGGAGATGTATCTTTTCAAGACTTGCCATATCAATAAATTGCAATGTATCTAATTTTGAGCAGTTTGTTCTACTGCTTTCTGTAGCTCTACAGTATTATAAATATAAATGTATTAGCTATAAATTAACATAGATTGTATCAATGTGTTAAGCTGATTATAAGCTACCTTCATTGGTATATCTGTCAATTTAGATGTGTGATATTTAATATTAGATAGAATCATTCGTGCTTTTTTTAAACATGTATGCATGCGTATGTGTTAGACTTTCATTGCTCTTTACTATGTTACCAAGAAACTTCAATTCTTTTGAAATTTTATTAGCTTTGTATGTTACAACATTGTTCAAGACTCAACTATAACTATTCCGAGATATCAGTTTTATTTTTTTTACATAAATAGTCAATTTTCAATTTTCCCAATTGCAGGCTAAATTGTTCGACTGTTCTGAAGAACTGGTTTCGGTATAATGATAGTTAATTGATTGATGCTGGTTTAATGTCCAGTGTACATATCTACAGCATTCAGGACGAGAAATGATTCAATTATATCTTAAAGTTATAGAGAAAAGATGATGAATGTTTTGACTGGGATAATGGCGCTGTGTCTCCAGTGGAAAAGCGTGGCGAGTTGGGTAGGAACAAAATATTAGCCATTCGTAATATACAAAAGAGATATTTAACGTGCTGGGATCGTGTCACTGTCGAAACACAGTAGTCACTATGGTCACACGACAAAGCTTATCGTACTGTAGACTGACAGTCACTGTCGAAACACCTTAGTCACTATGGTCACACGACAAAGCTTATCGTACTGTAGTCTGACGCCCCACTCCCCTCCATAAAAAATCCGAGAGGGCATCGCCACCTGGGGACACATGATGGTCAGCCCATGGGAACCGTCGCGAGTACCCATAAATTGAAATACGAGACTACACATGTCGTTATTGTAACTAACACGCGTTCTTATTCTACTTTACTGCTCTAGTAGCTTTTGTAGCTACATTTAATTGAGATTTATACATTATTATTACATATTATCGAGTTCAATAGTCGTCGGATTTACTGAAGCATTCAACTGATTTTAGCATTCAAGGTATGTGCTATTTTATAACGTTGTATCTGTGCTTCATTTCGTTTATCATTCTGTTGCGTACAACACAGTGAGGAATTTTAATTATTATCTTAACATTTCTCTACTTTGTAGACTCTACAAAGCTTGTTATTTCATGTAGGTTTTTGAACTGCCATCAAACATAGTAACCTACCGTAATTATGATTTGATGTACATGCTAATTAAAAGTCCATTCATTTTCCTAGCAATTCGAAATTTCAAAAATTGACGCATGTGTGTAATTCTTTCTCTGATAAGCAATCAAAGATATTTATCTCAAAAAGAAATGTATGAATACAATTTAATTAAAATAAATGAGGTCACTTACTTCATAAACATCACAATTCCGACTTTAGACATATCTTCTTGTATAATTTTCCATGAATTGACCACCAATTCCTTCTGTCTGTCCGTAAATTCTGGGTAAGGTTCAGAATTGCACCTTCCATTACTTGGAGATTCATTTTGTTCATTATTCTGTTTTAGATAATTTTTTGTTCGCTTTGTCGGAGTTACATCAATGCCTTTCCTCAGAGCTTCCTTCCTCCGTTTTGCGTTTATACATCCCATGATATTTGGTGTTTTTATCCTTTCAAAAGTTGTTCTACGTAAATTTTGATTAATATATTTATAATCGTTCTATCATAACATAAGACAATTCCAACATAGCTTGGCAATGTAAGATATGAACAATTTAATTTCAAATCATCATCGAACACATGCGATTTATAAATGAATAAACTTATTTTAAAATCATTACAGCCCTTGCTGTAATCATATCGTTCAATTTTCTCTATTCAATATACTAGAGAAAGAATTATATAGGCAAACTATCCAATAGGAATAGTCAGAACTCATACTGATCGAGATCGATAAACAAAATCACATAGATTACAACAGCCTACTTAAGTTTTGATTTCAAGCAAACATTTTCAATATTAACCTCGAAATCATGGACATGTTTCAAAGAATGGCATGAAATTAATTCCCATTATCTGAGGGATGTTCTAAGATTGACTTAACCACTGATTGACGGATCAGCACTGTTGTCTATATATTCGATTCATTCGGTTGAATCTGTATTAACAATTTGTAAAGTTAATTAATATAGAAAGGCATATAATCTCATTACTTCATGGGGTTTTTGTTTGATCGTATATTTTCAGAAGTTGAACATACATTTACCTTTAGTTCCTGGTACATAATTGTTGCACATGAATCGTTTACATTTGTACAAAGAATGTACATGTTTTCGTATATTTGTTTGTAGTTGTGCTTATAATCTTTACACATATATGTTGTTTCATCAACGATATTAAAGTTGGAATGATACATCCTGAAATAATACATGATTTTCTGTCGTATGATGTCCCTAAATCTATAGAGATTCACATAAGACACGTTGCGTAATACTGTCATAATAAATAATTTGTCAATGCAGCATTTGTTCCCACTCCTTTGAGTTACTAAGATCACCGTCATCCCAAGACGATCTAAGAAGTTCTCAATGTATATCAAATGACAATTACAAACGTTTCTGTTCTCTGATTTATGTAACAAGGATTCTATTGACCTTAAAATTCCTTCTAACGAGAATCAGGGGAAATGCTGATTATTATATAACTTTACCAGAGGAATAAGCATGCAACACACAAATTAACTACAAGCGATATCCACATATTGAAGGTAGGATCATGTTTAATGTGCTTCATAAACTTGAACAAAAGTTGTACGTGTGTCTGTATGATAAATGAACTTTGGTGAGCCTTTCTACTTGATATGCTCCCTTCTGCTAATCTTTTGACCATTGTATCGTCTGACCTTCGATTTACGGCTTCTGGTTGCCCATTATGTTTCTTCAAACATTTCTTACATGCCTGATATGAACGTCTTTTTTAATGACTAATTGTGAAACTATAATATCTAAAAATAAGTTTTGCCAAATTTGGTCATTAACAAACACATTCACAGAACGCCTTTACCGAGTTGAATATTATGCCAGAGGTCCACATAACATAGAGGAAACATCAGACTTGAATGTTTCAACAGAGACACTCTAAATTAAGAACCTGTGCATCAAGACTTTTGGACAAAACGAATTTAAATCAAATAACCGATGCGAGTTGGAGCTATTCGCCTACGGATATTAGTGAGTTCGTGTTTTTCAGTTTGTCCATGTCTTTAGTTCCGCACTGTGATATCTGCAAAAAAATGAAGGTGTTGTTAGTGGGGCAAGAACTGCTTATAGTTTCGGGACCACCTTAGAAGTTCACCATCGGTTTTTAGTTGGTTTCGTGTATCTAAATCGTTAGTTTTATGTGTTGTGTTTGTCGACAATTTTTTTCTCCTTTTCCTTTTGGCCATTTTATTGTCTGTCCTTTGATTTACAGCTTTTGATTACCCCTTTGATATCTTTTGGCCATTTTATTGTCTGTCCTTTGATTTCCGGCTTTTGATTACCCCTTTGATATCTTTTGGCCATTTTATTGTCTGTCCTTTGATGTCGGCTTTTGATTACCCCTTTGATATCTTTTGGCCATTTTATTGTCTGTCCATTGATTTACGGCTTCTGATTACCCCTTTGATATCTTTTGGCCATTTTATTGTCTGTCCGTTGATTTACGGCTTCTGATTACCCCTTTGATATCTTTTGGCCATTTTATTGTCTGTTCTTTGATTTACGGCTTTTGATTTCCCCTTTGATATCTTCATTCATTTCAAACAAGAGGTTAAAGCTAAAACATAGATAAAATTAAATTAAAAAAAATAATTGGTTTGATTAATTTGATTTACGTTAAATTTTGATAGTTGATTGTTTGTGGTGTAATTCCTGTGAGCAGTATTTTGTATATATTCATGAGAACAAATTGAGAAACAATCAATCATAAGTTGCTCATCTTGAAAGACGACAAGGTGCCATTGATGTGCAAGGAACCTTTACGTCCAGTTGTAGTAAGAGTTCGTGTGTATGATTTGCAAATCTAGCGGATACTCCTTAGAGAGGTAGCCCGGTGTTCCATTGTATCGTGGTACTTATTGTTTTTCAATGAATAAATATTAGTAATATCTTACCTATCGGTAATTGTTTTCCATGGATGTTAAAACAGCCTTCCTCTCTCATTTCATGCCAAATTCAACCTTGTTTGTTTTTTTACGATTTTTTAAGATTTTAAATGTCCGCCATATTGAAATGGCATCAAGAGGTGTTTCCCATTGTATCGTGCTAAAAATAGAAATACACCTATGGAGCACCTGTTTGACTAATTATTGTCAGGATTCACATGGACTCTTCCAAAATATGACAGTAATAAGGAGAAAAAATGTGACCATCGTTAATCATTATTTGTCATTTAATTTTAATGTGATCTTGACATGACTGCAAATGTATGAATATGATTTTGAAAAAAAAACCATGTAATTTATTTTTTTGTTCATTTTATTTCTTTGTTTTACATTTTTTCTAATTTGATCTAATTTCTGTTTTGATATTTTGCATGTATGGCTGTAATAGTTAGTTTCCATGTATTTTTGTATGAATAAACCCTGAATACCTTGGTCAGGTGGTAGTGTAGAGGTATTGTAAAATCCTGACAATTGGACTAAAAAACTTTAAAAGTTGTTTTCTCTTTGATTTTTGCCCATAGCTGTGTTTTCATATTCATTATAAAAAGATTCAACAGTTTAACAAGTTTTATTTTACTCCTTGTTGGTGCAGTGTGGACACCTGAACTGACTGTCCCTTCTCAATACTGTCACAAGTGAACAGAATCCCAAATGAGTCCAGTGACTGCAGTAATCACACTTGCCCCACTTTACAAACACAACACCGCCTAGTTTTTCTAGTTCTTTAGGTTGCCACTTATCACACACACAACAAAGTTCTTCATCGTCAGTGAAAATGACATCACTGTCCATATCAGCTGAATCCTCTGATAAAGTTAGCGGACTTCCTTTCTTTCCTAATCCTGATGTGCTAGGCTTGGGTTTATTGTTTACATGGTTTTCCTTGGATTTTGTCTTTTTGGTGATTTCTTTTGGTGTCTTTTTGGTAGTTTCGTTTGTTGTCTTTTTGGTAGTTTCAACTGGTGTCTTCTTTGGTGGAAAGTCCTTGGTTAATTTTGCTTTTTTGCAAGGGGTTGTTTTTGATTGTATAATGTCCATATTTGATTTATTGGCTAAATTCCCAGCAAGGTATGGAGGCACAAATTTTCTCTTGGGTCTCTTAACTACTGCTTGCTTGATTGTGCGGGTTTCAAAAAAGTTGATGCAAAACTGGTAGGGTTGATACTAGTTGGTTCCTGTGTCTCATTGTCATTGTTTTGGTTCCTGTGTCTCATTGTTGTTAGTTAGTTCCTGTATTTCATTGTCGATAATTCTAGTCTTGTTCTCTGAAGTATTGGTTGTTTCTTGAGGGTGATCATCTTCAAGGTTGTTTTCTGTATTAGCATCTTGGGAAGTATTTGTTTCAGTAGGAACATTAGAAGAAGAAGAGTCATCAATAATATATATTGCAGAAGGAGCGGTTTCATCAGGTAGAATGGCCTTGTTATTGAAAGGGAAAATGCCGATTTTTCTGAATGATGCTACTAAGTTTTGTGGAGACAAGGCTTTAAGATATGGTTGGCATGTAAGCGTAGTAATATCGTACTTTATAAACAAATCCCAGGGTTTTTCTGCATGAACGTTGAACATTCCCTATTGTACATGTTCTTGAATGGTCCGAAAACTCCAACGTCTAAAGGTTGTGTCAGATGTCTGCTGTGGGGTGGTAATACAAAAAGGATAACATTACGTCTCTTTGCCCAATCAGACAGAGTCTAACTTATATGAGATCTGTGTCCATCATACAGAATGAGAATAGGCTCCTGATTCCTATCTGAAATTCCAGCATTTTTTGCAAAGTGTGTTTTCATGTACTTGTGGAAAACTTGCATATTGGACCAACCAGATTCACTCATTTCTCCACTAGCTCCAGGGGCAGTACCAGCTAAAAATTCAGTATTCCATCTCTTACCAGGGAATACATAGTAGGGTGGAATAAAATTCCCCATTGCATTTCCTCCAGCAATAATTGTAATAGTTGCTGACCTCTCAGAAGTTATTGACTGGGGTTTGGTATCTTTATCACAGACTACCTTGGGGGAGAATGTGCAGTAGTTACCCCTCTTTCGTCTATGTTGAAAATCCTTTCTGGTTTATTATGCAAATTAGTATTGGTTAGGACAGTTGAAAGCTCTTTGAAGTAGTTACTTAGGCTTTACAAGTTTTAATTCTTCCATCTATCAAGGAAACTGTAGAACCAATTGTTACTTAGCTGAGATGAATCCTCTGATTTCATTTTCGTCCGAAGGGCCACTGCATAATCTTTCCCTATGTACTGGATGTCTGTCTTGGTGTAACCGTATCCAGTCTTTGACATGTAAACTGGTGCTCAACCAGTGCCTTTCCTTCCTCCCTTGTAAACAGAGTCTCTTTTCCAGCTTTGGCATCAACTGTAACCTTCCCCTTAACTCTACCTCTCAGCGTCTGGTACTTAACATGGTAGTCTCTAGCAGCTCTGTACACAGACTTCCCTTTATCAATAACAGCTTTATAAGCCAACTGCAGGTTTGCTCTATTATATTGCAGCCTCTTCTTAACTTGAGGGTCCTGAAAATTATAAGAAATGCCAAATTTAATTATCTAACGAAAAAATATAATATAACAATATATTTTTTGTCTAAAAAATATTATGTGAAGCCTTTGCTTTGTAATAATCATTAAACTTAGCATGAACAAAATAAGGTTAAAAATATTTTTATTTGACATATATATTCAACATAAAATGTACAAAATATAAAATATGTTAGGAATTGTTATGTTGGAACACATTTTATAACATGAAGGATAACATACAACTGAAATTGCAGTCATGATTAACTAAATCCTTATTTGTTAAACTGGCTTTCCATAGTTTCTTTTCTCTGATAAAGGGTCAAAGCTACAAGATCACAAGGCCTTAGGGAATTATGGGATACAGGTTATCAGACGACAATATGTAAACATTGACACTTGTGGTTAATAATAATTTTTGGGCAGTTTTTGGAAGGATGGTTTCAGGGGTTTTATTAATATCAGCCATTTTGTAAAAGTATTCTGTACTTACCATAAACTTGGCCATTTTCAGGGTAAGCTGTCTCTTGACAAGCGACGTGACTTCGGTGTTTATGTTCTAAAAATAAACGCCCAGGAATGACGTCAACGGTCATGCACGAGGAATTTCCGAGTATGCAGATACCACGATACAATGAGAAGGGAGTATACTGTATACCTCGGCAGCTGAGAAACTATGATTTTCATTCTATCTCTGGGGTTTGATAGAGTTTGTATTTAATAATCCAGTAAAGTGGAGAGAGAGAAAAAGCACACAACCGGGTCCAAAATCCTATCGGAAAATTATAAACACAGCAAAATTGATACACCTATCACATATACATGAGCACTGATGAATTCTCCTGTCCTGGGCGGTGTTTTTTTGTTACTAGGAAGAGGATCGGAAGACCTTCCAGTCCGTTTTTTTGCCAACGGAAGATTTTCGAAAGAGCTTCCGTCTCTTCCTTTCCACGAGGTACATTAGACGGAAGAGTCACGTGATTCAAAATGGAGACCGAAGACCTTGTTCTGATGTGTGACATATCTTGAAGTTAATTCTTGTCCGATTTTGATAATTGTTATATCAATAAATTCAGAATTTAATGTAGTTTTACTCTATAATTTCAAAATAATGTTCTATAGAAATATTTCGAGAATACACAAGTTAAGCACACAACTAAATTAATTTCTTTCCAAACACAATGCAATGCTAGTACTTTTGTAGACAAATTATCTAAGTCTGTGTTTAAAGTAGCTAACAACGTTTTTGATACATTAGTTAAACCAACTATGACATATAACTCTGCAGTAACATATTTATACACTTTTATATCTTTATATAGGGCCAAGAAAAGAGCAAGTACCAATGATAAGGAGGTAGACTTATTTAATTTTATCGATAAAAATCCAATTGAAAATTTACATCTGTCCTTTTGCAAATATGTTCTTGGCATTAGAAAGAAAGCTTCAAACTTTTCCCAAATTTAGATTCTCAAGGCATCTACACATGGTTTTCATATGTAAAGAGTATTATTGATGAGACAGGTCTTGATATCTTACAGCTCCAATATACTACTATTCCAAATCAAGTAAAACTACCCAAGAAATATGTAAAATCAACACTAAAATTTTGCTATGAAAATTTAATAAATAATAAGCTTTCAAAATTAGACCAAAAAAGTAAATTATATTTATTCTCAAATTTAAAACAAAATTTATCATTGGAAAGTTACTTGTCTATATCTAATTTTGAATACAGAAAGTTAATAACAAAACTTAGAATTAGTGAACACAACATATTAATAGAAAAGGGGAGACATTTAAATATTCCCAGAGAGCAACGTTTATGCTCACACTGTAAGTGTATAGATGACGAGAAACATTTTCTTTTACATTGCACGATAAATTCTGAATTGAGGTCTTCTTTTTTAAACATTTTGAACAACGAAAATCAAATTTAATAACTTATCAGAATCAGAAAAACTTTCATATATTTTAAATCCATCAACACCATCTCAAGTAAATAAACTGGGTTCCTTTTTAAAAAGGTCATTAGAACTGAGGACAGGGGAATCCTAACATATTTACTTGAAAATGTCGATTTTATGTTCTCTTTGTTACATGTTTATTTGTATAATTGTCACAAACTGTATTGTTTAATGACAATAAAATTTTGAATTTGAATTTGAATTTGTTTAAATCATGTCGATCACAGGCACTTGGGTCCAGGATATTCTATTCTTCTTCAATGTGATCAATAAAATGTGCATCTACAACGTATATGAACCCGTTTGACATGCTTCGTTGTGAAATAAACGCCTTTATTAACTATATCCCATTTTCCTAATATCTACTATATTAGGAAAATGGGGTATAGTTAATAAAGGCTATTATATTAGGAAAATGGGGTATAGTTAATAAAGACTACTATATTAGGAAAATGGGGTATAGTTAATAAAGACGTTTATTTCACAACGAAGCATGTCAAACGGGTTCATATACGTTGTAGATGCACATTTTATTGATAAAATTGAAGAAGAAGAAAATATCCTGGACCCAAGTACCTGCGATGTCGATTTGATAAATATGCTTCAAAAAGTTATTTAAAAATTACTACTATAAACGCCATGTCTTTCTGCTTTTGTTGATCAAATGATTGTCGAAATCGGACATGATTTGACTTCAAGATATATTTATATGAAATATATAGGGAATATTGGAAGCGTCTGAATACTTTTGTCCACTGTCTGTATGTTCCTCCAGATCAAATAGACGGAACGAATCTCTGATCAACATTTATCCGATACAGCTCTTTTATGGTACAAATATACCAAAATTTGTCAAAAATAGGGAGATACATATATCAAAGACACAACTGCACATACATGTAATATTACAAAGGTGTCATCTTAGTCCGAGATTCCTCTGCCGTCCCACGGCATTTTTCGACTTACTGGAGCCGCTCGATCGCAGAGGAATCTCGGACTAGTGTCATTTGTGCTACCTTCACAAATATCTCTAAAATCAACTATTTCATTCAAAATAACAAATTCGGCAACAGAAGTCGCCATTTTGAATCTTTCGTATTTTATTGCCTCTTCTAGGATTATCTGTGGAAGAGATCAATTGTCATTTGTTTGCACACCTCTGTGGGAGAGCTTCCTGAAAGACCTGAAAGAAGGCAAAAAAACACACCCCAGGGGCAATACAGGAAACTCCAATCAAACGTGGTTTCTCCTGTACTATACAGGAACTCCAATCAAACGTCGTTATTAATTAATATGGGTACAAACATCCCTTTTTAGTGACATATTGTGGTGTAATTTTTGTTTTTTATGTGTGCGTCACAGGTAAAAAAAATACTGAGTTATAATCTTGAACTTAATATAATTAGAATACGTTGTCATGTATATAATACTAGTTAAATTGATGATTGATGATTTATTTAAATGTTAGATATGATAAATACCCATCCTAATGGAATAAATCATGTTACTAGCGACATTTGTAAATGTCGCTAGTAACATACCTTGTCTTCAATTTATAATAAAATTATTGGTTATCCACGTTATAGCGTAGAAGCAAGTATTTTGTGACAAATAAATATAAATTCTCCTTCAGTTGCCCGTGGGTTACATACTTCTCCACTCGAGAGAGTTAAATTAAAATATTTAACCACGAGCCGAAAGGCGAGTGGTTAAACTTTTTTAATTTAACTCTCGAGATTGGAGAAATATCGTAACCCACATGGGCAACTGAAGGAGAATTTGTTTCTCCCATTATTTAACACGAACTTTATTTCAAAAGCCGTCAAACGAGTCAAATGTGGGGAAAGGCACGAGACATTTTAATCCTCTAGAGGATTACAAATTTTTCTACCACTGGTTCAGCGGGGTTCAAACGACGTCATAATGGGAGAAATATGGTTCCAAGTATCATACGAAAGTTTTGATATCTGTTCCATCCTTCAGATTTAAATCAATACAACTTATAGAACATCCTGATATTGAGTCAACCAAGACATTACATGTGACTAGGGATCCAGAGATGAATTATTTCTTCCAATAGCAATAATGCTCTTTTTTGTAGATTCCGACATTTGTTAAAATTAAAAAGAGTTATTATTGTATCACTTTCAATTGCATGAAAGGCAACATATCATAATTTTAGATTTATCAAATGAAGTATTGAACATGAGAGCAAGTAGAATGACATTGACGTATGTATTAAAATAGATTTGGTAGATAGTAAAGGAAGACACGTAACTTCCTGTACTCAGACTATGGCAGACTCAACTCAAGCGCAGTACACATGTTGTAACTTGTACAGAGACTGTTACAGTGTATATACAACTCAATCACCACTCACATATCCGTCTATCTACACTGAATTGTATCAGGATTTTTATATTATTATTTCAACAAAATAATGTTGGTTTTGGGTTATTAAATAAAAACGTAAATATCTAATTTAGTGCTCACGACGCGTTTATCAGGTACACCAAAGTCAAACGAATTTTATATTTCAATTATTTGTAGTTTCCAAAGTATATGTAGGTTCTTGGGATCAACCATCGACACATTGCTTGGAAAGTCAGGGGGTTATCTTATTCAAAGTAATACATGTATTTGTATTTTGAAAATATGATCTGATCTGAGGATTAAAACCTTGTTTAATATTTCCTTTGTTTAATAGATATTGTCACAAAAAGGACAATAAATACATTCGTAAGTAGATTTTGGACGAAACGTTTGAGGATATACCAATAGGGTAATCAGAAGCCGTGAATCGAAGAACAAACAATATCATGTGCAAAAGAATAATGGCCAACAAAAACAAAAAAAACAATGATCCAGAAAACACTACACATAACACTCTAGATTGGGCATGAGAGAGGAAAGGAGGACGGGATTATGACACACGGAACATATCCGTGATCGTCTGTAACAAAGATATACCGTAACAGTTAACCAAGTGCATGAGAGAGGAAAGGAGGACGGGATTATGACACACGGAACATATCCGTGATCGTCTGTAACAAAGATATACCGTAACAGTTAACCAAGTCATGAAGAGGAAAGGAAGAAGGACGGGATTATGACACACGGAACATATCTGTGATCGTCTGTAACAAAGATATACCGTAACAGTTAACCATGTGCATGAGAGAGGAAAGGAGGACGGGATTATGACACACGGAACATATC
>MJUT01052847.1:46036-61180 GCA_002080005.1 Gigantidas platifrons | reverse complement strand
TAGAGTTAGGCTAGGGGTAGGGTTAGCTTTGGAAATACCAAATATGGGTGGGTCCTCTAAAGTAAATGAAGGCCTCACAATGTCACTTTCATTGTTAACTGATGTCAATTTGCGGAAATCGGCGCGTTTCCACTCAGTCAGTTCCCTCCAAAATCGTGAAGCTCTGCAGTTAACGTGAAAGGGTCTATTGAGATGCCTGGAACTGCTAATACTAGAAATGGTGAAAAAACTAATGCATAATATCATGCAGAGACAAGTATTATATAGCTAGTTGTGAATTGCAAATTTCGCACGTCTGATCTATCTGGTACAGGCCAAATCGACACTGGACATATCGGTACCTTGACACTCACAGGACACAGTTGGATCGAAATTTCCCATTTTCCTTCACGCATCGTCTATACCAGCCAATTATTGTTGTTTTTTTATGCAAGATCGCGTAGATGTGAATGCACATGTACTTATACCAACAAATCATTTAATTATTAGTAAATGTCATCAGTGAAAAGTTATAATACAAACATTTATAAAGAAATGTGCAAGAGATTACTGAAAAGGGGACATTTTCGGACTATCGGACCTACGGACTATCGGCCCTTCGGACTATCGGACCTTCGGACTATCGGGCCGTCACCCTTCAATTAACCATGGACCATTTTAAGAGATTTGATTTGTACCTACACACTGTTTTACAGCCAATCAAATCGCAGTTTTTGAATAAAACATAGTTTCTTTGCCAGTTAAAAAGAGGGCAGGAATGGGTCGAAATTATCCATTGATTATCGACGATCACATCATCGGTAATCTACGGCTGACCACGTTCCGATACTCTCCACTGTGATAAATGACGGAGAAACCCTTGTAGTCATGAATTATTCATAAGTGATTTTAATATATTTTTATCAGTATCGACACATGCACAGTGTTGTACAGCCAATCAAACTTGAAGTTTAAAAAAAGAACCAGAGGATTTCCTTGCAAATTCATATGACAAGAGGTTATACAAGATATTAATGTTGATATTATTACAGTGTTTAATCTTGTATAGCAACAAATGCTTTCATGAGACTGTTTTATTGTTGAAGTTTCTTAGGATTTAAATTCACATTGATTGCATATATTTATTTCAGTATTGTAGTCTTTTGTGGTACATTTCCATTTTTAAAGTGGTATGCTACTCAGTAGCACAGGTGCTCGTGGTACGGAATTGTCCCCTTTTTAACTTTCTGTTGATAATTGTATAATAATAATAATGTATATATAGGGTCGAAACATGTAAGTTACTGTTAACAGAAGATTGTATGAATATGGCCACGAACAAGTTAAAATAAGGAAAAAGAGATGAAATAGTAAAGAAATATAGAAATTTTATTGAAAATAAATATGTAAACAGAAAGTTAAAAAAGGGTGGGTGGTAATTCTGTGCCACGAACGCTTGTGCTCAGATCCGGTTCCTTGGTTTAAGATAATACATCTCGAATACAATGTTTAATGGACTATAACATAAAAAAGAATATACTAAGTTAACTTTCACGGCTTTTGGAAAAGCCCAGTTTTTTTTTGACAACATCTATCTTTTGAAAGAGTCGGTGACAGGATGTAAAACCCTACGTCTTGATACAGAGCATTTATACCAACAAACTTTGTAAAGTTGAATAGGTATATTTTTCTTAATAAAAATATTATATATAAGGCCATGCAAAGTTAATTACTTGGTTCTCAGGCCCTTTTTTGTCAAAATTGATGAGGGAGGGCGGCATTTTTTTTTATCCTTTTACTGCTGTAAAAGGTGATGAGGGAGGCATTTTTTCTTCTTTTTTTTTGTGAAAAATATGGCAATGTATAAATCTTTTCATTACTTTATTGAAAATTTCAATTTTATTTCTTCCGATGGTGGCTGAAACATCACAAGTGGTTAATTTTTATGGAAACGTCCAATCCGCTGGTCCCAACGTACCATTTTTTATCTCCGTAAACAATTCCAATAAGGTACAAGCTTCGGAGAAGCCCCCTATTATGTTTCCTGGTAAAACTGGCAAACATTTGCGCCGAATTTGCACAGAAACGATTGACATTTTGTCTAAATGTCAAACGGAAACACGTTTTTTATTTATTCATTGTCATAACGATGCTTTAAATCTCATTTAAGCATGATGCGTTTTAAGGCGTTTCACCGACCACGCGATATAAGAGAAAAACGGATGCGGTTGTTTTTTCCGTACGGACAGCGCTACCGCATTTAATTTTTTTTTTTACTATTTTTGCAAAAAAATCGGCAATGCGGCGAAGAATTTCCACATGCGGGCGGGCCTGAGAACCAAGAAATTAACTTTGTATGGCCTAATTTAGACATGATTTCAAAGACATTTTATCAAAATTTGTACTATGAATTGGAGAGTTTGTAAAGTTGGTTTATGATCTTTACTACTAAATACCTTTATGAGAAATCCAGCATATCATTTTGTCCTGAAAATTTGCATTTTAAGAACAATTTTGAAATAACCATATATAATTTGATTTCCATAGTTTCTTTATATAATATGCTTTATTCTTTATGCCACAATATTTATTTCGTAAAAAGAGCAATAGAAGACTAGAATTTTATCATAATTTTTTTTTCATTTGTCAGTAAAAGGAGATGAAACATGGCTACAGGGGAGGTGGAGGCTATGCATTTTTTGCTAAATATACCTTATATTTACGCTATATTTATCCTATATTCCCATCCAAATAAATCCTATTTTCCTATATATTAATGGTCAAAAGTGGCTTGACACCCTGTGATTGCTATATCGATTACACAGAGAGTTTCTTTCATAATCTGTTCATCAAAAATGACGGTTTTCATATGAATTGTGAATTGACCCATAGGTGATGGATGGAGAGATCAACCATGTGTTATATTTAGTTAATCGAAAATGAAATCAATTGCTTATACATTAGTTTAGTGTAAAAAAATTATAAGGATTAGTGCCTGGTTTCCCTTATATTTGTTAAAGTATGTTGTGTGAATAAAAAATGTATATTCGTCATGTGTAATTTTATGCGATTTTATTTTATGCTTGGGTACTAGCAACCGTCGAAACGAAAGCCGAGATGAATTGTTATCAAAGTTGTTTAGGGAACCAACACGAATTCGAAGATATACACAAAACTTCCCAAAAGAAATGCAGCTCATCAGAGCTTTCTGCAACATTCAACTATATGATGCGTTGACCGACTTTGTAAATTAAATTTAGTATAAAATCCTCGATGATATTACTATGGTGAATAAACATGTTTACTATCTATATATGGGTCAGTTTCACATGTAAACAAAATTATTGTGGTTTGCACATAAAACAAATTTATAGGCCGATAACTAATCTTGTTGAGATTTGGACCTCGATCGGAGTATTTTTTTTTGCTTTGATGAAAGAGTAATCGGCACAAAAAAAAGCTCCGAGGGCCAAACATCAACGAGATTATCTGGGAACAAGCTCATTCGATACTACTCTCGATCTTTTTTAGACGATAAATTGTTTTTAAAAATAATATTATTGATAGTCCGTTTATCCATCAATGTGAAAATGTGTTGTAAAATGAAAATAAAGCATAATCTTCCTCTTATTTTTGTCCCAACAATGAATCATCACGTCAATTCTTTCGAAAATGAAAGTAAAGCAGTAACGCCCATTTGTTCTATTAATACACACAATCAGCTGATAAGCACATGTGAAATTTATCAGTACATGTATATAGACCTGATTCATTTATGCGTCAAGACGTCTCGCTTCACCAGTGTATTCTATCGATGGACATTTTACAGTTTGGAAGGCGGGTAAGATCATTTACTTATTGTCAATAAATCAATACACTGATTGATGATTTGTTCGTATGTTTAGATATTTCTACAGTAAATAATTCAGAAATACACAAAGACCATGAAATCGATAATTGATTTGAATCAAAACAAGACGACCTTGCTCTTTAAGAAAATATTGTTATTTTAGTGTGCTCTGATATTCAGTATCATCAATGCGGAAATGTATTCTGTGGAGGAGGCCACTTTACAGTAATTATAGATATCAGCCCATAATCATGCTCAGGTTATTTTTATCATAATACATGTAACCACAGGAATCCTGTGATGTAACTCAATACAGTATACATGTATTGGTAATTAATTAGTATTTATGTTTTGTGAATTTCGTATATTATTTTGTTAAGAAAAATACACATAGTAATTATTCACACAACACAAAGTTCATGTGATAATTATTCACAATATATTATTTAGGTGCATTGTTTTGTTTGCTTTAAATGTATATTTATTCGATATGGTTACCTCCCCTGGTATTTCGTCTTCCAATATTGCATCACCATTAAGTTCTATTCTTGCATGGTACATTTTAACTCGTGTTAATATTCTAGTGTCTGACACTAGAATATCTCTTCTAGTGCCTTTAAATTAATATTGGAACATTGGGTTTAATGGTTAGATTCTCAACAACACCAAAATCAGAGGGGGCCTACTGGACATTTTCTTTGTTTCCTTCAAATGCAAGCAAAGGATGTATATTGTTATGAATTTATTTTGTTTAATAACCAGGTAAACATTTCATATTAATGAGATTGTACCGATATCTAAATAGCAATTTTGTTCTGAATACTGTAATTTGAATGTCTTACAATGAAAATTGTAGGTGATAAAATAAAAGTAAATTTAAAAATCCTGAAGTAAGAATAATCCAAATGTAGAATTTTACCTTCTGAATGTTGAAAATGGTAAAATATTGGCCTTGAAAGATACATGTATGTGACAGAAAAAAAATCATTTACTTGAGATTATAAAAGGAGGGATTATAGTGTTTAATGCCACTTTCAACAATATTTCAGTTTTATCCTGGCAGTCAGTATTATTGTTGGAGGAAATCAAAAACAATTGAAAATATTAGACTAATAATCATATGAATGCTTATTCAATTTCCTACTAATGATTCATAATTTATCATAATATTATAATTAAATAGAACTTTAATCCTTGAACAACTTTTATATACAATGTACATATACATGTACACATTTGTTGTATTAAATTTGAAATATTTTTTTAACTTGTTTGAAGTACATTTGTACATACATTGTATATTTATAACATGTGTTTTAGAGTAATATAACTATGTGTAAAAATGTCATAAAATAGATCAGTTTTTTAACAGGGGGAAAAATGTGGTTACTGTTTTGTATTTGTTAATAATAATAATAATAACATTTTATTGTCAAATAAACATCCATACATGTTTGTGACCAGAAAAAAACCCAAAAAACAAAGTAAACAAGATATTAATGATGAAACATTAAATATGATTGCCTCTATATGACATACATGTACATGTATAAATATACATGTACAAAAATGTACATTAAAAATTGACCCAGTATAAGCTGGTGAATATAATGTCCAGGCAGTCAGTACAAGCTGGTGATAATACTCACCTCTCATGGCTTGACAGGGGAAATATTGATAAAGTAAGTATTTATTTATCAGAAGAGAAATTGCCGGAAAGTTGCCGAACACAGTCAGAATTTGTCTAAAATGGACCACTTGAAAGTGGGTGTAGATAGTTTCAGCTATTTTTCATTGATTTTCAGTTATTTGATGTTCTAACCAGAATCATACCTGATATATATATTAAATACACATTAATACATGGGCATTTCCATATTGGCCTGGTTATTATCCAGAGACACCCATATTGGCCTATATGGGTCGAGGAATAATAACCAGACCAATATGGAAATGCCCATGTATTAAACTATTTATTACATACTTCCAACATCTAGAAAAGAGACACCCATATTGGCCCGGGCCGATATGGAAATTATCTTGTAGTAATCCAATAACCGGTTATTTTCCTGGGGTGTGAAAATATGGACAGTTTACTTCCAGTCATATTGGTCATACAAAAATGCCTTTATTTTAACTTAGTATGTAATAAATGAATATAATTGGTGTATATGTCATGACTTCCAATTCTTATTTTTAACGGAGAGTCAAATAAATAGAAAACTGAAAACATAAGAAATATTTAGTATATATTTTATAACAAGTATTGGTAACTTTAATACTTTTTGAATTCAACATCCATGAAGTTAAATAATGAGAAAATAACAATAAATACAATCACAGGAGCTTGGGAATAAAAAAAATTCATAGCTCCTGTAAATATAATGGCCAAAGGATGGCTATCAATGTGTTTTACCTAATTATGAAATAATAGAGAAGACATGTACACAGAGGGCTCATTGGCTCAGTAGTCATATGGTATCAGTACTGGTAGACAGTGCCTGCATTTTTAGGCTAGCAAATACTATGATATATCAATTTGACCTACTAGCCATATTGACATATAGTCTAGAAAATACAGTTATATACCAGTTAGACCAACAAGCCACATATATTTATAGTCCAGAAAATATGGTTTGATCCAATTAGATCTATATTCCACATGGACTCAGTCTGAAAATATGATGATGTACCAATTAGACCTATAGTCTACATAGACTTAGAGTCTTTAAAATATGGTAACATAAAATTCAGACCTACAATCTGCATGGACTTGTAGTCTGGAACCAATTAAAACCTAGCTAGTCACAATGACTACCAGTTCTGTAGTATACAAATTAGACCTATAGCCCACATAGATTTACAGTCCTCAAAGGTACATTTACTGTACAGTCACAGTCTGCACCAAAAACTTTTTTATCCACTAGTCCTTCAGGCTAGTGAAGAACTAGGTTTTACTAGTCCGAACATAATTTTACTAGTCCAAAAAAACCACACACTAAATTGGTTAATATATTTCTTCTTAACAACCTTGCCAGGCTTGGCCCCTTCAGTCCACCGAAGCATTGTTACTATAATAAATCTTAAGACCGGAAAGACCGAAGTACACCGCCACGTGCAGAATGGGAGATAAAGAACGAAAACTAAAAAACACTCATTTGAAAAAAAATAACTGAATCTCTTAAGATATCCTTATTAGTAAAGTTGAATAGTTCTTTTACTAGATACGATAACGTAACCCTCATTCCGCTTGTGCTCCATTTAGGGTTACGAATCGATCTCATTCAACGTATGGGAGCAAATTAAAATTTTCGTTCCGTGAATATTTCAACTTTCTTTTTGCATATCTGGTCATATCTTATTATTCCCAACAATTTTTAAGTAATGGTGATACGAAATAAGTGTTACAATCCCTGTTTCTATCTTCGAGATCGGTTTCGTATTTGAAAATTGTTACTTGTCCGCCATAACACCTTATGTAGACTATCGCGATGGGCGGAGCCTATCCATATATGCCAAATATGGAAATTGTTACTACGAAAAAGTCGGTTTTACTATAAAATTGATCCAAATAAGGATATCTCAAAAACGAGGCAAGTGCGCGTGAACTAGCAACTTGTAAGCAAAATGTCGGACAGAAAGAAGATTTCATGCATTCAAATTTTCAGATGGATATAAGTCTACCATGGATTGCTGCAGCGATTATTTAACACCTCAAAGTTTACCTAAATATATTTATCTTTCACCCCTGTTAATTTTTCCAACCACTTACAACGGAATTAGGACAAAAAACTGCCCGGTGTGAATCACTCTGGGCGCTGCTCCCATACTTTGAATGGGATCAATTCGTAACCCTAAATGGAGCACAAGCGGAATGAGGGTTACGTTATCGTATCTATTCTTTTACTATCTATCAATGGCAATCCACCACGATTTTGACTACGATGGTAATATTAATACATGTCCATGTTGAAACATATTGCTTTGGTAATAAGACAGATCGGAATACCGGAACAACGTGATTTCAGACTGGTTACCCCGGCATTAAACTACTAAAGGCTAACAGTTTATTCATATTTGTTTACAAATAAAATCTGTATGATAGACGTTTATTACATTTGTATCTTTTTCGAAATTGTATCTTTTTTATGTAAAAATCATAGAGAACAAGGTAGGGAAGTAAAATGTTTTACTAGTCTGATCGGTGATAGTAAGTAACAATTTAAATGTAAAAGAAATTTTGAAGATATATTTAATAGAACAAAAGATATCCAAATCTCCAAGATGAGTGATATGTCTATCATAGTGATTTATCAGGCTATGTCTCTCACTGTGATATGTCTATCATAGTGATTTATCAGGCTATGTCTCTGACTGTGATATGTCTATCATAGTGATTTATCAGGCTATGTCTCTGACTGTGATATGTCTATCATAGTGTTTTATCAGGCTATGTCTCTGACTAATGTACTTTAAAATAAAATAGAAAAAAATGGATGCAATGTACATGTACATACATTTATTTCAAAGTTTTGACCTGACTTTGACACATTCAATTACATGTAGGTTATGCAGACACACTTTCTAGTAAACCATTAAAAGATAACAGAATCATTTCTAGGTAATCCTGGTTGTAAATGACTTGTAATAATACTTTATAGTACAATTTATCACTTGGAGTATTTGCTGTATATTTTTCATAGGATCTGTCCCAGTTATAAGACAGAAAAATGCATGAAAAAATATATATATTGGGTGTGGGAGTGGTTAGTACATACATTATACAGAATGTGTGATTTTTTATGGGCAAGTGTAGATATCTAATTAACTGGTACCATGCACAAAGGACTAGAATAACCTCCATCAGGTACCAGTCAAAAGATTGGAAGGTAAATGATTGTTTTAAATCTTTGGGAGCAATTAAACCAAACGACTTAAATCTAAATATTCAAAATCAGCTAAGTGTATCTATGTGTGAGATAATTTGACCTTATTCTACATAATATACATTATTAAGAAACTGTAAATTTAAAACATTAATTTATCTAATAAACCATGTCAGTGCTGGTTAGTGCAGACTCGCTACATAACATGAAAAGGTTTTAAATATCTTACAATAGCATTGTATATAAAATATAAAATTACATTGTATTTATGGATTCAACCCCACATGTAACAAGGTTAAAATATAAAATAATTTTGTATTTATGGATTCAACCCCACATGTAACAAGGTTAAAATATAAAATAATTTTGTATTTATGGATTCAACCCTACATGTATCAAGGTTAAAATATAAAATAATTTTGTATTTATGGATTCAACCCCACATGTAACAAGGTTAAGATATAAAATAACTTTGTATTTATGGATTCAACCCCACATGTAACCATGTTAAAATATAAAATAACTTTGCATTTAGTGAGTCTGAAAGGGGTCTAAGCATGATACGTGAATGGCCTTTTTTTGGAAGCGTGACACGTGAAAAACCGAAAATATAGACGTGAAAATGTGATCTCTAGTGCAACGTAATACGTGAAAAATCATTATTCTGTACGTGAATGCGTGAAAATCTAACTTACTTTTAAGCGTGAAGACAAATCAAAGTCCGTATTCTGATGCTTCGCTGCATCGGAACTTGATTTGTGACTCTACATTCAAATCGTAATTTTTGGGTAAGTTTACGCTTAATAAACCACGAAGTGGTTTATGAAAAGTGTAAACTGACTCAAACCAGGTTATGCAAGTATAACCTGTTCAACAATTTTAAATATTCCTTATAATTTAATTTTTACAACAAAATTTAATGATTCCTCGATGTTAATTACGATTATTTTATGTGACTATTTGAATTTGTCGTTAGCGGATGAACACGTTGGTGACGTCACAATACCAACCCAGGTTATCGAGTATAATCAAAATTTTCTCTAGGCGGTTTAGCCAATCAGATTGAAATATTCAAATCAAATTAAATTATATACTAAAAAAATCGGTGAAATTAGTCACAATCTGGCAGCTATGAGGAACTGCCATATAACTAAACAACAAATACCAACTATAAAACAACACATACAGATGTCACAATAAGGTCTTCAACATATATAACTGACACCAAGAAGTCCCTGACAATAAAAGGTAATCAATCCAAGCAGATAAGCGTGAAACATGAAATATCCAAATATCTAAGCGTGATTTTGCCAAATTTTAAGCTTGATTGCATTATTGGTACCCCCTTTAGTAGATATGATAATGTAACCCTCATTCCGCTTGTGCTCCATTTAGGGTTACGAATCGATCCCATTCAACGTATGGGAGCAGCGCCCGGAGTGATTCACACCGGGCGGTTTTTTGTCCTAATTCCGTTGTAAGTGGTTGGAAAAATTAACGGGGGTGAAAGATAAATATATTTAGGTAAACCTTGAGGTGCTAAATAATCGCTGCAGCAATCCATGGTAGACTTATATCCATCTGAAAATTTGAATGCATGTCATCTTCTTTCTGTCCGACATTTTGTTTACAAGTTGCTAGTTCACGCGCACTTGCCTCGTTTTTGAGATATCCTTATTTGGATCAATTCTATAGTAAAACCGACTTTTTCGTAGTAACAGTTTCCATATTTGGCATATATGGATAGGCTCCGCCCATCGCGAGAGTCTACGTAAGGTGTTATGGCGGACAAGTAACAATTTTCAAATACGAAACCGGTCTTGAAGATAGAAACAGGGATTGTAACACTTATTTCGTATCACCATTACTTAAAAATTGTTGGGAATAATAAGATATGACCAGATATGCAAAAAGAAATTTGAAATATTCACGGAACGAAAATTTTAATTTGCTCCCATACGTTGAATGAGATCGATTCGTAACCCTAAATGGAGCACAAGTGGAATGAGGGTTACGTTATCGTTATTAGGACCCCCTATTTATGGATTCAACCCCACATGTAACCATGTTAAAATATAAAATAACGTTGTAATTATGGATTCAACTTCACACATAACCTGGTTAAAATATGGAATAACAAAGTATTTATGGATTCGACCCAACACATAACCTGGTTAAGATATGGAATAACATTGTATTTATGGATTCGACCCCACACATAATCTGTTTTAAATATGGAATAACATTGTATTTATGGATTCGATCCCACACATAACCTGGTTAAAATATGGGATAACATTGTATTTATGGATTCGACCCACACATAACCTGGTTAAAATATGGAATAACATTGTATTTATGGATTAGACCCACATGTAACCTTGTTAAAATATAAAATAACATTGTATTTATGGATTCGATCCACACATAACCTGGTTAAGATATAAAATAACATTGTATTTATGGATTTGACCCCACACATAACCTGGTTGAAATAACATTGTATTTATGAATATAACCTGGTTAAAATATAAAATAACATTGTATTTATGGATACAACCCCACACATAACCTGGTTAAACTATAAAAAATAACACCTTTTTATTTATGGATTCAACCCCACATGTAACCATGTTAAAATATAAAATAACATTGTATTTATGGATGCAACCCCACACATAACCTGGTTAAAATATAAAATAACATTGTATTTATGGATTTGACCCCACACATAACCTGGTTAAAATAACATTGTATTTATGAATATGACCTGGTTAAAATATCAAATAACATTGTATTTATGGATTCGACCCAACACATAACCTGGTTATATACCATATACAGAAAATATTCCTGACACATGCTAATCTGGGTCACGGGTCATTGTGAGTAGCATGTGTAGTCACGTGAACAGATACGGTGTTGAAAAAACTGTTGGTATTCATAAAATATTGATAAATGCAATACAAGTTTATGTTTGTCTTCAAGAAATATGATAGAAAAAACCATGTGTGAAGTTTTATGACGAAATATCTCCGATTTCTATTCTATATATAAATTTATGAATTGAAGTTTTAGAAATACTCACAGCTAATTTTAGCCATGTATTTTTATCTTGGACAATAATGACCGATTTAAAACACACTGAATCTGCATGGTTTAGCAAGGTTACTCAGGTCAATAGTTTATAAATATAGAATCTTGACAATGTAAATTAAAGATGCTATGTTATATTTATTCATTTGTTTGATTCTGGAATATTGTTGATCATTGATTTATAAACAAGAAAAAAGGGAAAAAAGGGGGTGAATTTTATTCACTGAAGTAAAGTACAGTCGAACCTCGTTGTCTCCATAAGTCAAGCATTTTTGTCGGTCCCTGCAAAGTTGCCGTTGACCTAATGCATTTTTACCTTTGATAAGTCGATCTCTTTTGTGTCGATTTCTCGGATAACTCAAGCAAAAATATTAGTCCATAGAAATTAAAATACCGTAAATTCACCCGCATAAGTCGAGCTCCAAGTTTCCATAATTCCGACACAAACATTTTGATTATACATGTTTAACAATTTGATTGACCTCATTAACGTTGACATGTTAATTGTAAACATCTGGCAAAACTTTAAATCTTTTTTTGGATGCGCGTGCTCAAGCGGAACAAAATTTTACCTGAGAAAATTATTGAAACAAATTTTAATACCCAAGCCAATTTGTCCTAATTTGCATTGAACTTATCACAATAATTCATAATTATGGAAGCTTTAATTAACATTGATTAAGAAAATTATAATTGACAAACAATACGATCACTGGTGATCGATTTTCTTTCATCTTTATTGAAAACGTGATTGATAATAATTTGTGATATCGTTTTTTTTTAATTCCGTTTAAACAGTTCACATTCATTTTGATTAAATATCAAATTCATAGAATAATAAATAAAAGTTTTGTGTATCGAAATTTCTTTATTTATACGTTGATTGAAACAAACAAAAAGATCTAGTACATATTGAACAAAGTGTAAACGGTAAACATGACAATCAAATATATATTTTACACATTTTTAAACATGATGGAAACACACATCTGATCCTTTATTAATAAAACAGCTGACGGAAGCCTCCAAGTAAAAATCATCTTTTTTTAAATACCTTTAAAGTTTTGACAAAATTGCTCATTTTTAGTATCAGTAACACAAGGAACTGCAGACCTGTTTACCCCTGTTGATCTATAGGAGTAGTTTTCAACCTTGACTGAGAGTAGTTTTCTACTTTTAAGAGTAGTTTTTGTCTAATACGCTAGGGGGTTTGAGAGCACCCCCTCACTATGAAAAGTTTGAAAAATTAGGTATCGTTTCCTGCAATGTATATCATACAGCTTCTTGTTGAAGATGATTGTTTGTTTATACCTGTGTCAAGGATGGCAAGGACGTCCTTGCCTGTGTGTATTGTCTAAGTGTAAGGATTGATAGGCTAGCCTAAAAGCATATGGAACTTACTGAAAATTTGTCAACAGTGCAACATGTTTATTCAACCCTTTTTAACATAAAATTAATTATGTTAATGCATTAATAACTGAAATTTTAGTCAAATCCAGTGTATATATTAGATAGGACAGGGTAGTGTAACATGTACTCGATAGACATTGAAATGATTGTGCCATTCTATTATCTCCCTTGCTCGTACATTTGTATATGTAAACACCACATCTATTAATTCCCTTTATAAGCATTATTCTGAACAAATTTATGCATATAGTGTATTGACTTTAGAAATAATATAAATACATGTACAGGTCTCATTAAATAAGAATATTAATTGTACACTACGGTGCAAAAAAGAAAATCCAGATAACCAATATTGTGTTTTTTGAGATGACTATTTGAAATTTATTAGTACTAGGGCTACCACATAAAATATCTGAAAACAGCTTGATAGATCAATAATCTTAAATATGTTGAGATAATGTAAAAATAATTCATTGCTAAATAAGATTATACAATCTGTATATATTTGCAGACCTCAATTTATGATAAATCTGATTTTCCCCCTTTAAACTTTCTGGTGATTATTTCTCTCCGGTTTTGCAACTTGTTAAACTATAAAAAATAACTTTTTATTGATGAATTTGACCCCACATGTAACCTGGTTAAATTATAAAATAACATTGTATTTATGAATACAACCCCAGATGTAACCTTGTTATAATATAGAATAACATTGTATTTATGGATTCAGAGGGGGTGAGGGTTATGGTATTTAATGCCACTTTCAATAATATTTCAGTTATATCATGGCGGCACTGATTGCATAGGTAGTTAATAGTTATAAATCCAACTACCATATGATCGTGACCACGACGACCCCATTTATGGATTCGCCCCCACATGTAACCCTGTTTCAGTAGAAGCATCATTGATAATTATATTGACCTGTCACATTAGTATTAGTAGTCAAAATAAATTGACACTTGTCAGTAAGCTGAAATCTACACATATCACAATACAATTAGATAGCATTAACATTTATACAAATACTTCATTATCATATACAAATGTAGTATATATCACAATGTTTACTTGTAAGATTTTATATGAAAGATAACATTAATTAAGGGTCACTCTGTATTTTATTTCTTGTTATACTGAATGGTCTTTTACTATGGTTGTGTTTTTCTTAAACGATGATATTTTTAGACATAGTTTTTGACTATATTGCACAGGGTCAAATTCAAATTTGGTTATAATTCCCTTTATGGATCCAGACTTATGCCCCTCAATCAATTGAAAAGGAGAAATTTGTGTTTTTCATTCTCCAACTTCTGTTTCTCTTAGCCAAATATTTTAACAAAATGTTTTGACCACCATACACAGGCCATATTTGGCTATAATGCCTTTTATGGTTATGTGCATCCATGTTCTAGGACACAATCTTCCCTTATTTGGTGATGTACACTACTAGGTACTAATAAACCAACCTTCAAGATATAACTGAGATATTGCTGAAACAGGTGTTAAACACACACAACCAAACCCGACCTGAACTTGGCTGAAGTAACATTACAGAGATAAATAAAGAAGTGTTCAAAATAATGGCTTGGTTAGTTTTTTTTTAGATTTAAAAATAAAATCATGCAAATTATACCCACATGATAATTAAGGACTGATCCACCCAATCGGAAGCCCTCCCCCCCTAGATATATAATGCATAGGTTTTAATAAGTCATGCTAATGAAGATGTTAAATTTGAAGGACTACCACTTAAAGTCAAGTGTAGTCTATCATTGAGGACATCTTGTTTTATATAGGCCAGACAGACATGCATGTAAGACACTACAGTAGGGTACATATATAACATTGAGGACATCTTGTTTTATATAGGCCAGACAGACATGCATGTAAGACACTACAGTAGGGTACATATATAACATT
>MJUT01052847.1:27137-42036 GCA_002080005.1 Gigantidas platifrons | reverse complement strand
ATCTTGTTTTATATAGGCCAGACAGACATGCATGTAAGACACTACAGTAGGGTACATATATAACATTGAGGACATCTTGTTTTATATAGGCCAGACAGACATGTATGTAAGACACTACAGTAGGGTACATATATAACATTGAGGACATCTTGTTTTATATAGGCCAGACAGACATGTATGTAAGACACTACAGTAGGGTACATATATAACATTGAGGACATCTTGTTTTATATAGGCCAGACAGACATGCATGTAAGACACTACAGTAGGGTACATATATAACATTTTATTTATGAATATTAATCTTTCCTATTTAAAGTTTGATAGAGAATCATGGTGTTTGCTCTGGGGATAAAACCACAGATGTAAATGAGATATGGTCTTTGATAAAATATACAAAAAATAAGTCATAAGATGAACATTGGTTCAGCCATAATCCTAGAGAATCCATCCATGACCCTTGTTGAATACCCAGGATTATTGTTAAGTGAAATGGAAAATGATGTAGCCCATGGATTTAAAAATCAAGTTTTTTTTATACTTAACCCTAAGTCTTGTGATCATAGGTTAGATATAATATTCGTAATGTTAAGTATTATGTCATATAGGTTTGAATACAAGTTATTACTATGTAACTGTATAGGTACATATGTATATTAAGTGATATTTTTTGGGAAATTAATATCAATATTGCTGTATTTTTCTACATTAATTTGCACAAGGTACATGTATGAAATTTTTTTATTTCCTGTATATTATATTATTATATAAAAGATAATTTTGCATATTGGACCAAATGTCAAGGATGTTTTCCCATGTAAAGTTTATTATGTTGGTGCTGATTAAAGACATATGTAGTGCCGTCTTAACGCATGGGCACGATGGGCATTGCCCGGGGGGCCTCGCTAGCATAGGGGCCCATGCTGATCTATGTATGTTGTGGACGGCATATTTTTTAATGTTTAAACACTGATTTTGATTGAAGTAGCAACACAATAAATATATGTTTAATTTTATCGACCATTTATATTTTTATTCCTGCGAGTGGTTGTGTAGGTAGGAGCCTCAGTGCACTGCTTTGCCCAGGACCTATAATGCAATGCAGTTAAGACGGCCCTGAATATATGACAGGAAAATGGGCAAGACCTTAAAACTATTAACTTCTAAAATATGATAGCTTAAAAATATTTTTGTTTGAAACAAATATAGTCAAATTTGATGCTCTTTATGTACTTGAATATTTCAAGATGTATTTTCTGTTAACTGGTTAGGAATAAAAACACACTAGGCTTAATTATTCTGCTATTGAGATTGTCCTTTTGAAAATGACAGAAAACTAATAAAAGAATTTATAATTCTGATCCAACCCTAGAGGGTTTCACATTATGCCAACCATTTTTATTATAAATGTTTAAATTTTGATAAAATTTTGGTCGAAAAAACCTTTTTACTCTTCGTTTCAAATATTCTGACAGTTTTGGGGTATGATATTATTTATACAAAGTATTGTATAAGCTAAGGTGGTTTTATAAGGTTTTATGGACTACATAAATTTGACATTTTGAAAAGCGTGAAACAAGGAATAATAATATTTATGATGGAAATAAACTATAAAATTGTAAATAAAAAAGTTTCATGTCATTAAAACAGTTACTGGTAAGCCAGTTTGGTGGGAAGGGACATCTAGATCTTGTGTGATTTATTTGCTGAAAAAGTAAAATTAATTTGCTTTCTAATTAAATAACCTACTAGTATTTTCTTCTAAAAAGGTAAAAATAATAATTCATTATATGTAGAGATATAGTAAAAAACAGATAATATAAATTATGAATGTTTACTAAGGTTACTAAGGTTGGTATTCACAGAACAGACAACTAGGGGTCTGGATACCAATGCCCAGATTGGGTCCATGCCAGATCCATGGTAGGGGGAGGGGGGTAATACCACCAGAAATGTTTGTCTTTTAGAGAATTTGAGATCATTAATACCTGTTAGTAGCGTTACAGTATTTGAATCTCCCCTAGTAATGACTTTCTTGTTCAGTGTGGAAATGAGATATTCTCTAATTCTTAAACCCAAAAGGATACAATAATGTAATAACCAAGCTTTTCCTATAGTATACAAGATAAGTCAGAAAACCCTTATTTTCAGCAGTGAATACTAAGCTTCTGTCCCCCCTCTCTCTCTCTCTTTCTTGAAAATTTACTCTTAAACCAGAAAAATAAGGAACCAAACTGGACATAGAATGAAAATCATAATAACATGTTATAATAATGATAATAATAAATGCACTGTGAAGACATTTTCAATTGATGGAGCATCATTTATAGTGCTCAATTGTTACAGTTATACTACATAAGATAAGATAAGATACTACAATTATACCGCCCCTCTTTAATTCACCACCCTGACTTGTCACTATCAAAATTTCAAAAAATCATGTAGGTAGTTTTTATGTAAATTCCCCCCCTTTTTCCAATATATTGCCACTCGCGGTTATCCCCAAAATAATGCTTGGTCCAAAAAAAGGCAGTAAAACAAGGACATACTGTATTAACTATTTACTCTGTTGTTAGACAACATTGCTAATTGTGTCAATTTTAGATAATTAAAATATACATGTAGGTGTGGGAATTTCCCAATCTATGATTTGGTTATAATCTAGATTTATCATGCTGAAAAATATTTGATAACAAATTCATGTGTAAGTGATAAGTTGATCCTAGTAAAATAAGTCAGGATGGACAAATATTTCCAGTAATAAAAAATCCAAAATTACAAATTTTCCTAGTTTAAAAAGGTCATACAATAATTTTTCTCGTTGAAATAGTCCATGATATTGATGGACTTATTTTAGTATCAATTTTATTCTGTCCTGACCAATTTCACAGAAGGATCCATTTTGATGTTGCACATATACATATGCGTTTTAACATAAATGCAGATAGCTACTCAACTGCAGAGATGCCAACCCTAAATGAGTGATTACTGGTTATTAAGTAGAGCACCATAAATCTATGACTTGGTGTTGGGAATGGTTGGGTGGGAGAGAGGGCTGTAATTTGACATCAGCAGAACATTAGCTACAAATGCTAGTCAGATGTCTGCAGATGTAGCAAATAAACTAGTGACAACCACAAAATATTCAGATGTAAGCATACTCTTTTGCCTTGAAGAACATTTAAAAATTAGACAATAACACATTTGAAGAGAAATTATTTCATCGAAAAGGTCATGTAGGACATGGATATAGATTAGGAATTATTTTATTTGTCCTTTAACAGTAACAAAAATGATGTCATAAAGAAAATAAAATCGTAACCAAGGTAATTACAAATTGTCTGGCTTTTTGTGAATAATATGTTGGTAATCAGTTATATAACTCAGTTACTTGGTTAATTTCATGCCAGGGGAACCACCGTTTTAATTAAACAATAAGGTGTACTATTAGAATCTATTTGTGATTTATGTTTTTGTCCCAGAAAGGAGTTTTACTAAACTATTTTATCTTTAAGCAATACAAGTATTTGTCCTTGATCTTAATACCAGACACCCATACATGTATATATATATATGTTTTTAGGGGAGTCGAGTTACAATGAAGTTGTGATCGGCTGATGTTTAGAGGTAAGTAAAATTTTGGGTGAACCGGTCAGCATGCATATCAAATCCTTTCAGCACTATAGCATCTTCTTTTCTTTAAAACAATTTTTTTTTACAAAAAGTTAAGAATTATGCTCTTGAAGATGTAAGAAAGTGTAGATTTATTTATCGACAATCAGTCTTTGTGGACTATTGATTTATGGTACTTGATATATTATCATATTTTTTAAACTATTATATGTAGATTATTGGTCTAATTGGCATTTAACACTACTTTCTGGACTGTAATTCTATGATGACTAGAGGTTTAGTTAACATTTTACATTTGCAACTTAGTAATAATTACAACTCATTTGTAACTTAGTTATAATTACAATTCATTTGTAATTTAGGTATAATTACAATTCATTAGTAATTTAGGAATAATTACAACTCATTTGTAACTTAGGAATAATTACAACTCATTTGCAACGTAGGAATAATTACAACTTATCTGTAACTAGGAATAATTAAAATTCATTTGTAGCTTAAGAATAATTACAATGCATTTGTAACTTAGGAATAATAACAATTTGTTTGTAACTTAGAAATAATTACAATTCATTTGTATCTTAGAAATAATTACAATTCATTTGTAACTTAGTAATAATTACAATTCATTTGTAACTTAGTAATAATTACAATTCATTTGTAACTTAGTAATAATTACAATTCCTTTATAACTTAGTAATAATTACAATTCATTTGTAACTTAGTAATAATTAAAATTCATTTGTAACTTAGTAATAATTACAATTCATTTGTAACTTAAGAATAATTACAATTCATCTGTAACCTTAAAAAATCATCTGCACCTTAATGCTCTAAAAGGGGATGGCTTGTTATAGCTCTTGTCGGGAGAAATAATGCATATTGGTATATCTGTATTTATATTGATTGTTGATGGTGGTGATACAAGTTTTTGTTCTGTAGGAATGAAGCTGTAAAATAATCAAGTTATTTGCTGCAAAGGCTATTATTGTTCATATGTTGACAATAGGCTCCCAAAAGAGCTTATAGAATAATTTATAAATCTTAGTTTTAGTTAACAAGGTTTTATTGTAAGCTGTTGAATTGATAAACATGTTGTATACATGAGGGCTTAGATGGATGGGTATTTCTGTATATGTTAATTCCATGTCCATAAAATGTATCTTATGTTCATAATTAGAAACTTGTCTTATTTTTTATTAGCTTATATTTGAATGCTTTTAAGTACAACATATAGATAATTATTATGTTGACTGTGGGAGACATTTACTTCAAAATAGCTATAAATAACAATTTATCACCAGGTCCAAAAATAAATTTATTTGTTAAAGAAATGCAAATACATTTACCCCCCTCAAACCCAATCTAAGATGATTTTATCAGATATACAGTATTTCTGGAAATTTTTCATGTGTTTAATTAAGTATATGAAATTTTCAGAAAGGAAAAAAATATTGCAAAAAGTAGGTTTCAATCTATAAGTATGCTTCTGCATATCTACAAATAAGCTATGATGGGTCATCTTATAATAAATCTGTTGTCTTTTGTCATGTATATATGCTAAGGACACCACAAATAAATAACTTGATTTTCAACAAGAGTATATGATGACAGGTGCAACTAGTGGAGCAGAAATTGCTCGACAGGTGCAACTAGTGGAGCAGAAAATGCTCGACAGGTGCAACTAGTGGAGCAGAAAATGCTCGACAGGTGTAACTAGTGGAGCAGAAAATGCTCGACAGGTGCAATCATTGGAGCAGAAACTGCTTGACAGGTGCAATCAGTGGAGTAGAAACTGATTATCCTTCTGCAGTATCAGAGTTCGCCCCCGATTCTTAGTGAAATTGATGTTTCCCAAACTTTAGTTTTCTGTGTAATATTGTCGTCCGTTGTTTGTCGTTTTCCTTTTGGCTACTGTATTGATTCTGATTAGCCTTTTGTTTCTTCAAACTTTTCTTACATCAGGACAATAAATACCCACCCCTACCCTTATTAAACCTCATCAGGACCTGACAATAAATACCCACCCCCACTCTTATTAAACCTCATCAGGACCTGGCAATAAATACCCACCCCCACTCTTATTAAACCTCATCAGGACCTGACAATAAATACCCACCCCCACTCTTATTAAACCTCCAATATTTGCAGCCTCCATAGTTTTATTACATCTTATGTCAAGTGAGAATTGTAAATTGATTTTCATGACAAATGACAAATAAACTTTATGATGTAGGCTAATTAATAAGATATATACGGTTTCTAAATCCTCGACTTAAATATTGTATGTAAATACATAGATATATATTATCTATATCCTTGACTTAAAATATTACATATAAACATACATATCTATTGTCTATATATGTGATTTATTGATATGATATATACCTACTGTTTATACTGCATATATTTGTAGTTGCAGTTTAAAATATATGACTATTCTATATGCTATTTATAGCTCATTGTTAGTATCTTTTGGTGGGTTAATTTGATTAACTGTCTACTATATGTAAATATGTACATTTGTACATGTAGGATATATTAGAATTACATGTATAGCCCAGGTTAGTTTTTTTCTGTAGATATTTTTTTTATCATAAAAAATCAGATAAACTCAGATTTTCCTGTTATGTATTTTTGGCATATAATACATTTTTTTGTGTGTTTATTATTTACTAAAAATAACACTGTTCTATTGATAATTATTGCAATTGTGTGTTATTTTTAGATATTTACCATGGAAAACTTTTAAAAATTTTCTGTGAAGTGTATTCTTAAAAGAAATCAGTGAATTGAGAAATAAATGAAAGAAATGTGTAAAAAAAAATGTAAACAAAATATCTATATAACACAACCTATATGCATGGTGGTAAGTGATTTTCAATTTTGTGTGTTATTACTTTGAATTATCCAAAATTATACTGAAAATAACATATTGGTTGGGGGTGGGTAACGGGTAACCCCTATCACGTCAATCATTTTAGGAGACTTACATATCATCATTATTTTGGAAGCAGAAACTAGCACTAACTCTTGTGTATACATTATATATCATCCATTTTTAGGATCAAGTTAATCTTTGTTATTTCTTTTTTTACAGGTTTTTAAATGAGAAAATGATGGACCATTGGTCGAGAGAACTCTGTCCTATGCACTTTTAATATTTAACAACCATTGATGTGTTAGTACCACTTGACAACATACCAACTTCAAGATTTATTAATTATCCACCTATAAATTATAAATATCTACTAATTAAGTGGACAGTAATGATCATATATTGTTATATACTTGTAACAAACTGATGGAGAGTGACTAAGTAGATACCATAGAATCTTCTAGTAACCTGGAGATAGCATTGATTATTTATCTTTATTTAGGTGATGCTATAAACTGTTAAGAATGGGTAAAGGAAGACAGGGGGAGACAATTGACAATGGATTACCGGTACCACCTGATGGTGGATGGGGCTGGGCTGTCGTTTTTGGGTCATTTATGTTACACGTCATTGCCGATGGTATTGTGTATTCGTTTGGGGTGTTCTACATTGAATTTCTAAAGGAGTTTGGAGAAGGGAAAGGAGAGACAGCATGGATAGGATCTCTGGTTCCTGGTGTTACACTACTTGTTGGTAAGCTACATGTAGTAGATAGTTAAAGCTATAGAATTTTAGATGGATTCAATTCCACAAATTTTAAACGAAATATTTTTTGTTTCTGTTTAAGGAAATGTTACATTACATTAATTTTGTGAAATTATTAATGCTTCTATCCATAAAGTATTTATAGAAGGTGGTAAAGGGTTTTGTTTACAGTGTTTTGTGCACACAGCAAAATTGAATAAAATCTATTTCTTGGTCGATCATGAAATTATTTTTTTTTCTCACGTTCTTCCGAACACGTACCCCCCTTTACCGCTCTCTTCAAATTAATACGAGTTGGGAATAGTCACTGCTAAATACAAAGTTTTCAGTAATGAGACTAATTTTATATCATTTAAAATTGTTATAACTAGTTAATTTTCACTGTAATACCTCACAGTAGCTGTTCTGACACGTTTCCCATAGACATGACGTAGGTATGTAGAAAAGAGTAATGGACAACCTCATAAGAAAAATAAAATAATTACTGATGGGTCATCATCCACTTGGCAATAGAGGAGTGTAAATGTCCACCCGACTATTGACTAATTTACGTGAAACCAAATATTTACTGTTCTTCATGTGATATAATACTGTCTGACATAAATGTATACTAGTATATAAGACAGTGTTATGTTTTTCATTCTTGATACAAAGATAAAACAATATAAAAACTTTGGTAACACAAACAATTAAAATGTGAGATGTCTTTATGAAAAGTCAAAGAACCCTTTATAAAAGTCAGTACTATATAACACAGAGGGGTTCTTGATAATATATTGACTGTGCATGCTAATTCTTGTCTCTTCAAAATTGGTTCTGTAGTATTTTATGCCTGTCCTAAACCAGCACTGACTTTATATGCTGAACTTACTTGTGGTGGATGTATTTATCAACCATCATTGTTTGTTGGTGGTTAGTGTATTATATCATCCATCATTGTTTGTTGGTGGTTAGTGGATTATATCATCCATCATTGTTTGTTGGTGGTTAGTGGATTATATCAACCATCATTTTTGTTGGTTGTTAGTGGATTATATCATCCATCATTGTTTGTTGGTGGTTAGTGGATTATACCAACCATCATTGTTTGTTGATGGTTACTGGATTATATCAACCATTATTAGCTGTCTGTGGTTACTGGATTGTATCAACCATCATTGTTTGTTGGTGGTTAGTGGATTATATCATCCATCATTGTTTGTTGGTGGTTAGTGGATTATATCAACCATCATTTTTGTTGGTTGTTAGTAGATTATATCATCCATCATTGTTTGTTGGTGGTTAGTGGATTATATCAACCATCATTGTGTGTTGATGGTTACTGGATTATATCAACCATTATTAGCTGTCTGTGGTTACTGGATTGTATCAACCATCATTGTTTGTTGGTGGTTAGTGGATTATGTCAACCATCATTGTTTGTTGGTGGTTAGCGGATTATATCAACCATCATTGTTTGTTGGTGGTTAGTGGATTATATCAACCATCATTGTTTGTTGGTGGTTAGTGGATTATATTAACCATCATTGTTTGTTGGTGGTTAGTGGATTATATCAACGATCATTGTTTGTTGGTGGTTAGTGGATTATATCAACGATCATTGTTTGTTGGTTGTTAGTGGATTATATCATCCATCATTGTTTGTTGGTGGTTAGTGGATTATATCAACCATCATTGTTTGTTGATGGTTACTGGATTATATCAACCATTATTAGCTGTCTGTGGTTACTGGATTGTATCAACCATCATTGTTTGTTGGTGGTTAGTGGATTATATCAACCATCATTTTTGTTGGTTGTTAGTGGATTATATCATCCATCATTGTTTGTTGGTGGTTAGTGGATTATATCAACCACCATTGTTTGTTGGTGGTTAGTGGATTATATCAACCATCATTGTTCGTTGATGGTTACTGGATTATATCAACCATCATTGTTTGTTGGTGGTTAGTGGATTATGTCAACCATCATTGTTTGTTGGTGGTTAGTGGATTATATCAACCATCATTGTTTGTTGGTGGTTAGTGGATTATATCAACCATCATTGTTTGTTGGTGGTTAGTAGATTATATCAACCATCATTGTTTGTTGGTGGTTAGTGGATTATATCAACCATCATTGTTTGTTGGTGGTTAGTGGACTATATCAACCATCATTGTTTGTTGGTGGTTAGTGGACTATATCAACCATCATTGTTTGTTGGTGATTAGTGGATTATATCAACCATCATTGTTTGTTGGTGGTTAGTGGATTATATCAACCCTCATTGTTTGTTGGTGGTTAGTGGATTATATCAACCATCATTGTTTGTTGGTGGTTAGTGGATTATATCAACCATTATTGGCTGTTTAGTTAGTGGATTATATTAGCCATCATTTGTAGAGACCATCATCCTTTAATGTTTCATGTTAACAATGGTACAGACATCTTTTATCTTTATTGTCAATCTATAATCAAAATAAAGATTTTCCTATTAAAGTTAGTGATAAAATATTATATCCTGATTAGTTGACAATGGTAGCAGCTGCTCCTGACATTTTCAGTCATAATGATAATGACATGTTGACAATAACACTATACAATGACATGTTGACAATAACACTATACAATGACATGTTGACAATAACACTATGCAATGACATGTTGACAATAACTTTGTTACAATGTTAGATTAAAATTACAGAGGGTGATAAAAATAACTGATCAAAGAAATCAATACTTTTTTTTTTATTTCCAAACTTGACCAGGTGTATTTTGAGCACATTATATCTGTTAACATACTGTTCAGTTAAGATGTAAAGCTTTTTGTGTTAATATTGGTGGAAGTGATGACCACGACTGTCTAAGAAGAGTTTGAAGATACCAAACAGTAATCAGAATCTGTAAATTGAAGAACAGACAACACAATGGCTAAAAGAAAGGACAAAAGGATAAACAACGATCTACAAAACATACACAGAAAACTAAAGATCGAACAACACGAATCTCACTAAAAGCTTTTTCATTATGGGACATGTACTACATACGGCAAGCTTTTTTTTCTTTTTTTACAATTGATCAACAGTTAAATTAATTGAAGAAAACTGCTATTATACAATAGGATAATTTTTTCATGTGGTGTAATGTTAGCTTGCTTGCCTCGAGTGTAGTATATTGTGGGTTCAAGCCCTGGTCTGGTCAAAGACTATAAAATAAGTATTTGTTGTTTCTCTACTAAGCACACAGCACTAAGCAGTAAGAGCCAATACTGATTGGCTCGGAATCAGGATAATATGTCAGAGTGAGGTATCATGTCTACCTGAAGACTGTTGTTTCAGTGAGCTAACACTATAAAAATCCAACTCAGCATGTTGGTCTAGTACGAACTAGATATCATCATCACCATCTCATCAAAATGTTCTGGTCATAATATAGCTGAAAAATTGTTCACTTGGCATTTAAACTATGACCATCCACTCACTTACTGAACAAATTTTATGTCAAAAATGGAATTTGTTTTGGCCATAATATAACTGAAAAATTTATCACTATGTGTTTAAACAATAACCATTCACTCACTCACTGAACAAAATTTATGTCCAAAATGGAATATGTTCTGGCCATAATATTGCTGAAAAATTGCTCACTTGGCATTTAAACAATGACCACTCACACACTGAACAAATATTATGTCCAAAATGTCAGTAGTTATAATGACACGTGAGTGTATTATTGTAGTATGCTGTGGTCTGATAAGACAGCATATACAGTCTGACCTTCCTTCCTATCTGACAACATATTTGATGCACTGCCATCTAAGATGTAATCTATATGAGATAATTAGTGGGTAATTATCTCTCACTCTTCTGATAACAGGTTTCTGATTGGATACAGAGTGAACTACAACCATAGGAATATATATATATATATATATATACATACTATAGAATAAATTTAACATATTGTTCAAAGACATGTTTTCTTGTTCATATTCATTAGAGTAATATAATGGTCTGAATGAGGTCAATTATCACATTTTCTGTCATAACCTATTACCATGATATAACTAAGATATTGTTTAAATTGGTGTTAAACACCAATCAATCAGTCTATAGATCTTATTAAGATACAAACATAGATGTGTACAATAATTCCCTTTTCACAAGAAGGTTGTTAAAATCCATAATCTCATGGAAGATATATTTACATTGAATTGCAATCAATGCCTATCACCATTAAACTAAAAGATGAGAGTTTGACCCCACACCCCCTACCCTAGCAAGGTGTACTTGTTTTGTTTAAGTTTGTCAGTGACTTTTGGGCTGGTGTAATGGTTGTATCCATGTGCTCTGGTTTCCTTCACAAATCAAACTGATTGTCATGACAACTGATTTTTTTAAAAGTGGCATTAAATACCTATAACAATAATGAATAGTTTTAGTTCAGGGGGATGACATGTCTGACAGTACTTTAAATTTTAGTTCAGGGGGATGACATGTCTGACAGTACGTACTTTAATACACTATAAAACTTTGATTCATTACAGTATGACTTCTCACAATGATCTTTATAGCTAAACAAATTTTCTAGCCATTCATACAATTACGAAAATCTTGAAATGCAGACTTTTAAATTTCTCATTGTAGGGCCAGTAGCAAGTGCTTTGACAAATCGTTATGGCTGCCGGAAGGTGACAGTTGTAGGAGCAGTGATAGCATCTTCAGGATTTTTACTGAGTCTGTTTGCACCAAATATCTACTACTTGTATGTCACATTTGGAATATTGTCAGGTAAAACAAATTGTGTATTGGGTTAATGTTACAGGTGTTGAATAATTAATGCCTTTGATGTTATGCCAGTAATTGTAAACAAAAATTTAAAGTTTATGGATCATGCAATTCTGTTTTGTCAAATTGAATTATAATTAAAGCATCTGCATGCATTTCAGGTTAATTATATTCATGAGCTATTAGAATTGTATTGCACCCATTATATCTGTTAAAAGAATCAGTTATAATTTAAAAAAAAAAAAAAGGGGGGGGAGAGGGGCACTGTATAACAGTAATCATACTGGAACTGACCAATCACATCTGTTTGGATACTGTCATTGAATAATTAAGAGATACATGTTTTAAGAGTGGTCAATCTGATTAAAATCACAGCTCTCACTTGCTTCCCTTTACAGATATGTCATGGTGTGTGAGATCTGAAGAGACCCCATTATGAGTCGCATGCAAATGATCATATGTCATGACCTGTACCGTTCAATGAAAATGGTGCTTCCGACGTTATGAAAGAGTTGTGATTTAAAATTTAACTCTTTTGTTTGCTACGATCAATATGATTGGTCAAAAAAGATCATACATGTAAACTTTACATATCATGTCATTAAATATTCATGACATAGGGGTCACTCACATGTGACCCCTAATATGGTTTCTTCAGATCTTCCATGTTGCAACATATCAATAAAGGGAGCAAATGAGGGAAGTAATTGTAATCAGATTAAAGACTGGTCAGCTTAGTTTCATTAATTAGGAAACATGAAAATCTCTAAAAAAAAAAAAAAAACATTTTCTAAAAGTTTTGGCTTTAATCAGCCTTCTTTAGTGGAAATTAACACAAAATATTATATAAACTCCACCCTCTTCTGTCTTTCCAAAACTTTATGTTTCAGTTCATACACTTCTAAGTTTTTTTTTATTCAAAATGTTTCTTTTACCCCATGTAGAGTTTAGTCCCTGTTCTCCTTTTCAATTCCGATAACTTTGTAGTTTTTGATGGAATGGTCCAAATAAATCGTTTTATGAAAATGCCATTTATGTATGTAACTTCTGCTGTAGAAGGATGAATGAAGCCAAACATTTGTTAGGGTAATGGTGTTTAACACCACTTTCAACAATATTTCAGTTATATCGTGGCTGTCAGTGCTATTGGTGGAGGAAACTGGAGTGCCCAGAGAAAATCATTGACCTGTCACCAATCACTGACAAACTTTATCACACAATGTGGCATCGAGTACACCTCGCCTGACCGAGATTCGAACTCACAACTTCAGTGGTGGTTGCATAGGTAATAGTAAATCCAACTACTATACGATCACGGCCACGACACATTGAACATATATGCGGGGGTATCATAAGTGAGCATTAGCTCACAGTTCATCTTTTTACTACTGGTATATATAGACTTTTATTATATATCAATTGATTTGATTTAAATGTGAATGATTAAGAGGATTCAAGAGACAACAAGTTGACATGAGTTATTACTACTGTATTATACAATCAATACTGATAAGAGGACAGAGTTGATAACATGCTGAAAAAAATATGTTATAGGTAATTACCCTATCTTAGTAAAAATATACAGTATATAATCCTTGGATATAGATGTTTGGTGCTGGTGGGTGGCACAACATGATGTATTGTTTGTGAACTTGTTGTCGTCATGACTATAGTTGGCCATTGTGTTGTCTGTTCTTCTTCCATGTACAGATTCTGATACCCCTTTGGTATCTTTTGACCATTGTGTTGTCTGTTCTTCTTCCATGTACAGATTCTGATACCCCTTTGGTATCTTCAAGCTCTTCTTTCACTAGACTTCTGGCATCAATCAATCAATCAATCAGTGTATATCTATTAACTACAGTAGGATGTATGATAGAGCAAAAAAAAAAGAGAGACAAAAAGATATAAATAAATAGTACCAATCTTTGTGAATTAAAATAAAACAAAAGACCTACTTGTAATGTAGATAAATGATAACACTACATCAAAAACAATTAAGTTAAGAATGACAAGAAACACTACTAGAATAAATACCACTCAAAGACCTTTAAATGTTTACTCAGATTAATATGATCTAATTAAACAACATTATTCAGAAAATATTGGTGAGTCGTGCTAATGTAGGTCACGGGGTACTGTAAGGTCCTGAAGGATTATTCTAAACTGTGACACGTGGACGACCTGTCGACTCCTGTTGTGCAACTGTCAACAGGGTTGCAATGACAAAAAATCTTTCAAATTTAATTGAAAGAGGCCGGTGTTTACAAGAATTTACCCTTTGGGCACCTCAAACGCTGGAATTTCGGAATTTCCCATATGTGTTTCAGTGGGGTGAAAAAGGATGTTATAAGTTGCTGAAATCCATCGATTAATGTAAAATACACACTTTTTTCACTTCTTGCACATATTTTGAACATGTTATGTTATAACCTATGCATGGTTTAATCCTAATAAGCTATACCGAATATAGAACACTATTTTTATTAGAGGGCTAAGATCCTACTTTAAATAGGCTAATCCATTTTTCGCGGGGGAAATTGATGCAGATGATTGTTGTTTTATCTTGGATAATAGTTTATAAATATAGAATCTTGACAATGTAAAGGGAAGATGCTATGTTATATTTATTCATTTGTTTGATTCTGGAATATTGTTGATCATTGATTTAAACAAGAAAAAAGGGAAAAAAGGGGGTGAATCTTACAGTTAAATAAATGTTATATAATAAATGTTATGTTTCGACAGTTTAACCCGTCATGTAATCTGGGTCACGGGTCACTGTGAGTAGCATGTGTAGTCTATTTTTATCTTGGACAATAGTTTATAAATATAGAATCTTGACAATGTAAAGG
>MJUT01052847.1:0-15360 GCA_002080005.1 Gigantidas platifrons | reverse complement strand
TCCGTCGTCGTCCGCGTCTGTAAACTTTTCATACTTTCCAAGATGGCCACCATGACTCGACTTAGTTTAACATTGGACCCTATGGGAATTTCACATTTTCATCTTTTTTTTCTGAAACCACGAAACAGATTTGAACCAAACTTGGCAGAAATGTTCATTAGATGGTCATATACAAGATTTTTGTTTTTGGCGCTGATCGAAAATCCAACATGGCTGCCAGGGCCCATAATGTGTTCTGATTGGTCGAAATTTTAAAAATCTTCTTGTTAGAAACCACTAAGCCAATTGAATTGTGACTTTACAGGAATGATCATTGGGTGTTCCTGTACTAAATTTGTGAATCATTTGCTGATCGGAAATTCAAGATGGCCACCATGACTCGACTTAGTTTTAACATAGGACATATGGAAAAAATGTTTAAAAGTCTTCTCCTCTGAAACCAGCAAGTCAATTTAAAGCAAACATGGCATGAATGGTCCTTAGGTGGTCAACTTTCAAAATTATGTCCTGTGAGCCCGACCTCCATCCAAGAATGCCGCAGTCAGTGGACATATTTTAACATAGGACCCTATGGGAAAATTGTTTAAAAGTCTTCCCTCTGAAACCAGTCAGCCAATTTAAAGCAAATATGGCATGGATGGTCCTTGGGTAGTATACTTTTAAAATTGTGTCCGGTGACTACTACCTCCATCCAAGATGGCTGCCATGAGCAGACATAATTTTAACATAGAACCCAATGGGATTTGAATAGTAACTTAGATGTATTCGGCATGCAGACATTCTTAAGAGGACTTAGTTATGTCAGGTGAGCGATACAGGCTCATGTGAGCCTCTAGTTTTAGATTAGCATTTTTCTCCAATGATAGTTGTTGTTTTTTTTTGTTTTTTTTGTTTTTTTTTTATAAAAACCAATTAATTACCAGATTATGTTGCACAATTTTAAAGACAAATGGGATGCAATTGTTTATTTTAGATGTAGTCTATTGATTTTGACATTATGTAATATATTTTTTTACATAATACATAGTGTTGCCATGGAAACAATTAAATTCTTGTTTTAAATTCATTTTGTTGTTAAAAGTAATTAGAAATATTTCAGTGCTTTCACATCTGATATGAATAAGAATGGACACTATATAGACATGTGCCAATGGAAATCTCGGTCCCTCATCCTTAGTTTTGATGTGTATGTAATCAATTTCCCCTATATATTTGAACTATAGGGAATAAGTATATGATAACAAATAATTGACATGCAGGTAGTGTGTTAAATAAAGTATTGATTTTTTTCATAAACGTAATCTTAAGCATGTCATAAAACATTGTAGAATACAAGTGAAATATTTGTTCCTTTTATGATAACTAGTTTTAGGACCAAAATATTAATTCTAACATGACCTCCTTCTTTCGCTTTGTAGACAAACGAGTGATTTATCCATGGTATAATCTCATTCGCACATGTGCCTGTGAATGTGACTGACTTTTCCATTGACAGCATAAATTGTGTGCGACATTTTCCGCAAGCGTAAATATAAATTACCGTCTTCCAATCAAAGTATACTACCGTATTTGTACTCTTAGATATATCAGAATTGAAATAAATCATGGAAGCCAGAATGTTTTTTGAGTTTTAACATGGGTTGGCGGATATTAGTAAATTTTATCCCGAGCCAGCTCAGGAAAATATATTAATATCCACCAATCCATGTTTAAACTCAAAACATATTCTGGCTTCCAGGATTTATTTCTTAAATATATTTTTATGATATTAACAATTGAACTCCTTCGTGTCCCACATCACTCAAGCACAGATAATTGTCTTTGTAATATATACTTTGGCCAAAAAATGGGAAGAGCATTTGATCTATTTTACTTGCCTAGTCATAAATGAATTAGGAAAAAATTGATTAAATACTGATTTCAACAATTTTATCAAAAAATATTTGTTCATGATAAATTGCACTGGATGGAAACTACAAGGGTATGATAATAATTTCTATGTTCCCGACACTAAGTGGCCGGACATATAGTGTTACCCATGTCCATAATTTTAAATAAAACAGTTGTCACCACTTTTTTTCGCTATGCTTTGAGATATTGACTTGATATTTGGTATATGAATGTATAATGATGAGTTACAAATCGGAAGTTTACATTTTGTTCCGGTCCAATGTATTTTGGCAGAGTGATGCAACTTATGGCCCTTGGACTTTGAAATTTGGCCAAATATTTAGTTGTCACCACTTCATTTCACTATGATTTGAGATATTGACTTGATTTTTGGTATGAGAGTGTATAATCATAAGTTACAGATCAACTTTGAAATTCATTCCGGTTGAATGATTTTTTGCCAACTTACAGCCGTTGGGCTTTGAAATTTGGCCAAATATTTAGAGGATACAGATCTTAAACAATAGTTTGTTATTCTTAGCCTATTACTGAGGGAATTAAAAAAGAGTGAAACATTTGCGAGCCTCCTTAATATTCACAGTGGGGACATTCGTGTCATTCCGACACTTAATTTTAAACTTTTATACACGGTACATGTAATAGCAAATATAAATTTAATCAAAATTGCAATAAGATACTTTGTTGTTAGAATTAACATCAGAATCATTATTCTGGTATACATGTGTATTTTAATTTTACTTTAATGTAATATTTTGATTGTATTTTAACTATGATAAGAATCTTTTTGTGTTCAAGTCAAAAAGACATTATTTTACTTTGAAATATTATATTATTGGCATTTCTATTATCAGGGTTTAATTAAGCTAAGGAACTGATCAAATTTGTCTGGTATTAGAGGAAACAACTCCAAGTTGGAGAAAACAAGGGTTACATGTAGTTTTATAGCGGTGAACAATTTATAATAATTGTCAGATTATATTATAATTTCTAGGAAAAAAAACATCAGAAAATTCACTATCTGAGGTTGGCAACATAAATTTCTTTGAAAAAAACCATTGTATGTAATAATTCACTGTGAAAGTAAAATAAGTCTTGGAATTATTATAACTAGTAACTTTATCCTGTTCGGAACAATTTCACACCAGGACTTATTTCACTGTTACCTGTACAACTGGATGTACTTCGTCCTTAAAACCTGTCAAAGAAAAGTTAATATGGTCAGTAATTACCTATTATTTATTAATATACAAAAAACAAGTGCAGTATAGTTTTGCACTCTCTACCAATTCACTGGGGCTTTAGATATATAGGGGTCCTTCTATGCACATTGTATAAATCTCCTAATGTACCCACATCTTTCTGATTCATAATGCTTATAATATCGTGTCATTTATAGCAGCGAAAATAGAAGCAGGTTGGTCTTGACAGTAAGGTTAAATCTTAAGTTGTCTGCTTCTACCCTCCATTGTCAAAATGAAAATGTAATAAAAAAAAAAACAACAAATACATGGCATCATTAAAGCATACATTTTATCAGTCAAAACAGTCAAACTTGCCCATGACTGTCACCTCTGTTAAACAGTCAAACTTGCCCATGACTGTCACCTCTGTTAAACAGTCAAACTTGCCCATGACTGTCACCTCTGTTAAGCAGTCACCTGTATTAAAATGTCACCTTTTTCTTGTCATGTCATAGAACATTTGATTTAGATTGAACCTCTTTTAAGAGATCACCTGTCTTATAAGGCCACTCTTTTTCTCTCTCCTAAAGGTGACCTCTTAATACAAGTTTGACTACATATTGTGCAAGTATCTATGTTGATTTGATATCAGTAGTACATGTAGACTTACTAGGTATAGACAAAGTAGTACATGTAGACTTACTAGGTATAGACAAAGTAGTACATGTAGACTTACTAGGTATAGACAAAGTGACATTTACAGTTTATTAAGTTACAGCAGATGGTTTATCTGATGTAAATTACTAGACAATATGATATAATCTAATGTCTGTGGTTGTGCCTTCCATGATGTAAATAACTAGACAATATGATATAATCTAATGTCTGTGGTTGTGCCTTCCATGATGTAAATAACTAGACAATATGATATAATCTAATGTCTGTGGTTGTGCCTTCCAAGATACAAATCCAAAAAGAAAACATGGCCTCTGCTAAAAACAGTAAAAATGAAAAAGCAAGACGAAACAAATAAAAAAAAAATAATAAAAACAAATACAAAGGGCAAAGCAAAAAAACAAAACAAAAACAAATGGCTTCCTTATAAGCAAACATTTCATTGGTCAATCTATATTTTACAGGTGTGTATGTTGGTTTGACATCGGTTGTACTGGTAGATCTACTAGGTATAGATAAATTAACCAATGCCTTTGGTTTGTTGCTGATGTTCCAAGGAGTAGCTACTTTGATTGGTCCACCAATTGCAGGTAATACATGACAGTATGATTTCTTCATAAAATGTTTAACCAGTTGGTTAAATTTTTGTAATCAGCCAATTGCCTTTCAGTGGTCATTAACATTGTGTAATGAAGTGAATATCACTTCAGGGTTCTTTTTACATATATCAAGACTAATCTAACTGACGAAAGTCAAGATCTGTTAATAGGGCATCAAAACTGAACTAAATAAAACTATACATTTATTTACACCACAACCACAAGACAGAAATATTATAAACAAAAAGAAAAATCACATGCAACTGCTCACTTATCTCGCCACTCACTATCACACAAGACAGTGACACACAAATGAGAGTACAAATAACAAATTAAATGAATACACAAAAATAAAACTTAAAAATTTAAATAAATAAATAAATTAAGTCAAGTCAATCACAGTCCATTTCAAATCAAGTTATCACAGTTCAAAAGTCTTCTACAAAAATCCATTTATATTTTCAAGATAATTTACATATTATATAACTTCAACTTTGCCAACAGCTACTTTTGATACTGTTTCTATCTTTTTCATATGAATTTCCTATACTTCATACAACATATTGATTTCTGGACTAATACTAATATTCCATAGATTTCCATATTAGATTTGTAACTGTTGCACTACTTCAGTACAAAAGGCCAACTCTAACCAATGTCCCCTGTGAAAGGAACAAAAAGGACTATTTGAGAACCGAAACTATTTATGCAATAATAACCGCCAATAATACAAATTTGACAACCGTGCACTCCATATTTATAAAATTGACACAGAAAACCGACAGTATTCCACACGAAATAGTCAAATATATAACTAGGTGGGGCTGGGTCACAATGTGTTAATGTTTTACCTGGGAGTTCATATCACCCGGATGAGCTGCAATTTACTGAATACATCCTGTACTGATGGATTCCAGGTGTAAATAACACTCTAGTAATAATTCCTCCAAATTCCACTAAATAAATAAATCTAATTCTACAACCACATCTGCTCTAGTCACTGTCCAGGAGCATACTGATCAGGTACACCCCAGGTCAGCTGATTCTAAAAATACCTTTACCTGTGAAACCTGTTCAACAACTTCACATATTATATATAACTACTAGTATATCAATCTGCCAGTACACCTGGCCCAAGAAAGATAACTCCAATTTGTTACACATTGAAAAAAAAAACAATTTAAAATATTTTCAACGTTTTGGTCATGGAAGAAACAGATTCTCCTTCTACTACCAGTGAATTACAATATTTCTTCACTCTTGATAGTTAAATTTTCAAACTCGATGGAGAAATATCATAATCCACTGGTAAGGAAAGGAGAAGCTATAAATAAAGCATTCTCCATACAGTTACACATTTGTTGGATCTTATTACTCTATGTGAAAAAAAATTTGTTCGAGCAAGAATAAAAAAAAAACTCAAATAAAAATTCTAACATGACCTCTTTCTTTTGCTTTGTTAACAAACGAGCGAGTTATCCATTCGGTATAATCTCATTAGCACATGCGCCGGTGAATGTGACTGACTTTTCCATTGACAGCATGAATTGTATGCAACATTTTCCGCAAGCGTAAATATAAATTACCGTCTTCCAATCAAAGTATTTGTACTCTTAGACGTATCAGAATCAAAATAAATCATGGAAGCCAGAATGTGTTTTGAGTTTTAACATGGATTGGCGGATATTAGTAAACTTTATCCCTCGCTTCTGACTCGGGATAAAATACTAATATCTGCCAATCCATGTTAAAACTCCCAACACATTCTGGCTTCCATGATTTATTACTTAAATATTATATAGTCTGTTTTATGTAAATTAAGGTTAAGTTCCCTTAACCTTGACAAGTTCCAAGTCTTTCTTTTCTTCCACTATAAAGTTGTGGAATTCCTTACCTGATAGTGTTAAATCTCTACCCACTTTTTTCCAAATTAAAAAAAAAAAGTTAAACCTGTCCAAATTCCGGTGGCTTCATTTTATAATATTGGTGATAGAAAAACTAACATAACACATACTAAGCTAAGACATAGATGTAGTGGCCTTAATGTATATATATAGAGTAAATTTGAAGAATGATCCATGTTGTGTATGTGGTCATTTATTTGAGGATGCTATTCATTATTTTCTTGAATGTCCACTTTATCAATACGATAGAACTTCTTTGTTTAAATGTTTTAATAACATTGTTCCCATCTCTATAGAATATATACTCTTTGGATGTAACGAAATTAGTGAAGACTTGAATACTTTATTGTTCAAATCAGTGCATAAATTTATTCGACAAACTTGTAGATTTAATAATTAATTATTCCCAACCGTGATATTATCTCAACACAATTTGCTAGTTTTTACCCCACTCCCCTTTTTTTCTGTTAAATAATAAAACAATATTTAATATGTATACTTAGTTTGACATTATTTTGTTTAATTTACTAATTATAATTGATATAGCCTGTACATTTGCTGTCATTTGATTTGTTTTATTTATGCTATTAATGTATTTGTATGGAGAGGGACTAGTAAGTTGTAAAAACTTGTTCCCAATCCAATTGTATATATATTGACAATAAAATCATTATGAAGTATAAAGTAACCTTGACATTGAATGTGTCAGATATTTCAACAATCCTAGAAAGGAGAGAGTTTGTGATGTCTGCAAATGAGGAAGAATTCAGGATGAAATACATATTTTGTTATATTACAAAGGCTACTTGTCTGAAAGAGTTATATTTGAAAACAAATCTGATTAAAAAGTATAACAAACTCAATGAAACAATAGAATATTCAATTAATCGTCCATAGTAAATCAACTGCAATAATTAATAATATAGTCCTTACATATTATCAATATTCTGTCTTTTTATACCCCAGCAAACAAAGTTTGGGGGGTATATAGGAATCACTCTGTCCGTCCGTCCATGTACCTTGTAAGTGCAATTCCTCCTAAACGGCTTATTGGATTTTTATGAAACTTTTGCACATTTGTAGTACACTACCTGCAGATGTGCATGAAGGAACAGGGATATACACTAACTTTTGAACCATGGTCGCCACCTGGTCTCCTAACTTTCATTTTCAAGGAGCCCAACAAATAATTTAGGCGCCCAGCTTTTTTTCAGGTAGATTACAGATATGGTAAATCAGATATTTTAACAATATCTCCATTTTGACTTGTTTTTGGATTCTGTTGTTTTTTTGAATAATTCCTTTAACTTGTTCCTTCGGTATTCTGTTGCGGATATATGTTATATGTGTTTTAAAGTTAATCACCAATTTTAATCTTATACTGTATACTGTATTTATGAATATGATTAAAACAAAATCTGAAAGAATTAGAAATATGACTTTCATTCTTTTAATTTTCAGTTGTGGTTTGCTTAGCCATAGGTTCTGAAATAGTTGAAATATATTGCCAACAAACAATTATGTATTGTCATTTGGCCATGTAAAATTGATTGTTGGTTTCCCCTACCATAGGAAAATTTTAAGGACAGGCTTGCATGCAGGGTTTTTTTCTTCAAGAGATGTTAAACCACAAATTCAAAATGAACAAACATGTGTCTTATGGGATGTAGAATATGCTTACCACCAATGGTACACCTGGTCTCACTTTTGGTCCTATAATATGGTATAAAGGAGTGTGTTGTGTTAAAATTTTTGCTTTTTTCTTGTTTCTGTCAAATCAGTGTTTTAGTATCTTTCCCGTGAAGGTCACAAAATAAATCATAAAGGCTTTTGCTAAGCCAATAAAATTGCATCACTCATATTTCGTTGATAAATGCGTATATTTCTGTAAAAAAAAACCGGTTCCTCTGGGCACATCACCGGTGGCCATTTTATCCATAATGTACGTCACGTACAGGTTTTAAATCATGATCATTTTACCGATATCCTAAGCGCTTTGGCTATCTTAGAGTTAGAATAGAGGGCCGGTGTGTTCATTTTATTTTATTTTATTGTATTTATTAGTAATAGTAATAAAAGATAACGACCCGGCAGCAAAAAATTGACTTGAGGTGTGAAACCTATAATTAATTTCTTTAACATTTTCTACTAAATTTGTGTTTTTTTGAGCCTACCTGGCCATTTTATCTTAAGTTTAACCTTTCGAAGACCATACATTTTCTGAAACGTCCATGATTCCTCTACGTTCTGTCAAAATATCGGGCCATGTTTAAAGTCTTGCAGTGAAATGCCAGGCTATGGAAAATACCCACTCTAAAAATAGCTCCGTCAACCCCCAGAAATTCCATATTTATAGGTCATGCATCAAATCCTCCATATCCATATTAAAATACAACTAAATCAATAAAATTTGGGCTCAAAATAATCCTTATACATTTAACTTTAATTATCAATTTTAATTATTCCATTCCATTCAGTATTTTTCACATTACAACAAAGTGAAAGGAACTTTTTTTTTAAAAGGGACTACTTTTGTATATGTTCTTAGCTCTGATTGGTTGAATTACTGGTTTGACACCTTGAGGAAACCGACAGTCATTTCTCAGGGATAATTCTACTGACATCGCTGATTTCGATATACCATTACCAAAATAAGTAAAATAAAAATCGGAAACCAGTCGCAATTTTGGTACGTCTAAACAAATGTGCGGGAATTAATAATTCTTGACATCGCTCCCAAAATTTTCAGTCGTCACCTGGGCGAGAAGTAATCGAGTTTTCACTCGCCCAATACAATTTTAAGTTGCCTTGGGCGACTGGGCGACTGTTAGTGTAGATCCCTGAGGAATATGGTTGCTGTACAAAAATTTAAAAGGGGAGATAATTCAACTTATACTTTTACGAAAAGGAGGGGGGGGGGCATGTACCTTGTAAGCGCAACTCCTACTAAACTGCAAGCAGGGGTATCACTCAGTGAGGTCACTCACAGTTCTAGTTTATTGTTTGTTTATGCAAGTATATGTATTGCTATTCAAGATCCAATTCTCAAAAGGGGGAGGAGGTAATATCATTAACTGGTTTAACCCCACCACATGTTTGTGCCTATCCCAGGACCTGGATTTCTAACATCATATGCCACAGTCTTTTTTTTTATGTTTAATGAGTTAGAAGATTGTTTCTTTGATTGATATTTGTGGAATTGTTGACCATCACTGTTTAAGTTTTCTTTTCATTATAATTATATTTATGTGATGGCTATTGTTAGAAAATTTAGAGAATGATTTTCGACTAGTAGACATCAAAATACATATTGTATATGTACCATGTTATTAATTTTCTTACTTGATTTAACAATATTCACTCATATTTTTATTTTCTTTTTTACAGGTTGGTTTTATGATGGGACAGGAAGTTATAACATATCCTTTCATGTAGCTGGAACTGTCGTTGCCTTCAGTGGTGCTATCTTATATATCATTCCATTCATAGAGAGGTGTACAAATAGGAAGCCATATTCTAGGAATACAGAATTGATCATGGAAGACCCCAACAAAGAAAAAGATCAAAAGAAAGAATTAGAAATGTCCTAATTATTATCAAACTAAGATCAGGTTTTTTTTTGTTTTTTTTTAGATTTCTATTTTTATTGATTGATATTGACATGTATGAAGTATATGATGATGATTGGTTGATTACAGTAGAAATGTATGGTAAATTATATACAGTCTTATAGTACATATACACACATAGTACTTTTTTCCTTATTTTTTGTTGGGTTTTTTTTTGCATTGAACAAGGTATATGAATTATTATGAATAAATACAATGTAAAAAAAAACAGTTGATAAAATATGTATGGTATGTACAGTTAAACCTGTATATAGAGGACACTCAGGAGAACCTGAAAATGTGCCCTTTATGAGCAGTTGCTCTTTATATACAGGTTAAAATTAAATGTACTATTCATTAATGGGAAAATGAGGCTGTCTTTTATAGACAGTGATTTGTTATGTAGAGGTGCCCTTTATAAACAGTGATTTATTATATAGAGGTGCCCTTTATAGACAGTGATTTGTTATATAAAGGTGTCCTTTATAGACAGTGATTTGTTATATAGAGGTGCCCTTTATAGACAGTGATTTGTTATGTAGAGGTGCCCTTTATAGACAGTGATTTATTATATAGAGGTTCCCTTTAATGAATGTTTTACTGTAATTGAGTAAAGAATAAGAAGTACATTTTAATGTTTTGATTTTGTAATTCTTCATAAATCATATACATTTTGTATATAGAATTATATATAATTAAAACAAATTGTAACAGTATGATCTGCTGATTTTTTTTATGCTGCCTTGATTTTTTGTTAAAAGCTATATATTACTATTAAAAAGGATAAAAAAATTGGGTGGAATTTGAATATGAAATTTTCAACTCCATTCCTTATTAGGATTTACCATAATTGCATTTAAATTTTGTTTCGAAAAACATACTGTCTACTCGGTCCATTTTGTGTTCAAAGAGTTATGTGAGAGGTAATTGTTTGTTCTGTTGAATTTGGAATACTTGGAGTATACTGTTGTGGCTGCATGTCACTGACTACTGCCATATTGACTCCTAGAAACATTTGGAAAGCAAAATATTAATTTCCCACAAATTCTTTTTTTCTTATATTTTTGAAGATAAATTAACACAATATGATATTATCGTGCTAATAAAAAGGGGAGACAATCTCTTAATCACATATACCATAGAAAAAAAGGAGTGTCCACTTTTCAAGTGTTTATGACTTCAATGACCGATTTTTCTATTTGATGAACATGGACCATATTGTTTGTTAAGCTTTGTTTATGTATACTTAGTTTTTGTTAGTAATGTACTTTTGTGGGTGTGTTATTTATAAAATTTTGTCAGATGAAATTATGATTGTCCAGATGTATGTTTATTTCTGTTAGATGATAAGTAATTTAGTTAGCTGTAAATTTGTTAGATGAAAATTTAATTCTAAGTTCTGTAAATGGAAATGAAATTATTTTTATAGAGTCTGTGAAAATTAAAGCAACACTGGTGATGTATAAATTCTGGTTGTATTAATTTACAACACATATTTTCATTTTTGTCGTCCAACTTCAAAACAAAAACAAGGGATATGGAATAATACATGGAAGGGATCATCTCACTTAAGGTATTACATTGTAAATGTTTGGTTTAAAGAACCCCTAATTTTCCACAGAAGTTAAAAAAATTACCAGGAAAACTTATTTAAATATGTAAAAAAAAATAACATGGAAACCCTTCCCTTTTAAGATCCCCCACCTTTTAAAAAAAATCTTGGATCCATGCATGATAACATATTAACTCTGTTTGGCTAGTAGGTTACCTAATAAGGCTGTATATAACCAGGGAAACATCACTTGACTAGTTTTGATATTTAAAGAACGATTATGTTTCATTCTAAAATATGTTCAATACTTATTTTGTCACAATATTATTATTTTGGGGTTGTTTTGATTATTTTTTTTTTAATAGTATCTGATATATTTTGACTATATTGTTATATTCAAAATACCTGGTATGTCATATTTTAATAACTTTTCCATTATCATATTAGATACCAATTTTTACAAAATTTTGCTTGACAATCTGAATATCACTGTCAATTTCATTCATCATGCTCATTCTATATGCTCGGTGTTTTCACAGAATTTTGTTAATTTTTATTCAACATTTTCCATGCAGTGCTTGAGGATGTACATTGTGTACAAAAGTACAAGAGAATTCTGTACAACAGACAGAAATTATTTAGACTTGTTGGAAATGAATTTGCGAAATCGTTTAAATTTGTATTCCTTAAAAAAAAAATGTTTGTTCATAATTTTGGGCGTCTGTCTTTTATGGCAGAGTTCTTCCATTTCTCCCACCGGTGCTATAAAGTTGTACCATAATTTTAGGCTTGATGGAGGATATACATACATGTTGTACATTCTCCATATTATTAGGATTTTAAATGTGTTGTGAAATTAAAATTTTATGTTTATGTATCTTTTATTATTTTTGCAATATTTTAGCTGATATAAATATGTGCAATAATCTGCTAGCTTTACAAATAATATATATCTTTATTTGTATTTTTTTATTTCGTTGAATGCATTTCACCAATTTTTTACACACTCATTTTTTTTATGTAAAACTACAAGCAAATATTTATTTCATGTTTAAAAATGTTTCTAAATATTATTTTAATATGAAAACAAGTTTTTACATCGAATTTTACACATAGATATTAAGTCATAAACATTATTTTATCTGTTAGTTATAGAAAACAAATATGGGAGAAATTTTTGACTGACACAAATAATGGATTTATTAACTTTACTATTCTAGCAGCTGTGGGTATTGAACCCTGCTTTAGTTCTACAAAATAAGGCTATTAAAGAAGTTATACATATAATTTGTAAAGGAAATACTTTGTTATCACCACTATGGTGGATTAAGATACTTTATATTGTTCTGCTGTGGATGTGGATGTTCAATTGTTATAATTATGTATTAAAAACTTCTAATTGTGTTAATTGCACTGTTGTAAACAAAAATATATTTCATTTTTTTTTTTTTTATTATTTTACAGTTGACTCTTGAGAGTTAACGTCTACCACTTCAAAATTCTGTACTAATTTAAAATTTCAGTACTCTGTCTTAAAAACTTTATTAACAAAGGAATTTTGAAGAAAAAAAAATCTAACCAGGCAACTTTGATGAAGATATATATTTAAATAACACATTAAATATATTTTGAAAGTGTGTTTCATTTAATTGACCAAATATTTTCATGTCTTTTACATAATGCAAGAATTAGTGAAAATCAGGGCAAATGGTTGTTTATTGGAAAAATGGTGTCAGTAAAATGCAAACAATTAAAATATTCACAATTATATTGCATTTGTTTGTAACAAATTTTTTTAGAAAAGAAAATCTAACAAAATATTTCAGTTGCTTGCATTACTCTATTTTGTTCAATTCAACTCTTTTGCAGTATAAGTGCATTATCTCCTTTTGCCAAATTGCAAGAGCTTAAGCAAGGGAGATAATTAATAATAATTGTAATGGGCATTGATAAAAGTCGTGTATGTTTATGTAAAATAAATATTATATTGAAATGTGGGCATATGTACTTTATGATATAAAACTTGTAAAAATAATTAGATTGTTATGAACATGTGAGATTAAAAATCCAAGATTTTCACAGCTTTTCGATATGTAAAATTTAAGATTTTTATATTTTTCACAATAAATTCCCCTCTATAAATTAATAATATATTGTTTTCAATGGATGACATCAAAAGTGGACAAATAAAATATGTAGACAATAAGTACTGTATATGTAATAAAAAGGTAATTCTGCTAATAAATTTACTGTTTATCTGATTCCTAATTGATTAAAACAGAAACAGCTGAATTAATTGTTAACAATTACATTCTATCAATATTCTAATAAAATACATTCATAATGTGTTTGTTTATTGTGTAATGATTACAATCAGATATGTATATTATACAATCAGAACAGCCTCAGATCTTAATCTTTGTAAGGAGAGTTTGAAGATACCAAAGGGAGATAATCAGAATCCATAAATCGAAGAAGAACAGACAAAACAATGGCCAAAAGAAAAAGTACAAAAGGGCAAACAACGATCTACAAATCTACACATAAAACTAAAGATCAAGTAACACAAACCCTACGAAAAACCGGGGGTGAACTCAGGTGCTCTGGAAGGGTAAGCAGTTCCTGCTCCACTAGTGGCACTCGTCATGTTAATCTAGTTACAAACCCGGAGATAAGTCCTGATTGAGGAGAGGACCTTGAAGTGTTTATGACAAGTGGAACATATCTGTGGTCATTTGTGACACAGATATTCCATAGCGGTCAACCAAGTCATGGTGGTGACTAAAATTTTTGAAGTGATGACTTCAACTTAAATGAATCCTCAGAGCACAGTTCCGGAAAGTGTCCAAAATGTTGGTGTTTGCTGTTATTTAGTGAGTCTAACCTTTACTCCTTCTGCTGCTATGGAAACACTCGATAAAATGGAATCAAAGTTGGTACGACAAATCCATAAGAGGATGAGATTCAGACCTGTACAAATTGTTTTTGGGTCAGTATATAACCTACAAAATTGTCATACAAAGTCTTACAACTTATATCTCCAATTTAGGCTCCACCTGGAGGATGTTTTTGCATATTTGTACATTTTTTTTTCTTGGAGGGAAGGGGCTGGGTTTGTTTTATTTATCACTTTCTGCACACATAATATTAATTTTTTTATCCTCATGAATTTTTTGTTGTTGAAGGAATGGCAGATAAAAGAAATCTTGAATGATAAAATAATATGTTAAATCGTAAGTGCTGAGGTGACTTACTGAATTTAGCCTTTAATCAAGTATATTTCTGTGATTTTAGGTCAATAAGCTTTAAATGACATTGTGAACCAGAAATAATCTGGACGTAACTGAGAAAGAAAGATAATCCATCAAGAGTTAGTAGTTTTAAAGATGTGCATATCTTAAGGTCTAGAATGATGAGAATACTGCTTTGCTTGTTAATGAACGGCACTTTTTACTTTTAACAGATAAACACTACATTCTATTTTAAATGTAGGTCACAGATACAGAGCTATATTAAAGGATATTAAATACCATAAAACATCTAATAAAATATATAAATGTTTCATTATTACATCCAATATCAGAAGAAAACCAAAAACAAATGCAAATAATGAATCGGAGCTATCTTTATATTTACAAGATCAATACACTGTATAAATACCTGAGATAGAAACTTACTCAACGGTTAGGACAATTTAATGTCTGTCCTTGAAACTTACTCAAAGGTTAGGACAATTTAATGTCTGTCCTTGAAACTTAATCAAAGGTTAGGACAATATAATGTCTGTCCTTGAAACTTACTCAAAGGCTAGGACAATTTAATGTCTGTCCTTGAAACTTACTCAAAGGTTAGGGCAATTTAATGTCTGTCCTTGAAACTTACTCAAAGGTTAGGACAATTTAATGTCTGTCCTTGAGACTTACTCAAAGG
>MJUT01052837.1:174631-187127 GCA_002080005.1 Gigantidas platifrons | reverse complement strand
AGCTAAAGGTACAATTTAATCAGGATTATACCAACATTTTATACATACGATATTAATATATGTTCAGCTAAAAAATAAAGAAATGACTCTGTATCATAATTTACATAAGGTTAGGGAATTAGGGACATGGTGTTAAAAGCCATTTTCAGCAATATTTCAGGAGGCCAGTTTCATTGGTGGAGGAAACCAGAGTACCAGGAGAAAGCCACTGACCTGACACAAGTTATTTACAAATTTATCACATAATGTTGAATCAAGTACGCATCGCCTAGGCAGTATTCGAACTCACAACGTTATTGTGATTCACATATGGTTATCATTCATGGTTTATATGAGCCAAGGAGAGCTCGTAAATTTTAAACCTTTTTTCCATGAAAAGGGACCATTATAGTGTTTGTAAACGCATATCTACAATCGTGGCATTGTCTGGCATATGAAGTCAAAGATTCATATCCAAATGCTACAAAATGTCTGCGGTCTGGATGTCTGCCTGGTATATCTCTATATGTGAAGTTAAATACAGGACTGATGTCGTGTTCAAAAATATTCTGCAATATAAAAAAAAACTCAACTTGACTTAACTGTCTCTTAAGCTGAATGCAAGACGACTAGTAAGTACTTGCGTTCTTTGATTCCCTATTCCATTATTCCACATATTACTATCACTACCAAGACCTTTACCGGACTTGACTGTATAGATTAGTAACATGGCGGGTGTCTCATCAGAAGCAGGAACTGCTTACCCTTCGCGAGCACATGGGATTACCTCGGTTTCTTGGTAGGTCCATGTTGCTCTTTACGTGCTTAGTCATGTGTTGTGATGTACGCTACCATTTCTGCATAAGAACAATACTATGAGATCAAATCCACGTGGCGGCCATTAAAAACAGGTGAAAGAATGTGAATAATTAATTTAAATTGACGAAACCATTAGATAAAGTCTGATATATTTAGTATAACGGCAGTTTTAAGAGTCGCGAAACACGTTATCACTACTATCGCAGAAAGACCGATATGACGAGAAATAATACTAGTGATGTCGAGATCTACAGAACTTACGCTATTGATTGTAGAAGTAACGGCATAATGCGTGTGACGTCACTCTGACCGGATATGACAATATCACTAGGTGAAATAAAATAAAAAAAGTCCAAATTACTGATGACATTTTTACACTCAGTTGGTAAAATCTTAAATATGTTGACAAGATTAAAGTAGATTGGGAAACTTACAATGTAAGTGAGTGAGTGATTGTTGCTTAACGCCAACTTAGTAATTTTTAAGCAATATCATGTCGAGAACAAGTTAATGTTCAATGAAATGATGATGAGGTCCGCTTTGTACCAGACCAACATGCTTAGTTGGATTTTTATAGTGCTAGCTCACTGAAACAACAGTCCGCGGATAGACATGTCGCCGCATTCGGACACATTATCCTGATTCCGAGCCAACCAATCTTTGCTCTTTCTCCTTAGTGCTGCGTGCTTAGCAGAGAAGCAACAAATACCAATTGTATAGTCTTTGGTTTGACCCGATCTGGGCTCGAACACACGATCTACCACACTGGAGGCGAGCACGATAACCATTACACCATCGACGCGGTTAACTTACGTTGTAGAAATAACACATGTTCATTATATTTTGCTCGGTTAAAGATAGAATAGCAGGTGCAATTGTATCTATCAATCTACTGTATGTTGAACCCGTCAGTGTATTCCGGATATTCAATGGCCGACAGTTATTTACAGAGAGCTCTATTGTGGAGCCATCTGCTCTTCTGTTGCTACAAACCACGAAGGCAACAATCAACTGTAGAAAACCAACTGAAAAAAGACGCTATATGTACGGCATAGTACCAAATATGTTTTTCAAGTAATAAATTTTAATAAATCGTCAAAACAAACAAAACACATTAACATATAACGGGCTACATCATAGTTTAATTTTTTTCTTTTGTCTTTCATGTATATTTACGTTCTGAATTCCGTGTGCCCGTTACGATTTCCATATACCTCCAGTTGTTTGTAGAAGGGCTCATGTCTTATTTACGTTATTTGTGTTTGCCTGCGCATAGTGATATCCAACACATATTGTGTTGTGTTGTTGCTTTGTTTGTCTTCGTCTTGTGTACCCTATGTTGCCAGTTTCTCTGGATTATCCATTTCTGATGATCCCTTCGATATTTTCTAACGTTTGTTTGGAATAGCTGATATCATTAACTTAAAGTGGTACCTTACACTTCAGGTAAAATTCGATCTGCTTATTTAATTTTCTTATTTTTTTGGCAGCGTGTTTGAATATATCCACTGTAACAAAATCAAAATTTTAACAAATTCCAACCAACAGACTCAGAGCTATAAATTCAATAGACACATAGCAGCTTTTCTCTCTGTGGTTTTGCTCACCGAGATGCTTGAAGTCTGCATACAAACATCATATGATCAAAACGTTCAACTGATTTGAAGATTTTAAAGAGTTATCTCCCTGTAGTGTTAGGTACCACCTTAATGTCTACCCTCCAAGTTAATTAATATGAAAAGAGTGCTTACATTATGAACAAAAAAGTTCGATCGAAACATCACTTCTTACCTTAAACTAAAGAACACACAAATAAGACCACGACTTATGACATTGGAAATCATGACACTGGTTATAACAGACATAAATTATGGCGGGGATAAACCAGTCAATGGGATCCCAACTCTCCCGCTCTTGATTATGGATCATCAATGACAATACAGATATAAACAACAAATGGAATAAAATGCATAAATACACAATGCTCGATGGAATGAATAAACGTCAGAGAAAAGCGAAGGGGAAATCAAGAATGAACAATCCAGAGACACTGGCAACACTGGGAGCACAAGACACAGGACGAAGACAAACAAACAAAGAAACACAAAACAGAAAACTAAAAAGATGAGCAACACGGATCGCAATAACAAAAAAAAAGCCAGGGATGAACCCAGTTGCTCGCGAAGGGTAATTTTATATACACAATCAACATATTACCATGAATAAAATAATAGAATGATAGCAATCAATTAATTATTTTATTTATGCTGAGCTATGCTAACATTCCAAAGAAAAAAAGACAGTACAATTTGACCTCACTGGAGATTGTTCCTTAGATGTAGTGAGCGAGAAAACATCAAACAAATGGAAAGTTCTACATTTATATAGTCCAATTTTAAAGCACTGCTAATGTTGTCCAACAAGCGCTTTTGTGCACATATTTCCTTATATTAGACTGATATTGCAATCAAGAAAACCAACAGTGATATCCAACATCATTAGGTTCGGGTTATTGTGTTGAATGCCACTTTCATCAATATTTCAGTTAGATTGTGGCGGTCAGTTTTATTGGTTGTGAAAACCGGAGTACCTGGACAAAAACAACCGACCTGCCGCAAGTCGATGACAAACTTTATGAAATAAAATTGTATCGAGTACACTTTGCCATGAGTGAGATTCGAACTCACAACTTTAGGCCGACAATATAGATAACCGTATCAACACGATATCCAAAACATCAAATCCCGTAATGTACTAAATAATCTATGATAATTACAATTAAGGTTCTACTCCCTCGGGCATTGGTGACATTAGACACAGTTGGCTATTCTGTTTAATCCCTTTAATTTTATAGCTCCCAAATATGCTTTAAATTATTTTCCTTACTTGGTGGTACCTTATGAAGGTTATTCTAGAATATTTATATCTGCATTTTTGGGTCATGCACACAAATGTAGCGGTGCTAAACTTGCTTATTAAACAGCAGCCCTTCGCTCTTGTTCTTGTACTTGCCAGGATTTTGTTAGTATATTAGAACGACTATCAAAGATATTAACACTTACATTTATTTTTCATCTTGTGTTGTCAAATTTACTTTCATTCCATAAGTCGTTTGCTTAAAGTATCAGTTATTTTATATAAAATCTTGGAAATTTTTACCGATATATGCAGATGGTAATAAGACCATAATAAAACAACGGTCTTGTTTTTTCTAATGGTTTCGTTCTAAAAAAAATACCACAATGTCAATAGCAATTTCGTTTTCCGCATACTTTCGAAGTATTTATTGCGGATATTGGCCTTCCCAAATCTCTTTTATATCTGTAACCTTACTAACCATTTCTACAAATACACAAGTAAGAACCTAGCTAATTTTTCCAAGAATACGCCTGCAAATTCACGGGTTGGTTTGTAAACAATGCAAAAAAAGGATACCAGAGGGAGAAACACAGGGTTATGATATATACAGTATTACTTGTATATTTCCCTTTTTATATATGTATACAATAATATGAAATGAGCATTCTATACTGACGAACTGCAGAAAAACTAAACCTAAAACAATGTTTTAGTAAATAGCCCTTTTTTGTCTATCAGATTAATATTTAGGATTAAACAATTATACACCAATATGACCTACATTGTTACGTCACAAAACAGTAGTTGAAATAAAACAAAAGACCAGCAGAGCTAAACGAAACACGCTATTCCAATGCTTAAATATATTAAAGGAATTCATAATTGCATACTATTTTGCAAAGAATTTTAATTGAAAGTAGAATTTTTGAAATTCAGAATATGTGACTTATAACAGATCGGTGGTTTTCACCGGGTACTCCGATTTCCTCCACCAATACAACTGACCGCCACGATATAACTGAAATTATGTTGAAAGTGGCTTTGAACACCATAATCCGAACATTATATTGTCTTTACATCCACCTGTCTGTAGGATGGCTCATGTTCGTTTTACGTTATATGTGTTTGTTTGCTCATAGTGGTGTCCAACACATATTGTGTTGTGTTTTTCTTCATCTTGTTACCAGTTTCTCTGGATTGTCCATTTTTGATTGCCCCTTATGTATTCTCTAACGTTACTTGTTGATGTAATAAAAACGTAGATATCTAATTTATTGCAAACTAAATTAAAGTTAAAGGGGCATCAACAGGATATACACTATCGGTTTAGGTCACCCATGCCCGAGGGAAGAGAACATTAGTTTAATAATAAGTACAAGGAGTCATAAAGTGAAGAAAAACAACAACAAGAAATACCACAATGTCGAAACAATTCGAGAATAAAATATCAAAATTTCAAAGAAAAAAAAAAAGAAAGACACGACCTCTCACTTTCTTGGCTTGGTACAAACTGTAAAAGAGGAACAATTTGTCACTTTAAAAAAAATCATAATTAATGTGATTTTCTATTATAATTTGTTACCTTTTTTTTTCTTATGAATTTATTGAGATTTTCTATATTGGATAGACAATAAGACAAACATTTCGACATGATTCTGAATGGGTTTCTCCATACAATACAGGAAATTGAAATAAATGTGTCGCAAGTTACGGTCAGTCAACCTCTTCTAATTTACATTAAACAATATATAACGGTATTCAATACCTTCTGGTACATAAACAATAAAAGCCACCCAATAACCTACGGTACAATGGATTTACAATAGAAACAAAACACAAAGCAAGATAATGAAACAATGCAATGTTACTGTTTTCTAAGCGATCTTCAATAGCAACTTAAGCATCTTGTTAAAAAAATAAATAAATTAAGAAGTGAAAATTAAATACCACTCTGTCGGAACAGTTCCAAAATTTAATCGGAAAATCGTTGAAAGAGGCAAAATTTATACCACTATCACACATATATGATGACCGCTAATTTCCTGACTTGGGACAGAACATTGAATAAAAAGTGGTGTGGCTAGCTAACCTGAGTTCACATCTTGTGTGGCTAGCTAACCTGAGTTCATATCTTGTGTGTCTAGCTAACTTGGGTTCACATCTTGTGTGGCTAGCTAACCTGAGTTCACATCTTGTGTGGCTAGCTAACCTGAGTTCACATCTTGTGTGGCTAGCTAACCTGAGTTCACATCTTGTGTGGCTAGCTAACCTGAGTTCACATCTTGTGTGGCTAGCTAACCTGAGTTCACATCTTGTGTGGCTAGCTAACATGATTTCACATCTTGTGTGGCTAGCTAACATGAGTTCACATCTTGTGGTGTGGCTAGCTAACATGAGTTCACATCTTGTGGTGTGGCTAGCTAACCTGAGTTCACATCTTGTTTTAAGTGGGGTGTTTGTTACTCGATTTTTAGCTTGATGTGCATGATTTGTATAGTTCGTTGTTTGTCTTTTTGTTCTTTTTCATTTGGTCAATGCGTTGTCTGTCCTTCGATTTGCGGATTCTGATTAGTTGCGTAGGAATCAGGATAATGTGTCCGAGTGGAGCTCTATGAAAATAAGTGCTTAAACCCAGAAATAAACCTTAGAGAATACCGAAAGGGCAATCAAAAATGGACAATCTAGAGAAACTGGCAACATAGGGTACACAAAACGGAGAAAATCAAAGGAAAAACACAAACACAATATGTGTTTGGCACCGCTATAAACAAACACACATTACGTAAATAAGAAATTAACCCCCCTACAAACAACTGGAGGTAAAAATAGCTATGCATATGAATTGAGAATTGCTTTAGCCTTTCCAAATATATGTATGTCCTTTATTCTTGCAGAGATCTAATATAGTAGCAGCCTACTCTAATCTGGCCACCATTGCTATGTATTATAAACTTGGTCATATAAGAAAAGAAACTACAGATGGTGTAACGTTGCCTTCTATAGACCATAGGATCCAGTCTATTATGTGTGCCTTACACACCGATGCTAGAACAAATAACATCTTCATTCCGACATCAGCGTGCTACAAATCAATGACAATTCCACATGGTCTCCCTAGCAACCGTGCCGAGTTTGCATGATGGGCATTTTCTATATTACGTCAAAGCAGATTGGATTTTTGTAACGTGTTTAATGCACTGGCTTTAAAGATTGGATCCGCCACTCTTCCGTGCGATCGTCTTCCCCAGGTTTACGAAGTTTGCTCGTCTTAGGAAGTTGAGTAAATACTCGTTTTAATTTTCATTATCGCAAGGTGCACAGTAACCATATTGAGACATAATTATGTGTTCATGGGAATTTTATTGTAATATGCAATACACTAAAATTGCCGTAAAAATTGTCCAAATATGTTTTCAAATATGACATGTGTGTGTTAAGGGTATCGATTTTGACTCACTTTCTAGGAGTTTTCTATTTGATTTTGGAACTGTTCCGTTCCGACAGTGTGGTGTTTTTTGTTTTGTTTATTATTTTATTTGATATGACATTAATTACTAAAGATTAAAGAATTAAATTGTCCAGAATGTATATGCTATATGATATACATATTGTTCCTTTTAAATGAATACATTTCAAATTTGACTCTTAGATTGTCCTCCAAAAATTATTTTCTAGATATATTTAATTCTATAATGGTATTTAGATAAAGACAGTAATTTCTGATTTTTCAGGTCTTCGGAAACATAATCTGTGATTTTACACATTGCACAGGGTGCTAAGAAATAAGGAATCACAAATCGGGTCCACATCTAGTCATTCCACTGCATTTTATAGTATTTATTTATTTATTTATTACCCAATACATACATTTTGGTCTGAATATAATAATTGTATTGCTATATATTGGACTAGTGTAACACGTAAACAAAATTGATAATAAATGATATGTTATGTATGTAACCATTACAAGAATAATCTTATTAAAATATGTATTATATCAATGCGTTACATTTTGTTTATATGGGTATGTCTAGGTCGTGGTCGTATGCTAGTTGGATTTACAACTACCTATGCAATCAGTGCCTATCCCCGTTGATGTTGTGAGTTATAATTTCGATCAGGGCGAGGTGTACAACATTATGTGATAAAAATTGTCAGTGACTTGCGACAGGTCGGTTGTTTTCTCCGGGTCCTCCGTTTTCCTCCATCAATATCACTAAACTCCACGATATAACTAAAATATTGTTGAAAATGGCGTTAAACATCATAAACCTAAACCTATCAAATATATGTTATATCAATGCATTATATTTTGTTTATTCTATAGTTTTCTGCATTGTATGTTGCACGTCATTGTTGGTCTTTATGCCATTCTCGTTTTGCCATTGTATTGTCGGTACTTCGTCTTCCTCGCACCAAAGGGACATACATCCAAACAGAAGCGTCTCGAACTGGTTTGCTTTGATACTCATCCAGAAAAACAACAAGCCTCTAATGTTATATACAGGGCATTTCATTTGATATCAAGGTACTGCAGCTGCTGCAAAGCTATCTAATGCTGTGCAATCCACGCGTTTCTTGAATAATAACCATCATCATGTATGTTCATAGTCAAAAGATTGAAAAAAAACCAAATCATATTAAAGACTTGGGTGAAAGGAAACCAAAGTGTATAAACAAGATTGTCAAGAACATTTCAACAACTTATTCTACATATGTAATTGGTCAATGTTTAACCAGCATGATACAAGTTGGTTGGCTTAGTTAGTTTATGGTGTTCAGCGTCTCTTTCAACAATATTTCAGTTATATCCTGGAGGTCAGTTTTATTGGTGGAGGAAATCGGAGAAAACCACCGGCATGTCGCTAGTCACTGACAAACTTTATCACATAATATTGTATCGAGTACATCTCGCCATGAGTGGGGTTCGAACCCACAATGTTAGTTTTATATAAGGTGCTAGTTATATATGTACTGAAACATTTATCAAAAAATGGAAGTTAATTTTATTAATTTATTTCCTCATTACTAATTATAGTTAATTATAATACGATATTACTATATCTAATTTTTTTTTTAAACATTTTGATTTTAAGGAAATTTCATAAGGTCCTCAGCATTTTTAAGCACAGAAATAAAAACAAATATATATAATTATCAATTATATATTTAAATTCCGACTTGTAGTTATAAATTTGGAATAGTTAGAGTGACGTGATATTGTCAATATAAAACAAACAATAACAATTTTGAACGATCATTTAAATTTGAGGGGTATATAATAATATATCGCAAAATTTTATAAAAAAAGATTCAAAATCAACAATACATTATAATATAACAATGCAGTTTTGAACGAGAAATATTGGTAAAATTTGGTAAATATTCATGCCGGTTGTTAGACAAAAAGCATTTTTGATCTAGGAAATACTAGAAAATCCCCCAAGTTAAGTGATCGGCCACTTATCGATTGCTATGCAATTTGTATGATCAACGATTGAAAATTATAAAATATTTATGCACAATGAAAACTGACCGCTACGTAATAACTGAAATATTATTGACAGTGGCGTTAAACACCATATCCCTAACTCTAACTCGACAATATTGATAGTCGTCGTGTTATATGCACGTAACATATCCTGCTTATAATTAAAACAATAATTGTCCAATGCCCTGTTTAATTACAATGATGTCAAAAATGTCTATTATTTAATTTCTATTCGGACGTTGAACAATAACGTTCACTGGTGCATGCAACTCCCACATATTAATTGTGTACACAATTGACGCACTTAAGGGTGTAGACCTGGCTTACCCTAAGATTTTCCCATCATTCAATTTTTTTAAAATTTGCATCATGGCATAGTTATGTCTAAATGCATTATCTGCCAAAGTTTCCAAAAATTTCACCTTGCAGTTTTCTCCATAGCACATCCTAAATATAGCAATTTAGGGGGTATTCTTGACGCCAGATGGTAATACTAGTTTCGGAAGATTCTAATAGATATGCACATTTATTTCTGATTGAATGGGAATATTTTGGCATGAATACACTTGAGAGTGTTCTTGTTGAATAAATATGAAATATCTAGCATATCTGAATATTCTGTTTGGAGATAATCACGTGTAAAACAGTGGAAACGGTAAAAAAGGGGGGATGCCCTGAGGACCAACTGGGTATGAAAAATCGGATTAAACAAATTCCTGTCAATTAATTTCCACCAAAAAATGTCACACTGAAGAATAGACATATAGACATCATTGCACCAAATTTTACAAACTTTTACCGTCAGATTTTTAAAATATTTAAATTTGTTTTTCATGGATGGCACCCATAACAAAATGAAAATTGTCGAGGAAAGTTATCACACACCCAACCTTTGCTAGTTTCTTTGTGAGATAAAAAAATGACTAGTTATATAATAATAAAAAGCTTTTGAATTCTTATAATTGACACAGTGGATGTCCTAATTACCAAATGACTGCATTTGTCTTTTTTATTTTAATGTCAGCTAGGGAGGGTGAGTGGTGGTTTGAGGGTGACTCTACTTGATTCATTACAAACAAACAAAAAACAAACAAACAAAAACCACAGACAGCCACCCAGCTGTATTGTTAAATTCTTTCAAATTCTGTGCCCCAATTGTATTCGTTTGATTCTGGTTTATTCTTTAGGTGTCTTAGGAGAAGGGGGCGGTGGTATAAGGGAAGATCAGATATTACAATTTTTCCCCAAACATTGATTTATATTTTTTTACTACCATAAAATGAATTTGCTCTATAGTTTCATAATATCTCAGATTCTGGTGTATATATTTAATTTTTTTTTTGGACAAACCCTTGAAATTCAATAGAAAAAGGTTGTCACCCATTTTGCGTTACATTTCTGGCATTTTTGACAACATAATTCGATGAACATGTTTTTCTAGAAAGAGATATTTCAATGATATATTGTGGGCACCGGCATATAATAATAACACACTGCCTGACACTGGTATAAGCAGCAATAAGATATAAAAATACAAGGAGCACAGCTATGGAAAGGTAAAAGGAACAAAAGAGTCATTTTTTTTAACTGGCCATATCCAATTTAAACAATCTTTGTCACCAAGAAGCTTGGAATTGAGGGGGAATTTTCAAACGCCCAGATGATCATATATTTGAGAAGACACTGAAAATATAGTTATCTCCCATACCCTAGGCCTACACCCTTAAAAGTACCTAATTCAGCAGGTGTTATTAATAAGTAAGGGAATACCCGGATATAAAAATAGCAACAGTATAAACAAACATGTTAAACAAAAGAAACTAATACTAATTTGGGTAATACACATCCCTTTATTAACCGGAAGCCAAACTATATTTTCAGGAAGTATTTCGATTCCTCTTTCATGTCTTATAAAATCGCTTACGATGGTGTAATGGTTAGCGAACTTGTATAACGAGCGCGTTATATCATGGCTTCGTTCAGCAGTTGAGTCAAAGCAGCATTATATAATTGGTATCTACTGAATCTCAGCTGAGTACACACCATTACGATATAAGAGTACAGACTGATTGGACGATTGTTTGATTCAGAAAATGATTGATTCATTGAATGGTGTTTAATGCCAACTTTAGCAATATCTCAGCTGTATCGTGGTGTGGTCTATGAAGAACACACAAAAAAACCCACACACACTGTCGGAACAGTTCTAAAGTTCATTCTAAATATCGTAGAAATAAAGGAAAAATAGATAATTCAAGTGCCTTTTTCAGGCCAGCAAAATTCCAGGCACTCGAATTCCGGACCCCCCTTTTTCCTTATTTGGTCCCTCCCGCGATTATGGTATGGATCTTTTTCTGGAAGTATATCTCTAAGCCATTTATCCATATTTTACAACATTTCGTGTTACAACTCTCTCGTTCTACTAACTTTTGTTTTTAGGTCCAGCTGCCGTTTTACTTTAAAAAACCTAGTATTTTAAAGTAAAACGGCAGCTGGACCTAGAAACTGAAGTAAGACGGCAGCTGGACCTAGAAACTAAAGTAAAACGGCAGCTGGACCTAGAAACTGAAGTAAACGGCAGCTTGACCTAGAAACAAAAGTTAGTAGAACGAAAGAGTTGTAATACGAAATGTTGTAAAATATGCATAAATGGCTCAAAGATATACTTCCAGACAAAGATCCATACCATAATCGCGGGAGGGACCAAATGAGGAAAAAGGGGGTCCGGAATTTGAGTGCCTGTGAGCAAAATGAGCGGTCATCACGGTATACGTGTGTTCGCGGGTACTAATTGTACTCTTTTTCTAAGATTCTTGGATTAGATATTGAACCTGTTATAAAAGTGTTGTATTGCTTTGTTTGTTTTACATTTAATTATACAATGTATACATTTGAACAAGCTGCAATTAAGTGATAAAGTTTACCAGTTACTTGCTCATTGTCGGTGGTTCTCTCCGGGTACTCCGGCTTCTTCCACCACTAAAACCATGATATAGCTGCAATATTGCTGAAAGTGGTGTTAAAACACAATAATAATAATAATAATAATAAAAATAAAGATAAAAATTACATTTGAACACACTACAGATAATATTTTTCTTGTGTTGTCTTTCATTCAAATCAAATAACCGTTAGAGAAAATCGAAGGCGAAATAAAAAATGGACAATCCACAGAAACCAGCAACATAGGGCACATACGACGAAGAAAAAACAAAACAAAAACACAACACAATGATTATGTGTTTGATACCACTATACGCAAACAAACACAATAACGTAAATAAGACATGAGCCCTCCTACAAACATCTGGAGGTAAAGAGGAACCAAGAAAACACAAATAACATAAG
>MJUT01052837.1:97206-118407 GCA_002080005.1 Gigantidas platifrons | reverse complement strand
TTATTTGTGTTTGTTTGGTTCGTCTTTACCTCCAGTTGTTTGTAGGATAGCTCATGTCTTATTTACATTATTTGTGTTTGTTTGGTTCCTCTTTATCTCCAGTTGTTTGTAGGAGAGCTCATGTCTTATTTACATTATTTGTGTTTGTTTGGTTCGTCTTTATCTCCAGTTGTTTGTAGGAGAGCTCATGTCTTATTTACGATATTGGTGTGTTCTTTGCTTTGTTTGTCTTCGGTCTGTGTCTTTTGTATCCAATGTTGACAATTTCTCTAGATTGTCAGGTTAGGTTAACTTATTTTTGATTAAAGCTACTTTCAACAGTTATTTCAGTTTTAGTAGTGGCACTAAGAAACCGGTGTGCATGGAGGAAATGCACAGACCTGCCAAAAGGCACCAACAAATCTCAATTACATGAAACTGTCTCGAATACACCTCACATGTAAAAAATGAAATTCTAATTTCCACATATAAGATCAATTGCACGTGGTGAGAATTAAAAAACAAATGAAAGAATGTGAATATTTACATTAGAAATTTAAATGTATATTATAAAATGATTTGGACTATGCTTGAAAATGTGTATAACAACAATTGTAGATTTAATTAGCTAAATTGACTAAAACCATTAGATAAAGTCTGATATATTTAGCATAACGGCAGTTTTGAGGGTCTAGACACACACTATTACTACCATTGCAGCGAGGCCGATAGGACGGGATATGATATTAATGATACTGTATTTAGATACGTTTAACACTGACGTTGTGTTTTTCTTGATCGGTTACGTCATAATGTGTTTTGATGTTACACTGAGCGAGCATGAGAGTAAATTCGTTGATAATGAAAATATCACTAACTGCAATCAAAGAAAAAATTACCGATAAATATAGATTCTTCTTCAGTTGCCCGTGGGTTACGATATTTCTCCACTCAAGAGAGTTAAATTAAAATTTTTAACCACAAGCCGTCAGGCGAATGGCTAAAATTTTTAATTTAACTCTCGAGAATGGAAAAATATTGTAACCCACATGGGCAAGTGAAGAAGAATTTATTTCTCCCATTATTTAACACGAACTTTATTTCAAAAGCCGTCAAACGAGTCAAGCGAGTCAAATGCGGGAAAAGGCAAAAGACATTTTAAACCTCTAGAGGATTACAGATTTTTCCACCACTGGTTTAGCGGGGTTAAAACCCCATAATGATGGGAGAATAGTTTTTACATTCCGTAAGTAAAATCGTAAATCTATTGACAAAATTAAAGTATATTGGGTAACTTACGTTGTAGAAATAACACATGTTCATAATATTTTGCTCTGTCAAAGAGAGTATAGAAGGTGCAATAGTATCTATCAATCTGTTGTATGTGGACTCCGTCAGTATATTCCTGATATTCAATGGCCCACAGTTATTTACAGAGAGCTGTATTATGGAGCATTCTACTCTGTTATTGCCGCAAGACATAAAGCTAACAATTACCTGCAGGAAAACAACTGAAAAAAATACGTTATATGCAGGTCATAGCACAAAACATGTTTTCGAGTAATAGAAAAATTAGACAAGCGTAAAAAAACTCACAAAGAAAAGTGGAAATATACCTATATAACGGACTACATCATAACTTAGTTTATTGTGCTTTCTATTTTGTGTATTTACTTTCCATGTTGTGATGTCCGTTGCGATGTCCGCATAATGGTTTTTTCGACTGGTCTTTATCTCCAGTTGTTTGTGGCAGGGCTCATGTCATATTTACGTTATTTGTGTTTGTTTGTTTGTTTATAGTGGTGTCCAACACATATTGTGTTGTGTTTTTGTTTTTTTTTTTGTTCTTCGTTTGTTTTGTGTATGCAATATTGCCAGTTTCTCTGGATTGTCCATTTTTTATTGCCCCTTCGATATTCTCTAACGTTTATTGGGAAAACCTCATATCATTATCTTAATGTGCACCCGTCAATTAATAAATAAAAAAAGAATGTTTACATTATTAAATAATTATGAAACAAAGTGATGGTCAACAATTCAAATTATATCAACACATTGAACTACCAACTTTTACTTCAAACTAATGAACACATAAATAGACCACGACATATGGCTTTAGAAATTCTGGCACTGGCTTGGGATATGCACATAATTTATGGCGGCATTATACCTGTCAAGAGGATCCCAACCCTTCTTCTCTTGATAATGGATCACCAATGACAATACAGATATAAACAACCAAGGGAAATAACTGCACAGATATACGATGATCAATGTAATAAAAATGTTGGAGAAAAGCAGAGTGGACAATCCAGAAACATCGGCACCATTGAGCATAAGAAACAGAATGAAGACAAAAGGATTAGCAACATGGAAGGTAAAGGTAAAAGGTAAAAGGTAAAATATATTTAGGTTTAAAAATGTCAACATCATACACAAGTGTTTAAAAATTTCTCATTAAAAGTAAAACATAAAACTGCCATCATTAACAGAAACTTCAATCCACTCATTGTAACTGCTGAAAACTTTCATACCAAGGATAGCCCATGAAAGCCATTCAGCTTATTTTCAATGGGGTCCTTTACATGTATCGTCTTAAAGTTAAAAAAAAAAGCCGGGGATGAACCAAGTTGCTGGCGAAGAGTGTAATCGTTATCAAATAAACTTGTATTGAGTACTCCTTGCCATGATCGTGATTCGAACTCACAACTTTAGGCCAACCCTTTAGGCCAACCCTTTAGCCAATCATATCAACAAGCTATCAAAAACCTCCAATCCATTAATCATAATATGTCCTAAATGGTCGATGATAATCACAACTGAGGTTCTCCTCCCTCTGGCATTGGTGACCTTAGCCACATTTAGCTATCCTGTTTATTTCTCCAAGAGATTTGAAAATTATTTTCCCCACCTATCTTTTGACTTGATTGAACTTTATGAAGGTTAATGCAGCATAATGATTCCAGAATATTGATATCTACATTTTTGGGACAGGCACACAAATGTAGCGGTGTTAGATACAAGCCCGTAGGCTCTTGTGTTTGTACTCATTTTTCTAGGATTGTGTGAGTATATTAGAACGACTACCATGGCTATTAACACTTACATGTATTTTTCATCTTGTGTTCTCAGATTTACTTTCATTCAATAATTCGTTTGCTTAAAATATCCTATTTTATATAAAATCTTGGAAATTTTACCAATGTACTAATATTCAGATGGAAATACGATCATTGTAAAAAAAAATTGTCACTTTAGTTGACTTTCTTGAAATCAATTTCGTATTTTTATGTTTTCGTTCTACAAAATACTGTCAATAGTAATTTCGTTTTCCACATACCAATGACACATTTTTTTTATGGATAACGGCCTTCCCAACTCTGATTTATATTTGTAACCTAGCTAACCTTTCTACAAATACGCCTCCAAAATCCATGGAATGTTGACAACAATCCATAAGTAAGAACCTAATTAACCTTTCCAAAAATACTCCTGCAAAAGTCACGGGTTGTGTTGGAAACAATGTAAAAGTAAGATATCAGAGGGACAAAAACAAGGGTATGATATATACAGTTTTGCTTATATATTTCTTTTTGGTATATATGTATAAAATAATATGAAATGAGCATACTGATGAATTGCAGAAAAAACTGAATTAAAAAAAAGTTTTTTTGACAATTGCATGTTTTCTATAAGATCAATATTTAGGATTATAAATAATTACACACATGACCTACATTGTGACGTCACAAAACAGTAGTTGAAATATAAATAGTTATAAAACAAAAGACCAACAGAGCTAAAAGAAACACGATATTCCAATGTTTAAACATATTAAAAGGAATGTATAATTAAATACAATATATTTATATTATTTTGAAAACAATTTTAATTGAAAGTGGAATTTTTGAAATTCAGAATTATAGCAGTCTATCAATATTTTTGGCAGTAAATTAATCTGACGCTCGTATTGGGTATGATGTAAGAAGAGCTTAATGATTTGGTTTTTAGAGTTTTAACTCCATTCTCAACAATATTTCAGTTACTAGTATATCATGGCGGTCAGTTTTATTGGTGGAGAAAACTGGAGTACCCAGAGAAAACCACTGACCTGTCGTAAGTCACTCACAAACTTTATCACGCAATATTTTATCGCCTGAGTGTGATTCGAACTGACAACGTAAGTGGTGATAGGTACTGATTGCATAGGTAGTTGTAAATCCAAACTACCATACGATGACGACACGACGTCCACAGAAGAGTTTGAAGATACCAAAGGGGTAATCAGAATCCGTAACTTGAAGAAGGACATACAACACAATGGTCAAAGGAAAAGTACAACGATCTACAAAACATACACATAAAACAAAAAATCGATCAATACGAACCCCCATTAATAACTGGGGATAAACTTGGGTGCTCCCTGGCATCCGCCGTGTTACTCTAGTTACAAACACAGATATAAGTCATGAATGATGACTGGATAGTGTTTACGACAAGTGGAACATATCCGTGGTCATTTGTGACACAGATGTTTCGTAACGGTGAATCAAATCATGATGGCGACCATAAAGCTTTCGAAGTGATGACTTCAACTTAACCAATTGTAGTTTTCCTATAAATCCATTTTAGTAACACAATCTGATGATAAATGTACGAACCAAGAATTAAAATAGAAAAAAAATATATATGTAAAAATAGATAGCCACGCTACTGTCGTAAAAATACCTTAAAAACTGTCTGGTGTGTTCTATTCCTTATGTCACTGCAGCTTGATTGATATAGCGATTCAGTCTTCGAACCGTTATTTTATATATAGTTTTTCAATTTGCTATAGCAATTAAATGTACTATATATAGATACATAACATATTACCCTCATACGTACATGCAATGGTTATTTGAAAATACAAAAATACGCGTCAAATAAAATCTATACAGGAAAACACAGTTGGTTAATGTAATTAATGATATGAAGTTATATTCTAATTTGTTTTACTTTGTGATGAGTATTTAGGGAGTTAACATGTACTCATTTATATTTTCCCTAGGAAAATGGGTTGTACTGAAACAGTCGACTTCCCTGTGCGTCTTACTCTGAGCGTTTTGTTAAAAACCATGTGTTGTTGAATAAATCATGTTGAAGAATAATAACTTAAAAAGACCATCAAAAAGCAGACGGTTAAAATGAAACAATCATTCTAAACAAGGAACCAAATTTGCCATATACATTGCATATTGAGGTCGTCGTGGTCGTGGTCGTATGGTAGTTGGATTTACAACTTGCTATGCAATCAGTGCCTATCACCACGAACGCTCAGGCGAGGCATACTCGATACCCAGTATGTGACTTATAACAGATCGGTGGTTTTCACCCGGTACTCCGATTTCCTCAACCAATACAACTGACTGCCACGATATAACTAAACCTTTGTTGAAAGTGGCTTTAAACACCATATTCCGAACATTATATTGTCTTTATATCCAGCTGTCTGTAGGAGGGCTCATGTCGTTTTACGTTATTTGTGTTTGCTAGCTCATAGTGGTGTCCAACACATATTGTGTTGTGTTTTTGTTTTGTTTTTCTTCATCTTGTTACCAGTTTCTCTGGATTGTCCATTTTTGATTGCCCCTTCTGTATTCTCTAACGTTTATTTGTCCTGTGTCTTGTGTACCCTATGTTGACAGTTTCTCTGGATTGTCAATATTTGATTGCCCCATTGGTATTTTCTAACGTTTATTTGTCCTGTGTCTTGTGTACCCTATGTTGACAGTTTCTCTGGATTGTCCATTTCTGATTGCCCCTTCGGTATCTCTAACGTTTATTTGTCCTGTGTCTTGTGTGCCCTATGTTGACAGTTTCTCTGGATTGTCAATATTTGATTGCCCCTTCGGTATTATCTAACGTTTATTTGTCCTGTGTCTTGTATACCCTATGTTGACAGTTTCTCTGGATTGTCAATATTTGATTTCCCCTTCTGTATTCTCTAACGTTTATTTGTCCTGTGTCTTGTGTACCCTATGTTGACAGTTTCTCTGGATTGTCATTTATTGATTGCCCCTTCGGCATTCTCTAACATTTATTTGTCCTGTGTCTTGTGTGCCCTATGTTGACAGTTTCTCTGGATTGTCCATTTTTGTTTGCTCCTTCTGTATTCTCTAACGTTTATTTGTCGATAAGATCAAAACGTAGATATCTAATTTATTGCACACTAAATTAAAGCTAATGGGGCATCAACAGGATATACACTATCGGTTAAGGTCACCCATGCCCGAGGGAAGAGAACGTTAGTTTAATAATAAGTACATGGAGTCATAAAGTAAAAAAAATACCACAATGTCGAAACAATTCGAGAATCAAATATCAAAATTTCAAAAAAAAGACACGACCTCTCACTTTCCTGGCATGGTACAAACTGTAAAAGAGGAACAATTTGTCACTTTAAAAAAAAATCATAATTAATGGGATTTTCTATTATAATTTGTTACCTTTTTTTTTTCTTATGAATTTATTGAGATTTTCTATATTGGATAGACAATAAGACAAATATTTCGACATGATTATAAATGGGTTTCTCCATACAATACAGGAAATTTAAATAAATGTATCACAAGTTACGGTCATCAACCTTTTCTAATTTACATTAAACAATAAATAAGGGTATTCTATACCTTCCTGTACATAAACAATAAAAACCACCCAATAACCTACGGTACAATGGATTTACAATAGAAACAAAACAAGGTGATAAAACAATGGAATGTTATTTTTTTAAGCGATCTTCAATAACAACTTAAGCATCTTGTTAAATAAATAAATTAAGAAATGAAAATAAAATACCACTCTGTCGGAACAGTTCCAAAATTCAATCGGAAAATCGTTGAAAGAGGCAATATTTTACCACTATCACACATATATATGACCGCTAATTTTCCTGACTTGGGACAGAAAATTGAATAAAAAGTGGCGTGGCTAGCTAACCTGAGTTCACATCTTGTGTGGCTAGCTAACCTGAGTTCACATCTTGTGTGGCTAGCTAACCTGAGTTCACATCTTGTGTGGCTAGCTAACCTGAGTTCACATCTTGTGTGGCTAGCTAACCTGAGTTCACATCTTGTGTGGCTAGCTAACCTGAGTTCACATCTTGTTTTAAGTGGGGTGTTTGTTACTCGATTTTTAGCTTTATGGGCATGTCTTGTATAGTTCGTTGTTTGTCCTTTTGTTCTTTTTCATTTGGTTATATTGTGTTGTCTGTCTGTCCTTCGATTTGCGGATTCTGATTACCCCTTTGGTATCTTCGAACTCTTCTTAATAGGTCCAAACCTCCCCTCAATTGATTAGTTAAATGGTTCCACATGTGAATGTAAAACAATGCATTACAACAGTATATCATGGACTGTTCGTTTCTCTTCTTGTACTTAGCAACAATGTATATAAATATCATTACTTGCTAGTTTACATGCAATATACATGCATACCTGCCTCTTTCCCAAATTGGATTTCCTTTCTTTCAGAGAGAACAATACAAATCAGAAGAGCTTGAAGACACAAAAGGGAGGTAATCAGAATCCGTAAATCGAACGACAGACAACGCAATGACGAACAGAAAAAGGACAAGAACAAACAACGATCTACAAACATTACACATAAAACTTAAAATAGCCCACCACGAGACCAAAATAACTATTGAACTTGCGAACTTCACCTTCAGATAGACTATATATCTTTCAGTAAATACGATATACCAATAGCTTGTGGTTATGTGAGTGAGTGAGTGTGTTTAACTCCAAAACAGTAATTTGTCAGCTTTATATAATGGCGAGAAGAAGTTAATTTTCAATGAGAGCATGCTGTACTAGACAAACACGATTAGTTGGAGATTTTGTTAGTGATAGCTCACTGAAACAACAGTCCACGGATGGACATGTCGCTCTACTGCGACACATTACCATGATTCCGAGCCAACCAGTCTTTGCTCTTTCAACAAATACCAATTTCATAGTCTTTGATTAAACCCGATCGCGGCTCAAACCCAGGATCTACCGCACTCGAGGCGAGCACGCTAACCATTACACCACCGATTCTACCACACTCGAGGTGAGCAATACACCACCTATGTAGTTCGTTGACTGCAGATTGTTGCTAACAAGGGAAAGCTACTAAAGCAAGTATTCCTTCTGGTTAAATTGAACTCTAGTTGTCTCGGAATCAGCATAATGTGTCTCAATGAAGCCACAAGGTTATCCGTAGACTGTTGCTTCAGTGAGGTAGCATTATAATATCAAACTTATATAATTAGTGTTTTAGTCTAGTACAAAGCATACACATACACAACAACTCATCTAATTTTAACTTGTTCTACGCAATGTTTTGTAGTCAAAACAACAACAATAATTCTCTCAATTGCACAACAACTAATTGAATTGAATGGTTTGGTTTATGGTGTTTAACGCCACTTTCAACAATATTTCAGTTATATCGCGATGGTATGCTTTATTTGTGGAGAAAACCGGAGTACCCAGAGAAAAACATCGACCTGTCGCAAGTCACTGACAAACTTTATCACATAATGTTGTATCAGTACACCTCACCATGAATGGGGTTCGAACTCACAACGTGGTGATAGGCACTTGTTGCACAGGTAGTTGTAAATTCAACTACCATATGCAGGGGCGGATCCAGGATTTCAAGTTAGGGGACGCACTTAAAAAAAAATCGCGCCGAGCGGAGGAAGGCGCGAAAATTTTTTGGGTATTTCGTGTGAAAAATTACGATTTTACGCAAAAAAATCATATTGTTTCCAATTTTAGGGGGGCGCCGGTTACGCCCCCCCCCCCACCCCTGGATCCGCCCCTGATATGATCACGACTACGACACCCTATGTTGTAATACAATATTATTATTTCAATGCATCATCAATCACAGTAGAAAATGTGTATGTATAAAACAATTTAAAATATAAATTTATTAATGCTTATAAAATTGATAAAATGTATGCCATTTGTCATTCCGAACTTTAACCCCTGCCTATAACATATGTTATAATGTGATATAATTTAACATAGCCAAATCTGTATACAAAGGCCACTCAAGAAAACCTGAAAGTGTGCCTTTTATAAGTAGTTGACCTTAATATACAGGTTAAAATTACAGTCAAACCTGCCCATGTGGTCACCTCAATTAAGCAGTCACATCTATTAAAAGGTCACCTTTTCTTGTCCTGTTATAGAACACTTCATATAAATAGAACCTCTTTTAAGAGGTCACCTGTCTTAAAAGACCACATTTTCTTTGTTCCAAAGGTTACCTTTTAATACAGGTGTGACCGTATGGCATGTGCATTATTCATTGATGTAAAAAATGAAGCTGCCCCTTATAGACAGTAAATTGCTAGATAGAGGTGACCTTTAAGGTAGGTATGACTGTGTTATCTATTGTAGACAGTTACGGTCTGATACATTACTTTGAACGCACTGTTCATATTGTATTACATCTATATTATTGGATAATAAGTTTTTCACTTTGCACAGTTGGTGTTTACTATGACTTAGTATAGCCAACATCCAATTTCCAAACATAGTAGCACTTGGAATGCGGTTGCTAAGCAACAGTTGCTTCCTACAAACTGATTCTGGTATGACTATTCCGTTGTATTCCGCCATTGTTTGAAGGTTACACAAAAGGGATCTCATCTTATTTCTTGCGAAGTTAACTTTTAAGCCTTCTGATAAACTGGTTTGTAATTGTCCTAGCTCTCGGTATAGGCTGATATCTGTTAATTTACTATACGCTTTTACTATATTTGATGCCTGCAATAATGCATGATAATGTAATTTTGCTAAAAGTACAGAACAGATTAATTTTAGATTAACCAACGGTCATGTTTGATTATCTATATGACAGTCATGAATTGCATTTATTTAAATAATTATATCATGAGGGGAGTTTATGGCGTTTAACGCCACTTTCAACAATATTTCAGTTATATCGTGTCTGTCACCTTTATTCGATCATAATCTTTTCTATCATTTTGATTATTTCTTCCAGGACTGATTCTCTCTCTTGTATCATCTGAATGTGAAAGCAGACGACTGCTTACGCAATGACAGGACATTTATTCCTTTACCGACTGCAATTCAACCATGCGCAGATATTCCAGATGTGACAACTATTGTGTTTGCATTAGGAAAGCAGATGACTTAATGATAGTTAATTCTGATACTAATAACTTCATTTTTTTTCTTTTTGCACGTTATTATTTTTGTAATGCATGCTTTTTTCAGGACATTTTCTAATTTTTTTAAATCGGTAACAACAACTGCAGATCCTCTGTATGTTGGGATATTGACGTTCCCTTTTAATAATAGAATTACATCGTTTTCAGAACGACGATATGGCGTAAATTGCTTAAAAAATGCGGTTTCGATTTAACATTGCAAACATGGTGTTACATAATATATGTTGTGATATTTTGCAATGTATGAACATCTAGACAGGGTATTATTCAATCTTTTGGTAATTGGATTTATGACTACCTATGCAGTCAGTACATATCACCACTAACGTTGTGAGTTCGAGCCCAGCTCAGGCGAGGTACAATCGATACAACATTATATGATAAAGTTTGTCAGTGACTTGTGACAGGTCGGTGATTTTAAATAGGTACTCCAGTTTCCTCCACCAATAAAACTGACCACCACGATATAACGTTTATACTGTTAGAAGTGGCGTTAAACTGACCCTAAACTTAACCAAATAAAACCTCTTTTATCATTGGTATATATTCGTTTTGAAATGATCAAGTAGAGAAGGTATAGTTCTGAAATGTCAATCATCGACATTAATGTCGGAAAGTAAACAACCATTGAATTAACTTTGATCTAGACTTAAAAGAGTGCGAACAATTATTGTTTCTGTTCTAAATTAGACAAACCCAATATATTGAGTGAGTGAGTGAGTGAGTGTTGCTTATTTTCCAGCTGTATTATGCCGATGAAAGGTTCATTGTGAATGACATAATGTTGGGATCCGCCTCGTACTAGACCATCACGCTTAGTTGATTTTTTATAGTGCTATTTCCCCGAAACGACAGTCCGCGGATAGATTTAGACATGTCTCCCAACTCGGACACATTATCCTGATTCCGAGTCATCAACTCTTTCTCCTTATTGTTGCGTGTTTAGCGGAGAAGCAACAAATGCCAAGATATAGATTTTGGTTTGACCCGATTGCGGCTCGAACCCACGATCTACCGCACTCAAAGCGAGCACGATAACCATTACACCATCGATGCGGTTCAATATATTTAGAAAAGCTTGAATAGGGGTAATTAGAATCTTGAAATCGAAGAACAGACAACACAATGAATCTACAAAGCATACACATAAAACTAAAGATGTGAGTAACAAGAACCCCCTTCAAAGCCGGGGGTGAACTCATGTGCTCCGGAAGGGTAAACAGTTCCTGTTCCACTAGTGACACCCGTCGTGTTAATCTAGTATATTTCACACTTACATTATGAACATGAGGTGGATGATTTATTGGAATATTTCTGTAATTAAAACCGTCAACTGGAAAAGTATCGCCATTAAATATTTCCTGAAAGTAAACCCATTTATCATTCTATGATATTTTTTTTTCTATTTATAAATTAAATATTCTATCACTATACGGTTGTTTCGAATCATTTCCATTCCGTCAAAATTTTGTTATTTTCGTCCGCCAGATCACGTGATTTCGATGGAACTCCTGGCACTGAACTTCCGGTGTCAATGTACACAACAAAAACTCCAATCGATAAGTGTCGTTTTAACGTTCGACCCTCAACTTAAAAAAAATCTCAACATTTTCTGTAAAAGACAGATATCAATTAGATTATTTTATTTGTATCAAAGACTTCAATGCAGAGACAAACACTTCTTTTAAATAAAATTTGTTTTCTTTCTTTATTTGCGGCCGTCAGCATCATCAAAGGAAAACGATCTTCCATTATGTATATATTTCTGATATCAGACAGATAGTGGGGCACCAGTATTTACTCAGCGGTTTCCTTCGCGTATCCATATTACAATTACTTATAATCTACCGCATCTACGACTATGATATGCTGACGCTGTCACAGTAATAGCGTAAACACCGGAAGTCGCCTGCCGATTTGTTCAGACGTCAAGACACGAAAAAGACGGAACGTGGTCGGAATTTACATGATTCGAAACAACTATATTGAAAACATGTTAATTAAAGATATATCATCTGAAGTGTGAATATTGTAATCGACCATATTCCAGACAGAGTCCGTCTAGGTCATGATCATATGGTAGTTAACTGTGCAATCAGTGCCTATCATCACAAGTTTACGTCGTGGGTTTGAACCCGTTCATGGCGATGTGTACTCGATACAACATTATATGATAAAGTTGTTCAGTGACTAGCGATATGTAAGTGGCTTTCTCCAGGGTATTCCGGTTTCCTCCACCAATGATACTGACCAGCTAGAAAGATAGCTGTATCTGTTCTTTTCATACAATTTGGCAATTGTTTTAGATATTTAGACATTTCTGGATAAGCACAATATATGCACATTATGGGTAAATATAGTATTTATTCATACTCCGCCAAAAAAACAGGAAGGTAAAGCTCCTAAATAAAGACATGTTTCTAAAGCTCTTACATGTAAATTATATTTTATTTCAGCAATTTTACATATATTGCCTTAAAATGAAAAACAACAAAAAAGTACCACATTTTCGGAACATTTCCAAATTTCAATAGAAACAGAAAATATCGACCCCCTAATACACAAATACATGACTGTTCACTCTCTTGGCTTGGTACCGGTCGATCCAACATTATGTGATAAACTTGTCAGTGACTTGCGACAGATCAGTGGTTTTTCCCGGATACTCTGGTATCCTCTCTTCACCAATACAACTCACCGCCATGATATAACTGAAAAATTGCTGAAAGTGGCGTTAAACACAATACCACCCAATCCGTAACCTTTGGTACGGGCATGTGTATTATTACCGTGAATAAGCATAAAAGCTAAAATATTTCGAAAATAATACTTACATTATAATACCTGCATGTTTCTTCAACTGTCTGGATTTGTAATTCTAGCAATTTGTTTTTCACCGTTTCCATGGTAATAAAACGATTGTAATTACGTGATAGTCTTCCACATGGACGACAAAGGTTGACAGGAATAGATACAAATGGGGTCTCATCATGTTGTTTTGTCCAACAGGAAACAACGGAAAATATTAGCACAAGGAAACCTGGATTATTAAAAAAAAAGATTGTAGTATTATATAAATATACAACGCTTTATGCAGAATGTTGTCTGGTAGATCAAATTTAACCCCGCCACATTTTATGCTTGTCACAAGACATACCCGGATTTTCCAATGTCACATGCAGTGGTCATTGCTATGTTAAATGGTTTGTTGTGAGAGGTAATTGTTTGTTTTGTTGATTTTTGGTGGAATTGTTAACCATCATTGTTTAACTCTCTTTACATAATGTTATCTGCAATATTTAATAAATATACATAGATTCTCCTTCAGTTGCCCGTGAGTTACGATATTTCTCCACTCGTGAGAGCTAAATTAAAAATTTTAACCACAAGCCGTCAGGCGAGTGATTAAAATATTAAATTTAACTCCGACTCGAGAGTGCAGAATTATCGTAACCCACATGGGCAACTGAAGGAGAATTTGTTTTATTTCCATTATTTAACACGAACTTTAAACTTCAAAATTTGAAATTAATGCCTTTGAAATTAATGCGGGGAAAGGCATGAGACATTTTAATCCTCTAGAGGATTACAGATTTTTGCACCACTGGTTCAACGGGGTTAAAACGCCGTAATAATGGGAGAAGCAGTGATACAATCAACAATCGCGTGTGAAGCGTATATTGATCACATAACAATAATTATCCGAAATACCTTAAAGAAAGGAGAATAATATATTTCGTGAAAACATAAGATTTTGGCTATATTGTCTAAACTAAAACCCTTTGGTTTGATTGCTTCCAAAACTTTAAACTATTTGGCCTTTGCATTTTTAGCACACCTGGTGAAGGTTATTCCAGAAAAGTATCGTATGTACGTTTTTAATGTTGTCTGATATATCAACTTAAGTGTATAATTTCAATCAAAAATGTCTACCGAATACACACGTGAAATATATTTTCAAATTTTCTAGTGTAATATGATTACCAATTTACGAGTGAGTGAATTTTAATTTTAATTTGAATTTTTGGTGTTTAGCGCCACTTTCAGCAATATTTCTGCTATATCATTGCGACCAGTTTTAGTGGTGGAGGAAGCCGGAGTACCCGGAGAGAACCACCGATCCTGGGCAAGCAACTGGTAAACTTTATCACTTGCGGCGTATAGGTGATAGGTTTGTATGAGTTGATAGATCCAACGACCTAACTCATTGAGCCTCCCGGGTCATTATATGAGTGAGTGAGTGAGTGAGTGAGTGAGTGAGTGAGTGTTGATTAATGCCGATCGAATAGGTTTTGTAATGCTACTTTTTGATGACACGATGATTATCTTGATAAGGAGGAGTGAAATATATTTATCAAATAAGAGTGAGTAAGTGAGTAAGTGAGTGAGTAAGTGAGTGAGTAAGTAGATGTTGCTTAATGCCAATCGAAGAGGAATTTGTCATGTTATATTTTGATGAAACGCTGATTCTCATGATGAGGAGGAGTCTAATACAATTACCAAATTATGGGTAAGTGTTGCCAATCGATGATGTTTCATCATGATACTTTTTGATATAATAAGATGATAAGAACTGATATCTGACTTATCATGAACCCAGTAGTCAGTGTTTCGACAGTAACATGCTTTATTAGATATATTTGTAACTGCAATTGGCAGATACAATGTATTAAATAATGGAATTATTATTAAAGCTAAGGCTATCCTTCCTCATGCATAAGTGACTTTAGCCGATTTTGGTTACCATAATAAGGCACTTTCTTTTTATTGCTCCCAAAAATTATAAGATTATGTCATTCCACATTAAGCGTACCTGATGAAGGTTATTCCGGAAACGCGTCGTGCGTACAAAATTAGATATCTACGTTTTTATTATACTAGACAAACACACAGCGTTCACATTTTGTCAACAGGGGTTTCTATTATACTAGACAAACACATGGCGTTCACAGTTTGTCAACAGGAGTTTTTATTATACTAGAAAAACACACTGCGTTCCCAGTTTGTCAACAGGAGTTTTTATTATACCAGACAAACACACGACGTTCACAATTTGTCAACAGGAGTTTTTATTATACTAGACAAACACACGGAGTTCACAGTTTTTCAACAGGAGTTGTTATTATATCAGACAAGCCCACGGCGTTCACAGTTTGTCAACAGGAGTTTTCATTATACTAGACAAACACACGGAGTTCACAGTTTGTCAACAGGAGTTTTTATTATACTAGACAAACACACGGCGTTCACAATTTGTCAACAGGAGTTTTTATTATACTACACAAACACACGGAGTTCACAGTTTGTCAACAGGAGTTTTTATTATACTAGACAAACATACGGCGTTCACAGTTTGTCAACAGAGTTGTTAATATATCAGACAAACACACGGCGTTCACAATTTGTCAACAGTAGTTTTTATTATACTAGAAAAACACACGGCGTTCACAATTTGTCAACAGAGTTTTTATTATACTACACAAACACACGGAGTTCACAGTTTGTCAACAGGAGTTGTTATTATATCAGACAAACACACGGCGTTCACAGTTTGTCAACAGGAGTTTTTATTATACTTGACAAACACACACGGTGTTCACAATTTGTCAACAGTAGTTTTTATTATACTAGAAAAACACACGGCGTTCACAATTTGTCAACAGAGTTTTTATTATACTACATAAACACACGGAGTTCACAGTTTGTCAACAGGAGTTTTTATTATACTAGACAAACATACGGCGTTCACAGTTTGTCAACAGGAGTTGTTATTATATCAGACAAACACACGGCGTTCACAGTTTGTCAACAGGAGTTTTTATTATACTTGACAAACACACACGGCGTTCACAATTTGTCAACAGGAGTTTTTGTTAAAAATATAATATGCTCATTTGTTTTTCCCCTGTACAAATAAGTTTGTAAGTACGCAGGGGGCCTAATTGGGCTACCCTGGGCTGATTATGTCATTGTAAATCAGGAGTTTGTTCAATAAACTGTATGTATTTAAAAAACGATTTACACTAAGCAGTCCATCAATTTTCTCATGTATACTGTACCTGTTAACATCATGTCCTTCGTGTGTGATTTTTGTTTTGTTTTACCCTTTTAGCTTTCAATAAGCACAATTTCAAAAATATATATACTTATAAATTAGAAGTGAAACTTTTTGGCTGGTGTGGAAATTTCGACCGACATTGTTTTTGTATTATTGTAATGTCGATTTCTTCCTGTAAAGGTGACAGTCATCACCTGTCTATCACCCATCTTCTATCGATTGACACTTTTGATTGCTCGTTTGTATTGCGGAATGTCATCTAATTACAAAGGCATACATTATCTGATCGTAAGAAGCAAACTACACCTTAACGTTTACTAATCATTGTATAAATAGTTACATACACACGTAGATGGTGGTTTTAAATAAGAAAAAAAAAATAATGCGCAAGTGTTTTCTCTGAAGAATATTGCTTTACTTTGCACTATATTACAAAACCATATGTCTATATGACCAATTTTGTAATTCCCCAAAAGTGCATCCTGGTAATATTCGTTATTTGCAATAAAATAGAAAACAAAAAATATAACAAAGTCGGAACAGTTCCAAAATCCAATAGACAATTTGTAGAAACTGAGTCAAAATTAACCTCTTAGCATATATGAATATGTATGCATTCTATATCGACGTTTTTCTTTATGATTCATTTGGGGAGGGGGGCTCATGGCGAGACTGTCTGCATTGATTGTTCTATTTTTGTTTCTTTGGAGAGGGTGCATGTATGATACATGATACACAAAGAAAAATACGTCATGATGGGTGAAGTTTAATGACAATGTATCAGCTGAAAAACATAATCATACACACAAAAAAGGTATCTAGAAGTTATCAGTTGTTCCACAAGATTCAACGAATTTAACAGAGAGAAAAAGACAGCAACAAAACATCGAATAAGTTTTAAATCGTTCCGAGAATCGGGACATGCGATGCTGGTGTTAGTTTTTCAAAATTTCGCTCGAGTTGTCTCCCTTTCGTCATTAAACAAACTACACTTCCGGTTTTCGTAACTCCTCTTGAGTCGAACTACGGTTGACTCGAATTTTTTCCATGGTCCCATCGAATTCGATATAACGAGAGTCAACTGTATATATTGATATGACTGCCAAACAACTTTTTTATGGAGCATATAAGGACTGTCATTACAACTATTTCTTCTCTTATTGATTGATAACATTAACTGAAATTCAATAGTAGTGGAATTTAGATCTATGTAATCAGTGTTTATCACCACTTTATTTAATGGATAAAGGTGAACTCGATATGTGACAAAATGTGTTCATTGATTATAGTAATCCTGTGGATTTCTCCTCTTTCCTTCCGCGATAATGATTGTCCCGGTCTAAATGAGATTTTGTTAATAGCAGTACAGTCTAAAACATGTGTATGCCCTGTGGTTATATTTCCCCCCTCCCCAACACTTTTGAATTATTTTGCTTTCCGATCTTTTGATTTTGACCTTACCTGATGAAGGTCATTCCAGAAACGTGTCGTGCGCACTAAATTAGATATCTACGTTTTTATTATAGTAGACAAACACACGGAGTTCACAGTTTGTCAACAGGAGTTTTTATTATACTAGACAAACACACGGCGTTCACAGTTTGTCAACAGGGGTTTTTATTATACTAGACAAACACATGGCGTTCACATTTTGTCAACAGGTGTTTTTATTATAGTAGACAAACACACGGAGTTCACAGTTTGTTAACAGGACTTTTTATTATACTAGACAAACAACACGGAGTTCACAGTTTTTCAACAGGGGTTTTTATTATACTAAACAAACACACGGAGTTCACAGTTTCTCAACAGGAGTTTTTGTTAATAGATAATATGCTCATTTGTTTCTTCCCCTGTACAAATGAGTTTGTAAACAAGCAGGGGTTCTAACTGAGCTACCCTGGGATGATTATGTCATTATAAATCAGGAGTTTGTTCAATAAACTTTATGTATTTTAAAAAAGGATTAACAGTAAGCAGTCCATCAATTTTCTCATGTATACTGTACCTGTTAAAATCATGTCTTTCGTGTGTGGTGTTTGTTTTGATTTGTCCTTTTAGCTTTCAATTAACATAATTTCAAAAATATATATATACTTATAAATTAAAAGTAAAAACTGTTTGGCTGGTGTGGAAATTTCGACCGACACTGTTTTTGTATTATTGTAATGTGGGTTTCTTCCTGTAAACGTGACAGTCATCACCTATCTATCACCCATCTTCCATTGATTGACACTTTTGATTACTAGTACTTGTTTGTATTGCGGAAAGTCATCCAATGACAAAGGGAACACATCCTTTTTAGTGATGAATCATGATTTTCACTTCGTTTTAGTGATGGACATTATCGTGTGTACCGCAGGCAAGGGGAACGTGTTACGGACCTGTGTATGTACGAGTCCGACCGTTTTTGAAGCGGAAGTGTTATGGTATGGACTGGAATTTGTCATGATGGTTGCACTCAGCTCAAAATTGTTCAAGGAAAATTGAATGCGGTAAAGCACAGAGGTGATATTCTTGATCCTATCGTTCTGTCCCTTCTGCAACAGCGAAACTTTGAATACGTCTTTCAACATGACAATGCAAGATATCACAATGCGAACAAATCAACATTTGACAAAAAGTTTATATGTTGGTAACCGTCGAGCCTTTATGTTTCTTTAGCCTGCTTAGGTCCTTTGGTTTTATTGCTCCCAAACACTTAAATTATCTGGCTTTCCAATATTTCGATCTTCAGCTTACCTGAAGAAGGTTATTAAAGAAACGCGCAGTGCGCTCTAGATTCGATATCTATGTCTTTATAAAACATAGTAATATTGTGTTTGAGGCGATTAATAACCTGTGATTGTTTTGTTCTAAAGTTTGCTCTGTCATTTTGTGATTTCACACTTGTGTTTGTATTGTTTTCGTTGTTTGTTTTTGTGCGTATATCGAGTGTGTCCCTTTAGTAGGAAATATCTTCAATGCTTGGTTTGTCGTCTGATATCGTCCTTTGACCTCGGTATTTTCTTTCATTTTCTGATTTAGGTACTCTTCCTGTTTCTTCTTACTTGGACAGTTGTCTGAGTATCCTAGTTTTCTGGAGGGTGGTAATGTATGATATATATGATAGGCAATGCCATAATATAAATAACTCATACAATGACAGCTAAAATCTTTCAAAAACAATTATATTAGGAGTCGATTTATTTATTGGAGTATGAGTTGTCTACCCTTCCAGAACACATGTATGCATTCACTCATGATTGTCAGTGTTGCGCAATAGCCTGTTTTCTGTGTAGCTTTTTGTTGACCATTGTATATTAGTTTGATTTCTTTTGCTTATTGCATTGTCTGCATTTCTTTAAATTGGTGGTTTCTAGTTAACCTTTTGGGATATATTTATGCTAAAGGGAAACCAACAAGATAATATCAGCAATTGCCTGAGAACATATTGTAAAAGAAGAATCGAAAACCTCTACGATACATCTGCATTTGATAGTAATGTATATCTTTACCATCTTGATTGAAGTGAATGTAATAATCTCTAATATATATGTATGTTAGGGCAGGGCCGGATCCAGGAATTCAAGTAAGGGGGTCGCACTTATAATAATAGCGCCGAGCGGAGCGAGACGCGAAAATATTTGGGGTATTTCGTGTGAAAAATCACGATTTTAAGCCAAAAAATCATATTTTTTTCAATTTTAGTGGGGGGGGGGTGCGCCGGGTGCCCCACCCCCTCCCCCTGCATCCGTCCCTGTGTTAGGGTATCGATTTTGCCTATTTTTTGGCGTTTATTTGATTCGATTCTGGAACTATTTCCACAGTGGGGTTGTCATGTATTTCATTTTATTCTTCACTAAGAAATACTAATGTACAATTAAATGGTAAACTTTAATTGTAAGGATATCAACGGAATTATATTACATTCGAGTGGTTTCCGTATTTCACATTTAGTTACCATATACTTCACATGTTTAAGTTTCTTTGATTTGATTTGATTTCTGGTGTTCCATTTTCAACAATATTTTAGCTATATCATCACATGGCGACCAGTTTTAGTGGTGGAGGAAGCCAGAGTACCCGGAGAGAACCACCGACCATGGGCAAGCAACTGGTAAACTTTATCACTTGCGGATGCGAGTCGAGTACACCTTTTTTGTAATTTACAAAGCCGGGCGCGAACCCACGCCGTATTGGTGATAGGCTTGTATGAGTTGTTAGGTCCAACGACCTAATTCACTGAGCCATCCGGGCCCCTGTTTAAGTTCGGTATATATAGGAAGCACATTATGTGTAAGTACAAGAGACGTTTCACTCATTAATCATTTGGTGGGGTCCGTGTTGTTAATTATTTAAGTTTTTGTTTTATTATGTGTCTTTCCGTTTTGAGTTCCGTGTTGTGATGTCTGTCACGATTTCCGCATACAAACTATGTTGTGGTTTTGCATTGTAATACTTCTTCTTGTGTGCGTTAAGTTTATAGAATTTTAGAATTTAGAATATGTTAGCATTTTCTCTGGATTATCCATTTTTGATCGCTCATTCGATATTCTCTAACGTTTATTTACAAATATATGATTTATTTCTCTAAACTTTATCTGATTAGTAAAATTTAGAAATATGTAGGTTGTCTTCAAATTCCGGAATTTAAGGAACAGAATATCAGAACAATGAAATACATTTTCTATTATCCGGTAATACATTTTCAAATTTGAATAAAACAAAAATACCAATGATTGTTAATAACAACAGGGTTATCTATCTTCCGGAAGTGTTTAACAATGGGTTTATTGCAAAGGGACGTGACATGATATATATATATATATACAATATGATTAGTACATTGTATATTTAGAAATATTGTAGCTTAGGTAAATGGATGGGTAAGCCATTTATACAGTCAACTGATTGCTTGCTTGCTTGCTTGCTTGCTTGCTTGCTT
>MJUT01052837.1:71033-87115 GCA_002080005.1 Gigantidas platifrons | reverse complement strand
TGCCTATCAGGGCCCGGTTGTTCAACTTGTAGTTAAACTTGATTGTGTGTTGCTGCCTATCAGGGCCCGGTTGTTCAACTTGTAGTTAAATTTTAACCAATGGTTAAATATAACCATATGGTTAATTTAAATACAAGTTGAACAACCAGGCCCAGGAAGCTACTGAACCGGGTTCCTAATCTAGTGGTAAAATTGAAATCATCTCTTCGAATGTGTAATGATTTTACTGATGGAAGTTAACTTCAAAGTTCAAGAGCAAATTGAACCATATCAGTGGTGCAATTGTTATTTTCTCCGCCTCGAGTGTGGTAGATCGATGGTTCGAGTCCCGATCGGGTCAAACCGAAAGCTATGAAATTGGTATTTTTTGCTTCCTCACTAATATTTTATTAGTGCTGATCCACTGCTTCAGTGTACTTTTAACTTTTTAGTATTTCATTCTAATTTGGTTCTTGGGCCTCCTATAGTCAGTGACGATTGCTGTGTTTGTGCTGAGTGGAGAGGTACAAAAATAAGAATGCTTCGCTTTCATAGTGCTGCTTTTTATATGTGTACACGTCTGTGGGTCGTAATATGCCAAAATGTCTTATGTGTATGCCTCATGTCTGGCTTCTATATCTCGAAAGGCACAACACATAAAGGCTCTTGTCATATGCGTTCTGATGTTTGACTGATTATATTAACATGTGCATGAATGTTTGTTTTCGTCACGTGTTTGTATGTATATCTTAACTTCACTTTTTTAAAGCTCATAAGAGCTTGTGTTATTGTGTAATACGTATTCATGTGCCGACTATAAATACAGCTTTGAACTTGATAATAATTATAATAATATTTTATTCAGAAACTACCCCTTTACAACGGAGGCAAACATCAGCGGGTTACCAATGTTTGCGTCTAATTATATAATAATCGCAAATAAACAACTACTATATATTAAAATTAGCATAAATCATACATGAACATTTTCATCAAAGAACAAAAAACATATTAAAGTCATTGTGATATAGGTCGTAACATATTATCACAGAATCAAATGTGTCATTCTTCATTAAAACAAAATTATATACAATGTATCACATTATTTTAATTGCACTAAATAATAAGTAAAATATGAATGACATATAGAATAAAGGAAACACAATATTAAGCGAGTTCCTGATCATCGACACACGAATTAATTAAAATAGTTCCCTCTTTCATCATTTTACATAACAGTAACATAGCATAACTTGAACATAACCATTGATTAATCTATCATTGTCAGTGTCTTTCAGTGTAATTACATCATTGTTTATTTATACGCTCTTTGGTCTAGTCAGTGTATACAATGAAAAGACGAGACGGCTAAGGAATAAAATTTGTGCAAGAAAAAAAAATTATGTGAAACTAAACTACGAAAAAAGAACTATAATAGGAAAATCGTGATCACAGTAAAATAAAACTGTCTAACAAGGTGTTGAAGACATTACTATAATATCATCTCGTAGCCTGAATATTTAATGTTATTTATTAAATGAAACTTAATCATAAATGTCTGACATTTTTTTCTACCTCACCATAAATTATAGCGAGCATCGCAAGATGCAAGATGCAAGATGCGAGCTAAACAGCAACATGTGTGTAAGGAGATGAATCAATATACTAACAACACCAACCGGAAGTGGTTTTTAAGTTTCAGCATAGAATGGACAATTGGAGGGAATTACCGGAAATATCCTATTAATTAGAATAAAAAATAACTATCCAGTTTAAAAAAAAAAATAGGAATCCGTACAGCTTCTTTACATGAAAGATTAATTTATTTAAAAAAATGACAATCGCTATTGTTTACGTCACACAACAGTCACAAGTATTGTTACGTCACGTCATTCATTTCATGATCGCTGTCACTGACACTGTTTAGAGTAAACAATCATTGCCCTGCGTTTCTCAAGTTGGTGGCGATTTACAGTTGGTTGCCGAATAATTGTTTATTCCGTTGTTCTAAAGTCTGCCGCTCAAGTGATGTGTTAACATGCCTGTCACACATCCTGGTGTTCTGCTGGGGTAATCATTTATGACGAAGCGGGCAGCTCTTCTGTGTACCTTTTGTAATGTTTGTATCAGGGTTTGGGTGGTGGGTTCACAAATCATTGCTTCGTATTCCAGGGTTGATCTTAGGATCGTGAGGTAGCTGGTATCTCTTACTTGTTTCATTTTGATCAACTGCCGATTGGTCCGATCAAAATGTTTTGTTTACAACAAGAGAAGTGGATCAGCCGGGGTAATACATCATGTTCGATATTTTATGCCTTTTTTGTCGGAGTTATGAAATGATTTGTGCGTGACAAGGATAATGTTTCTTTATGAAAACTATCCTTTGTTTTCTTATATCATTGACTTTTCGGTGGACCCACATTTTTACAAATAATCATGTCAAAATTTAATGTTTTAAACTTTCATCATTTATTTTGCAAAGCATGTACATAAACACTACGAGATCTATGTGTAAATTACGTATTTCACCCCATAAATTAAATACATGTATAGAAGTTGGGCGTTATAACGAGACTCATAGAAATGAAAGTTTCTGCAAAAAATGTAATACTGGTGAAATAGGAAAAATATATTAGATTTAGTGGCGGGTGTAGTTAAAAATTTCCATACACTCAGTTGTGAGAACAAATTTAGTTTTTTAATGAATAATGTTGTAAATCCATTGTACCGTAGGTTATAAAGTGGCTTTTATTGTTTATGTACCGGAAGATGTTGAATACCCTTATTGCTTATGTACCGGAAGCTATTGGGTACCCTTATTGTTCAATGTAATTTAGAAGAAGTTGACTGACCGTATCTTTGTGTCACATTTATCATTTTCCTGTAGTCTATGGAGAAACCCATTTATAATAAAGTCGAACTATTTGTCTTATTGTCTATACAGCTCAGGAAATCTCAATAAATTCACAAGAAAGAAGGTAACAAATAATAATTGAAAATCCCATCACCTATGATTTATATTTAAAAAGGGCCAATTTGTTCCCCTTTTACAGTTTCTAATTAATTTAGGTATTAATAACAAATAATGTCCTCCTCCCTCAGACATTAATCAATTGTGCATATCCTGTTTATGCTCTTTGATGTTCTTACTCCCACAAACTTTTAAATTATTTGGCTTTCAAATCTTTTGATCATGAGCGTACATGATGAAGATTAATCCAGAAACGTGTCGTGTGCACTAAAATTGATATCTACGTCTTTATTAATGTATGTGAGGAAAGACAGAATATGAAGGCGTGGCTTATCCGCCATAAGAGATATATCTCATCATGCTGTCAACCAATGGTTTGCCAGACGTAATAGTGATTGACGTATGATACTCATAATACTTTGCATGTATTGTGAGATAGGTCTATGACAGATTTCTAATCACCTCAAAAATAATTGGAGATGATGGATAAGAATGGACTGTTTTTCTTTGAAAGAAGAACTTAGAGTGGCCATTAATAGGAAATGGTTGTTATTGTGGACTGGTGTAAATGACATTTTATATACACGGCGCGTGGCATTCTCCAACCTTGTGACACGTACATGTATTTGTGTTCGTCCTAAATATAGCTGAACAATTACTCGCTGGACGTTAAACATCAATCAATCAATCAATCAATCAATCAATCAATCAATCAATCAATCAATCAATCAATCGTACTTATGTCCCAACCTAAAAATGAGTGTTGCATATGATTTGTTCAACACAACTAGTGAACTCCCTGTTCCCGAAAATAGGTATGTTTGATCATTTATAATTCCTTTTCATCTAACGAACGTTTCACACCAGGGGTCCCATGTCAAGCAACCAATCCGCGACGAACTTGTGTCACATCAGAAGTCACATTTCAAGCAACCGATCCACGACGAACTTGTGTCTCATCAGAAGTCACATTTCAAGCAACCAATCTACGACGAACCTATAAAATCTTGAGCTTTAATGAATATTTGTGACCTTCCAAACAGGAATACAATGCTGAAGTGCTGCCTTACTTGAAAAATCAAAAGATATCAAAGGGATAGTCAGAAGCCGTAAATCAAAGAAGGAAAGACAATACAATGACAAAGAAAAAAGATGAAAGGACAAACAGTAATCTACAAAACACTACACAGAAATATCGAGCAACACGAACCACATTAACAACTGAAAGGGTATGCAGGTTTCGCTCCACGTGTGACATACGGGAGTTAGAAAAAGATTGCCGAAGAAACATAAATAATTTAAAGATATCATCGCTTCATTGCTTGGGTAATAGACGGGTCACACCAAAAACTGTATATATAGAGTTAAACCTGCCCATGCAGTCACCTCCATTAAGCAGTCACCTGTATTAAAAGGTCACCTTTTCATTGTCCTGTCATAGAAAATTTCATATGAATGTAACCTCTTTTAAGAGGTCACCTCTCTTATAATGCCACTTTTTCTTCATCCCAAAGGTGACCTCTTAATACAGGTTTGACTATATAATGGTATTTGCTGCCTCACCCTTAATAAACCTATACAGCAGGAGCAAGAGCAACCAATGGTTAGCTCAGAATCAGGATAATGTGTCCGGGTGGAGCGACATGTCTACCTTCAGAGTGTTGCTTCATTGAATTTACACTGAAAGCGCCNCCCCCCCCCCCCCCCGCTGGATCCGCGCCTGCTGAAATAGTATTAGTGTTAAGAGTGAATAACTGTCTGTGGTAATATAGGGGCTAAGGTTAGGGTTATGGTGTGTTTTGCCACTTTCATCAATATTTAAGCTTTATCGTGGCGGAAAACATAATACAGGGAAGATAAAACCACCGACTTCCCGTAAGTCACTGACAAACTTTATCACATAATGTTGTATCGATTACACCTCGCCATGAGCGGAATTCGAACTTACAACGTCAGTGGTGATAGAAAATGATTGCATCAATCTGTACCAGAGTAATCGTTCCTTTCCCTCACATCAAATCATAATACAATATGATCACGATGGTGTAATAATACATATTGACATACGCATAATAAATTAATCCAAGTTCAGATATCATTTGTCACGTATAGCTTACATGGTCATGGGAAATCTATTTTCTATAGATAAAATTAAACCCAAAATATTAGCATCAGCATTTATCGTGTGATTCGGATAATGAAGACTATTCTATGATATAAAAATAGACAATATATATTTTGTACGTACCTTGTGGGAAAATATAAAAATTGTTTGTACGTGCTTTATATATGAAACAGGAAGAAACACGAACCTCTTTTGTGGTTCGTTCTACTTGAGACGTAGGGTACCAGGAGACGTTATTCGTCTAGTACACAGTACACATTCTAAGGAACATATTATACCCACACATACATTGTCAAACCTGTATTAAGAGGTCACCTTTGGGACAAGGAAAAGCTGGCCTTATAAGACAAGTGACCTCTTAAAAGATGTTTAATTCATATGAAATTTTCTATGACATGATAAGAAAGGGTGACCTTTAGATACAGGTGACTGCTTAGTAGATGTGACCGCATGGGTAGGTTTGTCTGTATGTTGGTAGTGACAACAGTTTGATGTTTCCTAAGGGGTACTAAGAAGTCGTAAATCGAAGGACATACAATACAATGATCAAAAGTACAAACACTGATATACAGAACATTACACTGCAAGCTAAAGATAGAGTAACACGAACGGCACTCAAAGCCAGGGGTGAACTTAGGGTAGGAAATTCCTGGTCCGTATTTGACACCTGTCGTGTAGATGCATTGATTACAGTATAAAGTTAATGTAATGTTTCCAATGGACAAACATTTATTATACACCGCAATGTCTTCTGACTTACACAGACATACGTTTCAACCTCTGGTGTATATTTTTTTTCCAAATGTCCATGGTAACGAAAATGATTTTTAATTTTTTTATTTTAACTTTCAGCAATATTTCAGCTATATCATGGCGACCAGTTTTAGTGGTGGAAGGAGCCGGAGTACCTGGAGAGAACCACCGACCATGGGCAAGCAATTGGTAAACTTTATCACTTGCGACTGCGAATCGAGTGCACCTTTTTTGTAACTTACAAAGCCGGACGCGAACCCACGCTGTATTTGTGATAGTTTTGTATGAATTGTTAGGTAATCCAACTACCTAAAGTATTGAGCCACCCGGGCTCTTGAACAAAAATTAACAATTAAGTATATCAGGTTTACTGACTGCTCATTATCTAGAAGAGTTCCTAGTGGTTAAGTTTGTTAATACTGAATATCTGTGTCACAAATGATAATTGATATGTTCCCTTTGTCATAGTCTCAATCAGGTCATCATACAACCGGGCTGGTATCAAGAGTAACACGACGAGTGCCACTAGTGGAGCAGGAACTGCTTTTATCCTGCAATTGGGTTATTTTGTTTTATTCATAATAAATGGGTTGAAATAAATTGTTGCTTTATTATGACAGTGTCATATTACCACTTTTCACATTAGCCTAATAAAGCGATTAAGCCACACCCCTGTCATGATAACACTTTTCACATTAGCCTAATAAAGCTATTAAGCCACACCGTTGTCATAATAACACTTTTCACGTTAGACTAATAAAGCTATTAAGCCACGCCCCTTACCGGAACTACTATTGCGGTATCAATGGGGTTTCCGTTATATTTTTTTATTATTATTATTGAATTAAATAACTTTGTTTTGCAAATTGTATAGCAGGATAAATACAATATTGGTGTATTGTATATATCCTTCCGGAGTATCTGAGTTCATTCCCAGTCTTCCTGTCTTTTCTCTGTTTAGTAGACCTTCTTGGTGTAACTGAAGTGGCGTTAAATACCAGTTGTCCTGAGTATTAAGATAGCCATATATAAAAATATAATAAAAGTTTTAAAACAACGTTAGAGGAACACCGAGGCGCAATCAAGAATGGACGATCCAGAGACACAGGGAACATTGAACACGAGACATGGAACGAAGATAAACAATACCCACATAAATCTAAAGAATGAACAACGTGGACCCCTCCAAAACACGGGGGCGAATATCAGTGCTGGCGATGGACATAGACCGAAGACAAATGCAACACATAAATCTAAAGAATGAGTAACATGCACCCCTCCCAAACCACGGGGGCGAATATCGGTGCTGGCGATGGACATAGATCGAAAACCAAATGCAACACATAAATCTAAAGAATGAGCAACATGGACCCCTCCCAAACCACGGGGGCGAATGTCGGTGCTGGCGATGGACATAGAACGAAGACCAAATGCAACACATAAATCTAAAGAATGAGCAACATGGACCCCTTCCAAACCACGGGGGCGAATATCGGTGCTGGCGATGGACATAGAACGAAGACCAAATGCAACACATAAATCTAAAACAATTAAGCGAAAATGACTCCTCCAAAAGAAACGGGGTGAATATAGGTGCTTGTTATAGACTTAGAATGAAGACAACAACAAAAACCAACACATAAATCTACAAGAATGAGCAACAAGGAACCCTCCAAACAACCGTGGTCGGTATAGGTGCTGGCGATGGGTGAGTAGCTTCTGTTTCTTATAGGACATCAACAGTGCTACTCATAGTCATATCCTGTAATGTAAATAGACTACCGTGTGTTTGTTGATAATAACACACTTCAACATCATGGTGAAAATATAAGAGAAAAGTAGACCTATACAATTTAAATGCCTACATTAGTCTTAATAAAAACCGTGATGTATTTATTTGTACGAACTTTAACTTAAAACATTTATTACTCTTCAAGTATCTATTATGCGAAAAGATACAGGAATTAAAGCGTTTAAAGGATCATCGCCATTGTTGAATGGGACGTAAAGATCAAAAGTGATCCAGATTTAAAAGATTGATACATCTAATTACCATAAAAGTGATTAATATTTTAGATACGTTTAAAGTGGGAAACTGGTTTTCGGTATCAAGTTTATGTGCTTTATCTTTCACTTGAGAGATAAGCTAGAGGAAAACAAAGGCGTGTGCATAAACAACAAGTTTAAGATTTTCTACTATCACACGTGAATAACATTGGTTGTTTGTTTTCGTTGCTGGAAAAAAAGACAGTTTAATTCATATTGTGATATTAAGATGTTCTTGTCATTATAATTTGTCAAACATTGTGTGTAGTTTTACTTAGACCAAAAATGATAGATAATATAATTTGATATTTTCATTCGGAAAGTCCGAATTAGGTTATTTATTGCAAGGATACATTTAAATGATGGAGCAAACTGTCTTAACTGAGAAAAATATGTCAGAAATTCATAATGTCAAAGGAATGGCACAAAAGAATGTTGCAGAGAAAGTCTCACATCAAAAGCTTCAGCGACAGATTGACAAGCAGAAAAAGGCTTTTGTGAAACAGCATTCTAAAGACGAAAACGAACTTAAATTAATATTACAGCGACTACAGCTGGAACAACAACTACATGATGGTGACGTTGATGACCTGTCAGGTAAATATGTTACAATATCAAGAATTATGGAGAGTGATAGTTTGTCAGGTTAATTTCCCAGACTTGACCGTATATATGAGTAACACAGCGGATATCTTATAAGAAGCATGAACTGCTTACCCTTCGCGAGTATCTGAGTTTACCCCAGGTTTGTTGGTGGGGTCCGTCTTGGTCATTGTTTTAGGTTTTTTGTGTTCTCATATTATGTGTCATTACGTTCTGAGTTCCGTTGATTTCTGCATAAAAACGATGTTCGGTTCGCCTTTACCTCCATTTGTTTGTAGGCTCCATGCCTTGTCTACGTTATTTGTGTTTGTTTGGTTCGCCTTTACCTCCATTTGTTTGTAGGCTCCATGCCTTGTCTACGTTATTTGTGTTTGTTTGGTTCGCCTTTACCTCCATTTGTTTGTAGGCTCCATGCCTTGTCTACGTTATTTGTGTTTGTTTGGTTCGCCTTTACCTCCATTTGTTTGTAGGCTCCATGCCTTGTCTATGTTATTTGTGTTTGTAGGCTCCATGCCTTGTCTACGTTATTTGTGTTTGTAGGCTCCATGCCTTGTCTACGTTATTTGTGTTTGTTTGTTTCGCCTTTACCTCCATTTGTTTGTAGGCTCCATGCCTTGTCTACGTTATTTGTGTTTGTTTGGTTCGCCTTTTCCTCCATTTGTTTGTAGGCTCCATGCCTTGTCTACGTTATTTGTGTTTGTTTGGTTCGCCTTTACCTCCATTTGTTTGTATGCTCCATGCCTTGTCTACGTTATTTGTGTTTGTTTGTAGGCTCCATGCCTTGTCTACGTTATTTGTGTTTGTATGCTCCATGCCTTGTCTACGTTATTTGTGTTTGTAGGCTCCATGCCTTGTCTACGTTATTTGTGTTTGTTTGTAGGCTCCATGCCTTGTCTACGTTATTTGTGTTTGTAGGCTCCATGCCTTGTCTACGTTATTTGTGTTTGTTTGCCCATAGTTATTTGTGTCTAACACATATTGCGTCGAACTTTTGTTTTTCATTGTCTTGTGAATCATATGTTGCACTGTTCTCTGGATTCTCCATTTATGATTACCCTTTAAGTATTCTTTAACGTTTATATATTATACGAACAACTACTGACGCTGATGATTTGTCAGGTAATTTATTTCAACATGAACAAATACTGACGCTGATGATTTGTCAGGTAAATTTATTACAACATGAACAACTACTAACGTTGATGATCTGTTAGGTAAATTTATTACAACATGAACAACTACTGACGTTGATAATCTGTCAGGTAAATTTATTACAACATGAATAACTACTGACGGTGATGTTCTGTCAGGTAAATTTATTACAACATGAACAACTACTGACGTTGATAATATGTCAGGTAAATTTATTACAACATGAACAACTACTGACGTTGATGATCTGTTAGGTAAATTTATTATAACATGAACAACTACTGACGTTGATGATCTGTCAGGTAAATTTATTACAAGATGAACAACTACTGACGGTGATGATCTGTCATGTAAATGTATTACATGAACAACTACTGACAGTGATGATATGACAGGTAAATTTACAACAATATGAACAACTACTAACGTTGATGATCTGTCAGGTAAATGTATTACAACATGAACAACTACTGACGTTGATGATCTGTCAGGTAAATGTATTACAACATGAACAACTACTGACGGTGATGTTCTGTCAGGTAAATTTATTACAAGATGAACAACTACTGACGGTGATGATCTGTCATGTAAATGTATTACATGAACAACTACTGACAGTGATGATATGACAGTTAAATTTACAACAATATGAACAACTACTAACGTTGATGATCTGTCAGGTAAATTTATTACAAGATGAACAACTACTGACAGTGATGATATGACAGGTAAATTTACAACAATATGAACAACTACTAACGGTGATGATCTGTCAGGTAAATTTATTACAACACGACTAACTACTGACGTTGATGATCTGTCAGGAAAATTTATTACAACATGAACAACTAATGAGGTTGATGATCTGTCATGTAAATTTATTACAACACGACCAACTACTGACGTTGATGATCTGTCAGGAAAATTTATTACAACATGAACAACTAATGAGGTTGATGATCTGTCAGGTAAATTTATTACATGAACAGCTACTGACGTTGATGATCTGTCAGGTAAATTTATTACAACATGAACAACTACTGACGTTGATAATCTGTCAGGTAAATTGATTACAACATGAACAACGACTGACGGTGATGATATGTCAGGTAAATTTATTACCTGAACAACTGTTGACGTTGATGATCTGTCAGATAAATTTATTACATCTTGAACAACTACTGACGGTGATGATCTGTGAGGTAAATTTATTACAACACGAACAACTACTGACGTTGATGATCTGTTATGTAAATTTATTACATGAACAACTACTGACGGTGATGATCTGTCAGGTAAATTTATTACAACACGAACAACTACTGACGTTGATGATCTGTTAGGTAAATTTATTATATGAACAACTACTGACGGTGATGATCTGTCAGGTAAATGTATTACATGAACAACTGTTGATTTTGATGATATGTCAGGTAAATGTATTACAACATCAACAACCACTGACGTTGATGATCTGTCAGGTAAATTGATTACAACACGAACAACTACCGACGTTGATCTTGATGATCTGTCAGATAAATTTATTACACGAACAACTACTGACGTTGATGATCTGTCAGGAAAGTTCAATATAATAACGACTACATCATGAACAAGAGCTATATACTGCTGAGGTTGATGATATGTTAGATAAGAGTATTTCAATCTGCCATGGTCTAGAACATAAGACTGGGCAATTCTATCCTATGCTTCACGTTTTCCAGTCAGAAATTATGCCTGTCGAGATTCTGATGATAGGAAATGTGAACCCGGATGTGGTATTGTCTCATCTAATATAGTTTATCATCACTTCTTCTAAACTACGCGATTTAATGAACAATGAATATGATATTGGAAATCCTTTTATATAAAACTGAAATTATACAACTTGGAAATATTGATACAGTATACAGTTATTGAATGGGTATGAGGGTAATAGCACTTTTATTGTCCCCTTGGTGCCAACTATTGTTCGAGGCAACGTCGAGGACATTACATGTAGTTGGTACAGAGAGGACAATGAAAGTGTTATTACCCGAATATCAATTATATGAGTGTTTTATTATACTGAACAACTGTGCAAATTGTGGGTCCTATTCTGATGGATTTCTAGTCTACTTTATTCGTGCTTTTTGAAACTAATACATTTTCATGTGTGTGCATTTGAAGAAGAAAAAAAAAACATTTTTCATTTAGTTCTTTTTTTTGTATGGATATTGACATTTTTCCTCTATTAGAGGGTGATAAGATCTTTCCAGTATATACTAATTCTTCAAAGCAGTCTTTTTTTAATTATTTATTTCAATATTTCATTTTAAATTATCCATCTTTCACCTGCAGATATTCATGCAAAATTCTAGCGGCACCTGCTATCACATTTTTGGTAGCTTTCGCGTCCTTGTCATCAACAATTTTCTAAATATCATCGTCTTCGAGCAAAACAAACCTGCTTCTCTCTGCCATTGTTTAGCACGCGCAGTGAAAAAGTCCGAGGACTTGCATGACGTCATTTAATTTAAACCAATGAGATGAATGATTTAGAAAATGATTGCTGAAATTACCACAGGGGGGAATAGTCCTAAAATTGTTGACCGACACCACAGGGGGAATAGTCATGCAGTTGATTTTAGGATGCAATCATAGCAAAACTACTGTCATGTTTTTATAAAGGAAAAAAGATAGTGAAGTATATTATAATAATATTTAAGAAATAAATCATGGAAGCCAGAATGTGTTTTGAGTGTTAACATGGATTGGTGGATATTAGTATTTTATCCCAAGCTGGAGGCGAGGTATAAAATTTATTCTCCCATTATGACGTCGTTTTAACCCCGCTGAACCAGTGGTGGAAAAATCTGTAATCCTCTAGAGGATTAAAATGTCTCGTACCTTTCCCCGCATTTTACTCGTTTGACTCGTTTGACGGCTTTTGAAATAAAGTTTGTGTTAAATAATGGGAGAAACAAATTCTCCTTCAGTTGCCCATGTGGATTACGATATTTCTCCACTCTCGAGAGTTAAATTAAAAAATTTAACCACTCGCCTTACGACTCGTGGTTAAAAATTTTAATTTAACTCTCTCGCGTGGAGAAATATCGTAACCCACGGGCAACTGAAGGAGAATCTATATTTATTATACTTTATTATCTTTTTTCATTAGAAAATCAAGTGTAATATTTTAACTATTAAATCCTAAATTCCTTGTTTTCTCTATTTCACCGGTCATCAGTTTTTTACTGATGACCGGGGGAACAGTACTGTAATCATATTTCACGGGGTTTTTTCCTTCGATTCTCATTGGCTATTCAAAATCGGGTATCCTCTGGGGTTTTCTTTGATCAAAGTTAAAATCCGAAATGTAGCTGTTATTGCATTCCGGAATTACAATCTTGACCGGGAGTTAACAACACAAATATGAAGTTTATAGAAACACAAGATAAAAACACACAAATAAGTGTTTATTGCATCCAACATTATTGTAAATAGGGTTTCAGTATAATAAAACAATTATTGCCTGCACTTGCGGTGAACATCATAATTGTTCAACCCTCGGGTGAACAATTATGATGTTCACCTTAAGTGCAGGCATTAATTGTATAATAATATCCGCCAACCCATGTTAAAACTCAAAACACATTCTGGCATCCATAATTTATTTCGATTCTGATATGTCTAAGAGTACAAATACGGTAGTCTACTTTGATTGGAAGACGGTAATTTATATCTACGCTTGCGGAAAATGTCGCACACAATTTATGCTACCAATGGAAAAGTCAGTCACATTCACCAGCGCATGTGCTGAGATTATACCGAATGGATAACTCGCTCGTTTGTTAACACAGCGATAGAAAGAGGATATGTTAGAATTACCAATAATGCGTATTTATACAAAAATCTGTATTCACACAGTTCCAAAATATTGTAAATATTAATAAAACTAAGGTTCTTCTATCTCAGGTATAGATGACATTAGCTGATTTTGACTGTCCTGTTTATGTTCTTTGACTGTCCTGTTTAGGTTCTTTGACTGTCCTGTTTAGGTTCTTTGGCTGTCCTGTTTAGGTTCTTTGGCTGTCCTGTTTAGGTTCTTTGGCTGTCCTGTTTAGGTTCTTTGTCTGTCCTGTTTAGGCCCTTTGGTTTTATTGCTCCCAACAACTTGGCTTTCCAATCTTTCTATTTTGAATGTAACTGATGAAGGTTAATCCAGAAACGTGTCGTACAAACTTAATTTGATATCTACAGGAGAGTCAGAGACATAGCATGATAAATCACTGTGATAGATGCATCACTCATCTTGGTGATTTGGATATATAGGACAAAAGCCCCCCGGACATAAGCCCCCCCCCCCACCCTCGACAAAAAGCCCCTCCATAAGAAAAAGTATAAGTTAATGTTTTTTTGCTTTATATATTTTTCCCCTGTGTCTTTGTTTAACTGTTTGGATATGTAAAATTTTCTTTATATTATATAACATGATTCAAGACGTTTTTACCCTCTGTATTTTAATTCATCTATTTGTGGAGCATGAAGATATTATAAACAATTATGGGAGAAGACTGTCTAAGTTGTTTAACTTGTGTCTTATCCTTTTGTCTTTTTGAACAATACAATATGTTTAAAGTATAAACAATTGAAGTATTTGTTTAAGAGTTATAATGACCCTCATCAAAGAAAGTAAAAACAAAAATAAAGTTGTTTTTATCTTAAAAAATCAGTTACATTCACCGGCGCTGTGCTAATGAGATTATACCGAATGGATAACTCGCTCGTTTGTTAGCAAAGCGAAAGAAGGAGGTCATGTTAGAATATACTATAATATATCATTGACATCACTGTAAGTAGTTTATGGTGTTTAACGTCACTTCCAGCAATATTTCAGTTATATCGTGACGATCAGTTTTATTGGTGGAGGAAATATGAGTATACGGAGAAAACGACATACCTGTCGTAAGTGTGACGCTGACAAAGTTGTATCGAGTACACCTCGCCACTTTGGTGGTGATTAGTTCTGATTATACAGGTAGTTGTAACTCCAACTACCGTGCGATCACGACAGCCCCTCCCTTATTGTAGAGGGTCTGTTTGTTGCAGATCGTCACCATTGTCGCCATTTTATTGACAGCTTTATCTTCATTTCCTTCTTATTCGTGGTATTAAAATGGGAAAAATTAAACACAAAAAAGGAAAAAAAACGCTGTCGGAAAAGTCATCTTGGTTAGGGTGGTGTTTATATAATTGCATAGGTAGTTGTAAATCCAACTACCATGCCGGTACGACCACGACGGTTCCTCATCTTGATTGAGTTAAATAGAAGTGACAAGATGATGTATAAGAATATCATATTTTCAAACAAGGCATTTTAGACGTATAACGTAGATAATCTCTTAAGCTAAATTCCTTATAGATTTTAGTTATCTTTAAATTAACACATCATGAAGATTGGGAGTAATAAATCAGGCATTTTCAATGACAATATTTATAGAACTTAGTTAATATTTGCTTTGTTTTTTATTCGTTAAGCAAATATAAAATAAAATAATGAAGTGGGATGCTGATGAAATTTCTATTCCCACGAGCTGCGGTACGTCAACGTCAATATTTATTAGTGTACGGGGATACACGGGTTATGGTGTTTAACGCCATTTTCAACAATATTTCAGTTATATCGTGGCGGTCATTTTTAATGGTGGGGAAAACCGGAGGACCCGGAAAAAACCACCGAACTGCACCAAGTCACCTACAAACTTTATCACATAATGTTGTATCGAGTACATATCGCCTCATGGATATACGATGTTATTCCACTCTATGATATTTATTCTACTTATATAGAAATTCGATTGGTCGAAACAATCCCACGTGACATTTATCAAAACGTCGTATTTCCCTCTCAACAACATCGTATTTCCATCTCAACAATATCGTATTTCCCTTATTCGAAAGTCTCAAAATTAAACGCTGTAAAGATAACTCCAGAGATGTTCCGAAATAATAATTTTGTAGACAAAGATGGCCAAAAGATTTCATTTGGCAGAATTCACCAAAACGTTGGCCTGGTGGAATAAAACATTCATTTCCCTTGCATAAGGAAGATATGCAAATTTGTTCACACTCGAAATAGTCATATTTCCCTCGAGCAAATACCGGTATGACTTTTCTCGGGTGAACAAATTTGCATATCTCCCTTATGCAAGGGGAATAAATGTATAATAACGTTCAGCGTGTTTTTGTTAAGTTAAATTAATCTTGTCCATAAAGCCAATGAACAGCAACAAAACATATTACATATTGAATATAATATTACATGAGGGTTTTTAATGCAGTTTAGCGTTCACTTATTGCTGTAAAACATTTCTGGGTTAAAATTGTTTTTTTTTATTGAATTTGCATTTATTATAAGGGATCGCTATTTAATTTTTAGAGGGGAGGGACTATGTATCATCATCCCTCCCC
>MJUT01052837.1:21471-34596 GCA_002080005.1 Gigantidas platifrons | reverse complement strand
AACAACAACACAAAAGACATACAAAAAACAGAGAAAAAAACAACAACACAAAAGACATACAAAAAACACAGCAAAAACAACAACACAAAAGACATACAAAAAACACAGCAAAAACAACAACACAAAAGACATACAAAAAACAGAGAAAAAAACAAAAGAAAAAAAAGAAAACCCCAAAAATTAAAAACATTAAAAACAACACAAGAAAAAAGAAAAACTAATAAAGCAAAACAAACAAACATAAAAAAAAAAACAAAAACAAAAAAACAAAAAAACAAAAACAAAAACAAAAACCAAAAACCAAAACAAAATAAACAGGATGGACAAAAAGATAATGCATTGTAAAATATATCAGTGCTGTTGTGCAGATGTAAGGTACTACGTCACATAAACCCGGATCGTGTGTTTATTAGACATGGATGGTAATCGAACAGCTCTAGTGGTGACAGGCATTGATTGAATATAGGTAGGTAGATAGAGCAGATAACCAACTAAACGTCAGAGAAATCCGAAAGAAAAATTAAGAAAGAGTACCCAGCGACTCACACCTTTGGGTACAAGCAACAGAACGAAGACGAAACAAAAAACAAAAAAAAGGCAGGAGCTATACAGTGGTGTGAGCCCACACCTCTTAATTAAATAATGCGGTCATTCAAAATGGCAAAAAGTTGTGATGTTAAGATAGTGCAATGGCACTCAGTGAAATAATGCGGTCATTCAAAATGTCAAAAACAGCAATAGAACAATGTACTAGATATTATACTGAACAGAATGATAAAATTAAGCAATAGTATAAGATATACAGTGTAAGTGGGATTTTGTATTGACTGACCTTTTACTATTTCCAACCATTAAGAACAATTTTATTGTTTCCTTGTGTTGTTTTATCTATCTTAATTACTATTGCTTTTAATGGCTACTTTATTGTGGATAGTTTATCTTTTATATGTCATGTGTCAAAGTAAATGAGTCATACATTGGTCGAGACACTTAAGTTTAACCTTTTGAAAAAAGCCGCTCCCAAATTAAAAACAAAAACAAAAAACAAACAAACAAACAAACAAACAAACAAAAAACAAAAAATAAACAAATAAACAAAACAAAACAATAGATAGTATCTACTCAACACTACGACCAACTATTATAACATGAATCACTCCGGGTGACGTAATGGTCGTGATCGTATGTAAGTGGATTGACAAATACCAGTACAATCAGTACTTATTACCCTAAAGTTGTGAGTTCGAATTCCGCTCATTTATGGCATAAATACTTAAGAAATAATTCATGGGGGCTTGATTATATACTGACTTTACCACGGGTTGGCCCTTTATGCCAAATATTTTACCACGAGCGAATGCGAGGGGGAAAATATCGGCATAAAGGGCCAAACCCGTGGTAAAATCAATATATATTCAAGCCCCCATGAATTATTTCTATTCTAATAGGACAAATACGGTATTTATTTTTATATAACAGCCAAAAACAAATTATGACGTTGCCGATCAGCTGATATACCAATATACGCTTATTTTACCACAGGTTTGGACCCAAAGCGTTTGAAGGACGTCATATTGGAATATGTGATTAGTCTGTCTGTGATTTGTGACATGTCGGTGGTTTTATCCGGGTACTCCTGTTTCTTCCATCAATAAAACTGACCGCCACAATATAACTGAAATATTGGTGAAAGTGGTGTTAAACACCATTATGATATCTCTGAGCCTCGGGGAATATAAATCTTAAGTCGGGAATGTCACATTATATACCCTGTCTGATAGCCGAATAACGTATAATATATATTAAAAGTGCAAATTCAATTTCAGTTGACATTATAAAAATACTAAAACTCTTCCACGAATTAAAATGGCAGCATGAGCTCAATTTTCTCTCTATGGTTTTAAAACTTATTTATGACTCACGTATGTAAATCTTCACTATTGGGGGATTTGTAGAAATGAAAATTAATATAGGCTTAGATTAAGATTTAATACATAAGCTTGAAGTCAATGCAGCTTATCTCCTGGGTAGCATATTGTTAATAATTTGTACAAGCCAATAAAATGACATGAAATTTATACTTTTCCCAATTGTCTTAAACGAGGTTTTTTTTTGTATGTTGTTGACATTCGTGTGTTATTCATGTCAATTTGGTCCTTTTTAATATGACCATTGTGGTGTCTGTCATTCTTCTATTTACGGATTCTGATTATCCCTTTGTTATCTTTAAACTCCTCTCAGCCATGTGTATTTCGTGTATAAATTCAGATCTTGTGGGTTGTGTAAGATTTGGGTTGTGTTTACTTTGCTTGTAATGTGAATTGTGATAGATTTCGTGTTACTTCCGATAGAGGCTTTCAAAGGTTTTGTGTTACTTCCGATAGAGGCTGTCAAAGGCTTTGTGTTACTTCCGATAGAGGCTGTCAAAGGCTTTCTGTTACTTCCGATAGAGGCTGTCAAAGGCTTTGTGTTACTTCCGATAGAGGCTGTCAAAGACTTTGTATTACTTCCGATAGAGGCTGTCATATGCTTTGTGTTACTTCCGATAGAGGCTGTCATATGCTTTGTGTTACTTCCGATATAGGCTGTCAAAGGCTTTGTGTTACTACCGATATAGGCTGTCATATGCTTTGTGTTACTACCAATATAGGCTGTCAAAGGCTTTGTGTTACTACCGATATAGGCTGTCATATGCTTTGTGTTACTTCCGATAGAGGCTGTCAAAGGCTTTGTGTTACTACCGACATAGGCTGTCAAAGGCTTTGTGTTATTACCGATATAGGCTGTCATATGCTTTGTGTTACTACCGATAGAGGCTGTCATATGCTTCGTATTACTACCGATATAGGCTGTCATATGCTTTGTGTTACATCCGATAGAGGCTGTCATATGCGTTGTGTTACTTCCGATAGAGGTTGTCAAAGGCTTTGTGTTACTACCGATATAGGCTGTCATATGCTAAATGTGTTCCTACCGATATAGGCTGTAAAAGGCTTTGTGTTACTACTGATATAGGCTGTCAATGTCTTTGTGTTACTACCGATATATGCTGTCAAAGGCTTTGTGCTACTACCGATAGAGGCTGTCAAAGGCTTTGTGGTACTACCGATATAGGCTGTCAAAGGTTGTGTTACTACCGATATAGGCTGTCATATGCTTTGTGTTGCTACCGATGTAGGCTGTCAAAGGCTTTGTGTTACTTCCAAAATACATTATCAGAGGCGATATAGGCTGTCAGAGGTCTCGTGTTACTATATATAGGATGTCAGACGCCTTCTGTTACTTTATATATCGGGGGTTATGATGTTTAACGCCACTTTCAACAATATTTTAGTTATATGGTTTTTTTCTTAGAAATGTATTTTCAGATATGTTTTTATGAAGGAAAACTTAAATAGTGATTTTTAACAAAAAAAGTCCCCAGTCCGTAATCGTTCCTTTATTTTTCTATACATTATTACATAATAGGAAGGAATGTAACGTGACAGCTTGTATATACATTCATGTTAAACGGTAACTGGCGTAAATCATTAAATAAAACACAAGAAAAACATAAATGAACGCTACATATATAACAATTGATCTACTCTAGAGCTAGTATGAGGTTCCACAATGATGTGACAACTTAATAGGGGTCAGGGATATATAAGGAGCGGATGTGGCCGAGTTGTCTAGGGCACTGGACGTAAGGCTAGGCGAATGTCGCTGCAGTGTATCAATGGTGTGAGTTCAAATCCCGTCGAGGGAAGAACAAAAATTTGACAGCTCAAAAATCTAATTCTAACACTGTTTGGCTTAATTTTCAGACAGATATGTATATACATGTATATTAATTTGGGGTTAGGGTTGTGGTATTTAACGCCACTTTCAACAATCGCTATATTGTAGCTGTCAGTTTTATTGATGGAGGAAATCTGAGTGACCGGAGAAAACCACTGAACTGCCGCAAGTCACTGACAACTTTAACACATAATGGTGTGTCCGGTACACCTCGCCTGAGTGGGATTCGACCTGAAAATTTAGCGGTGATTGGTATGGATTGCATAGGTAGTTGTAAATCCAACCACCATACGATCACGACCACGACGGCCCCTACTTCTTAATAGTGGATTTTGTTGGGCTGGATCATTGTTGTTTATTGTCATTGTCAAACAGTGCTCCTCTCCTTGTCGATCATTTCTATGCTCCTATGAGGCAGGGGTTATGCAGAAACTTATCAAAAGAAAATAAAACTACAAAAACTAAAGCCTTTCATCTCACTTTCATGTATATTGTGCTACTACCCTTGTCCATCCTTTCCTATGATTCTATGAAGCAGAGTTTATGCAGAAACATTTCAATGGCAAAAAAATAAATAAATAAAACAATATGCAAAAATTGAAGCCTTTAACCTTTAATATAACTTTAATATAACTTTAATATAACTTTAATATAACTTTAATATAACTTTCAGGTCTGTCAATTAGTAATCCAAATTGTGCTCACTAGATTCCATTAATATTCCCAAAAGAATTTGACATTACGGAAACTACAGACACAGCCTCTTCTGTCTCATTTCTTGTTTGTAGGAGTACACATATGTCTTATTTACGTTATTTCAGGGGGGGGGGAGGGTTCACGCATAGTGGTATCCAACACATATTGTTTTGTGTTTTTGTTTTGTTTTTCTTCGTCATATGTGCCATGTTTTGCCAGTTTATCTGGATTTATCTTTTTGGATTGCCACTTCAATTTTGCCATTATAAATTTTCCACACCTTGATAGTAAAATAGCAACCGCTTCTGCGTATGGAGTTTATATTTCACAACTCATACGGTATGCTAGAGCTTGCAGTTTGTATTCAAACCTGTTACAGCGTCACTGCATTAAGAGTACATAGCTATTAAATTAAGATGTTCAAAGAATAGTCTCGTCTTATCTTTCTAAAGGTTTTTCGGAAGATATCAGCACCATGTTGAAAAATATTGTGTCAGTTGCGTACAGATGTCGAAAGATGGTATTTTACAATTAAATTCTGTTCGAAGGAAGTTGATTATAGTTTCATAATTATGTCATGCGATTGCCGTGTATACTATTTAATATTTAAAGAATGGCCGAGACCATCATCTCTCTTTACTAGAGCTGATTTATATAATGACAACGCTTATGTCACGAAAATTAAACATAATAGGTACCGGTATAATGTTCAAGTTATATTGCGTTTTTATCATAACCCTGTTCGTCCGGTTATACGTGAGGCATGTTACTCACCTCTGGAAAACACTTGCATGCCCGCATCATATAGTCGCGTTTTATTTGAGTGCGTGTGCGAACCCAGGAAAGTGAGCGTTCATGTATATGTGTGTTAGAGATATATATGGATTATCCTTCAATTGCCCGTGGATTACGATATTCTCCACTCAAGAGAGTTACATTTAAAATTTTAACCACAAGCCGTCAGGTGAAATATCGTAACCCACATGGGCAACTTAAGGAGAATTGTTTAATCCTCTAGAGGAATACACATAGATTCTCCTTCAGTTGCACGTGGGTTACAATATTTCTCCACTCAAGAGAGTTAAATTAAAAATTTTAACCACTCGCTTGACGGACTTGTGGTTAAACGGCGAGTGGTTAATTTTTTTAATTTAACTCTCTTGAGTGGAGAAATATCGTAACCCATATGGGCAACTGAAGGAGAATGTGTTTCTCCCATTATTTAGCACGAACTTTATTTCAAAATTTGAAATTAATGCGTTTAAAATTAATGCGGGGAAATGCACGAGACATTTTAATCCTCTAGAGGAGTACAGATTTTTCCAAAACTGGTTCAGCGGGGTTAAAACGCCGTAATAATGGGAGAACTCGATAATAACTTCTTTCTATGATTTTTCTATTGCATGTGGAAGCTGTTTCGAGGATGTGATATTTTTATTATTGTTTATCTTATTTTTTCAACAATTACTTATGATTGCAAACTAGCAGAAAAACAACAATCCGTGGGTAGAAATGTCGTTTTCCTCGGACACATTATCCTGACCCCACTCCGAAACAAGCATTTAAACTCTAGACATCAGACGGGCTGTCTTCCATGACTATCCACATCTTTGAGCACACCTTATTCCATAAGTGCGTCGTGCCCACAAAATGTTATATCTACATTTTCATTGCTAGTACTGGGCCGATACTTCTGTTGTTGGACTATTAGTGCCCGAGGGTATCATCTGCTCAGTAATCTCGGCACTAGCATGGCTTATTAGATATATGTATTATCTAAATTTATAGTTTTTTTGTATTATCTAAAGTTCCAGTTCCCAAATAATGTATTTAATAATAAAGCTAATGTTCTCCTTCCGCAGATATAGGTGACCGTTACCGATTTTGGTTATTCTATTTAGGTCCTTTGTTTGTATTGCTTTCAAAGTCTTTTATTTTTCGGCCTTACAATCTTTCGGTTTTAAACGTACCTGATGAAGGTTATTGTAGAAACACGTTGTGTGCATTTAACTTGATATCTCAGTTTTAATTTTGTTTGATCAATACTACGTCAATTGTTTGATATTCTGAATATATTTCTTCTTCCTATTACATCGTGTGGGCGTAGACTAATTCTCTGACCTTATCATTTATATCATTTATATCATATATACCAATAGAAGGAAAGGCCAATGACCAACCATGTACCATTTTTCATATTTATCTACCGGCAACTAGGATGGGGAATTGTACATATTATTAAGATTTACAGCCAGTTATCAGGCGAACGTTTCACTAAAGGTCGTAAGTTGTAAGCGTAGACGTAAGTGTACTATAAGAGTCACAACCGTTTCACTAACCATTATGATTTACGACTTACGATAAATAGTGATCGCAAAGTTAAGAGTGGTGGTAGATACACCTTAGTCGTAAATCCTAATTGTTAGTGAAAGGGTCGTAATTCTTAGTACACTTACGTCTGCGTTTACGACTTACGGGCTTTAGTGAAACCTCATTGGTGATATGATATAAATGAATACTATTATAGAACGTTACAAGGAGTACCACTAGTAGAACAGTATCTGTCTAGCTTCCCGTAGTACCCGAGTTCGCCTCGGATTATTTGTGGGTACGTCTTGTGTAATCTTCAGTTTAATGCACGTAGTGTCTTGTCGATCATCCTTTGTCCTGTTGTTCCTTTTTGCCATTTTGTTGTCTGTCGTTCGTTTTATGGCTTCTGTTTATCCCTTTGTTATGTTCAAACTTATATGGAAATTGCTACAAAACTAAGGTCTATCCATATCAGTCATATATAGCTTTGTCCAGCTAAATAAAGCAAGATTTCCAACTGTTTGAAGTCTAACATCACTGACAATATAAAATATGAAAGTGGGCATCTGGTGCATGTATGTAGCATAAACATATGTGATGTTTACCTAATCGATAAATTGACAATATAATGTTAGCGAACGAGTCTTTTCCCGAGATTTTTTTTATTTTTTGCAGGCTGTTGTTCGGAATCTCTAGACCCTTGTTATATCTGATCGTCTTTACTAGTAACCATATTCAATCAGAAATAGCTATTAGAAAAATGACAGACGATGATGAAGATAGTTGTTACAAAAGTGCTGAACACGACGGGTGTCATTAGTAAAGCAAGAATTGTTTACAATCTCGGGGCAACTGAGCTCACCATCGGATGTTTGTGGGTTACTGTTGCTCAATGATTAGTGCTATGTGTATTATTTTGTAGATCATTGTTGGTCATTTTGATCTTTTTCTTTTTGCCATTGTCTCGTAAGTCCTTCTTTGAATTATGGCTTCTGAATACTCCTTTTTTATCTAATATTTATGTATGTTTTCCTTTGTAATTAACGATAATAGCCTGTGTGATACAAGGTGTCTGATACAAGATGTTGTATCACCACACTGTGGTGATAAAAGAATGGCGCGACGATGCATGAGACGTTTTCTACTGAACTCCTTTGTCATGACGTCATATCGTTGGAATGCAGGGAAAAAAACATTAATTCTCATTTTCAAAGACATAGTTTCAATATTTCGGGCAACTGTAAGTTCCAAATTTCTTTTTTAGAAACGTTGTCGGATTGTACAGTGACACTGAAAGTGATCGAACAGTAATTCGACATTGGTGAAAGAAGGGCAACAAATAACGAGACGTCATGCACAAAATGTAGTCTTCCTGAGAGTATTGTAAACAAAACTGTAAATATTTATTCGATCCTTGTTATTTGTTTAAAATTTGTTTTTATTGACATGTTAGATAAACTTATTACATATATAGTGTGTTGGTACAAGACTATGTATCAGGTCTTGCCTGTTGCGTGGACTAACAGCATCACAACTCGTCGCTATCGCGACTCGTAGTGATACTGGTTCACACAACAGGCTCGACCTGATACATAGTCTTGTACCACCACACTATATATGTAATGGGTATGTATCTGTGAACTTTTCTTATTGCTGTTTTCCCCTTAGATTCTATCTTTTATCACAATGTATTATACTTTTGAAAGCAAGGAAGGTCAGACAATAGACGACCACCAACAGTACACTCACATAACGTAACAATTCCTGACATTCCTAGGGGCCGTCGTGGCCGTGATCATATGGTAGTTGGATTGACAACTACCAATGCAATCAGTGCATATCACCACTAATATTGTGAATTCGAAGCTCTCTCAGGCCGAGGTGTATTGGATGCAAATTTGAGATAAATGTTGTCAGTGATTTGCGGCAGGTCTGGAGTTTTCTACGTGTACTCCTGTTTCTTTCAACAATAAAATTGACCGCCATGTTATAACTGAAATATTGTTGAAAGTGGCGTTAAACACCATAACCTAAACCCTGATATTTTGACATAAATATTGCGCAGAGATATTTGACCTATGGAATAAACGGTAATCCACCTCCAGTTTGTGGATTAGGTCGGGGATGTACAAACTTATAAACATGAGGTGGATTGCCAACAGTTGATATTTGTGGTCTAATATATGAATCATTACGTGCGTGAGTGAATGAGTGATTGATTGTTGCTTAACACCAACTCTGCAATTTTCCAGCCATATCATGGCGAGAACAAGTTAATTTTCAATGAGATTATGAGGTCCGCTTTGTACTAAATCAACACGCCTAGTTTGATTTTCCTAGTGCTAGCTCACTGAAAATAGTCCGCGGATAGACATGTCGCCCCACTCGGACACATTATCTTGACTCCGACCCAAATGTATTTTCTTTTTCTCCTTAATGATGCGTGCTCAACTACCAATTTAATAGTCTTTGGTTTGACCCGGTCGGTGCTCAAACCCACGATCTACCGCACTTGAGGCGCGCGTGCTAACCATTACACCACCGATACGGTAACAATATGTTCTTACGACTTTAACAAACCTAGAATCTATATTGAATAAATAATAATGAAAAAGACATTATAATAAAACCGTTTATTTGTTTTAAAGAAACATGTTTTCACTTTATGAATTTGGGGAAAGAAAGTTTAATTATTATATACTTTAAGGTTATCTTAAAAGTAGAAACGTACATTGTTTGGATAATCAACATTTCCCCCCTCCCACAAAAAAAATTATCATTTTGCAAACGGACGTTTGTTATCAGCTAAAACAGTAAAATTACTATATACTTATTTACCTTACATTATTTTTTTTATTTATTATTAGCAAACTCATATTATCATATCAATCTTTCATATTTTGCAATTTTACTTCCTGGTATCAAATGTATAAATAGTATAGCGAATTATTTGTAACTTAGGGCATGCATTCAATGCCATCATCTGATTTCTCTCTGCATTATATAGCTTAATCCACTTGACATCCGTTCTGCAAACTCGTCAGCTGAGATAAAGCCATCATCTAAAAGATAAGATATGAACAGTTGAAAACAATTTAGAAAATAACATTATTTGCGCTAGGTGTGTTTGTTTGTGCATAGTGGTGTGCAACCCATATTGCGTTGTGTTTTTGTTCTGATTTTCTTCGTCTTGTATCTCCATGTGTTGCCAGTTTCTCTGTATTGTCATTTTTGATTTCCCCTTCTGTATTCTCTTACGTTTTTTTAGAACAAATACAAACAGAATAAATGTAATTAGGGACCGAATATTCAATTTTATTTAAAGATGGGGTATGCTTATTTTACATGAGCCAGAATCGTGCTCAACACAATACTAAATAATCTAGTTATTTGCTTAATACAATTTCTTGTTGAGAATTGAAGGACCAGATTACTCAAATGTATTTTTTCTATAAAATCTAGCAACAACAATTTCTAAAAAGCCCCCAACCCCACCCCCTAAAGGTTAAATGGTCGTTGTCTTAGTTTCACGTGAATTGCAATCTCTTGAATAATTTTAAGCCATGTACAGCAAGTGAAGTTGTCATTTCCAAATGTTCTGTATCTATCTGTATAGCCAATTTTGGCTGTTCTGCTTATGCCCTTTGATTTTCTGGCTTCCACAGATGTTAAATTATTTGGCATTGAACGCTCATGATGAATGTTAATCCAAAATCTTGTCGTGCGCACTAAATTTGATATCCACGTTTTTATTCACCAATGTTACAATTTCATTCAGGAATAGGAAATAAATGTCAGAACAGCACCGTCTGTCTTACCACAATTAACTGCCAATATATACGATCTCTCTGACACTTGAATTACCCATCCCGAACATCACAATTTAGATAGAGGTCATATAGTAAGTAGTACAGTAATAGTCATCACTCCGATAGTTTCACGGTCCCAATATAACTTGACCATTCCCGAATATCACAATTTTGGTAGGGCCCCTATTTGTCAAGTTACACTCATCACTCCGATAGCGTAAAGGTCCACTTTGATGCACTAATGTTGTGATTTCGAATCCAGTTCATGGAGAGGTGTACTCGATACAACATTATGTGATACAAATTTGTCAGTTATTTATCACCGTGTATTCCGGTTTCCTCTCCCAATAAAACTGACCGCCACGATATAACTGCATAATTGTTGAAAGTGGCGTTAAATACCATAACCATCAGCCTTAAATCCTATTGTATTTGTAATTCTAGGTTCGGCTTCTATATTGTTTTGGTAAAGATCATCATGGCTTTCACCATTATTAATAGTGAATTCATTGGGGCTTTTAGCGAAACAGTATTGACTTCCAAAAAAATGTAAAATACATACTGTTCATATCAAAATGTTGAAATATCATCACTGATGGTAGAATGGCTTCACGTAGTGATATCGTATCCACAGTTGATTTTTGGGAACCGTATTTATGACCAAATATTCCTTTTTCTAAATACTCCTCAAACTGTTTTCTCTTTCCTATCCGTGGGTAGTCATGTTCTTTGCTGTCTGTATAGAAGATGCACATTCCCAAATCCAACAAGCAGACGACTGTCAGAAGGTATAGAGCAAAATATGTCGCCATTCTGTAAAACAAAATATATTCATGTTCAAACGGATGTACAAATATACAATGTAGGCATAACAAATTGAGCGACCGACTAATTGTTGTTTAACGCCAACTCAGGGTATTCCAGAAACGAGGCGAGTGGAGCAGGAACTGCTTACCCTTCCGGAGCACCTGAGTTCACCCCCGGTTTTTAGTGGGGTATGTGCTACTCGATCATTAGTTTTATATGTATGTTTTGTAGATCGTTTTTTTGTCCTTTTTTACTTTTTCTTTTGGCCATTGTGTTGTCTGTTCTTCTTCGATTTACGGATTCTGATTAGCCCTGTGGTATCTTCAAACTCTTCTTACTAAATTAGATACATATCTACAAAGTACATTCTCCATATGCGATACATAAAAGATAAAAGATAATATGAATGGCACACTGCTAACTATGCTAAAGTTGTCTTTTTGTCAATTTAATCATGTAATCAATGAAATAACTTGAACGTCAACGATGTTTTCCTCTTATATCTTTTATTACACATTTTGTGCAATGAGTGACTGAGTGATTGTTGCTTAACGCCAACGCAGCAATTTTTCAGCTATACCATGGCGAGAACACGTTAATTTTCAATGAAATGATGATGATGAGGTCCACTCTGTACTACACCAACACGCTGAGTTGGATTTGTATAGTGCTAGCTCACTGAAACAACAGTCCGCGGATAGACATGTCTCCCCATTCGGAGACATTATCCTGTTTCCGAACCAACCAGTCTTTTCTCTTTCTCCTTATTGCTGCGTGCAAATTGAAAACAATAATTCAAAAATAAAAGGAGTCTACCACACCGTCAGGATAGTTCCAATAACATGCATAAAAAATCATCAAACGAGAGGCAAATCGGTACCACTAGAACACATATGTACGAGCACTCATACTTTTGCGTTGGTACAGGTATGTCAATCAGTGCCGGATTTCCCTATAGGCTTGATAGGCTGAACCCATAGCCTCAAGATCTAGGGGGCCTCTGGCCTGGCCATGGTGCATAATATTTCTTACACATGCTACCATAACCCTTCTGTAATTTTCCTTGTACTCTATTTCAGAATAATAAGGCCAACAAGTCGACACTAGTATCGATTTCTATGTTGATTTTATACTTCCATAAAAGCAGTGAGATTGATAAGGGTGGGGATTCATTGGGAAGGGCCTCGCAAGTAGAATAGCATAGGGCCTCTCTTTATCTAAATCCGGCCCTGATGTCAGTTAAAAACAACGGGTTAAACTATCTCGATGGGGTCAAACTAAAGAGAAAAAAAAAACAAAACAAAAACAAATCAAGATGACCTATGTTTTGCTTAAGAAATAATTCATGGAAGCCATGTTTATTTATTTATTTATGTATAAGTCGGTTTAAAAAGCTCTACAGAGCTTATGTTTATTGTTTTGTACCACCGACTTTTTAAATAAAATTTACTTGACTTGACTTGACTCCATGACGACGTCACTCAGCGGTAGAAGTAGAAATAGAAGTCATTATGAGAACACAATAAGCATAGCAGTGACCCAGTATCATACAATAAAACATAGCAGTGACCCAGTAGCATATAATAAAACATAGCAGTGACCCAGTAGCATATAATAAAACATAGCAGTGACCCAGTATCATATAATAAAACATAGCAGTGACCCAATAACATATAATAAAACATAGCAGTGGCCCAGTAGCATATAATAAAACATAGCAGTG
>MJUT01052837.1:9975-21376 GCA_002080005.1 Gigantidas platifrons | reverse complement strand
TAATAAAACATAGCAGTGACCCAGTATCATATAATAAAACATAGCAGTGACCCAGTAGCATATAATAAAACATAGCAGTGACCCAGTATCATATAATAAAACATAGCAGTGACCCAGTATCATACAATTAAACATAGCAGTGACCCAGTATCATACAACAACACATAGCAGTGACTCGGCATCATTCTTAATCTCGCTGTTTTATGCTTAAATAAGGCTCATTGCAACATGTATATAATTATTTCAACTTTTTTATTTTCACATTTGAATTTGTGAAACTTTTCAGTTTAAAAGTATCTGGGATAGACTTATTTCTCATTGATGAAGATACATTTATTGTACCGCAATGGCGTACAATGTAATCGGTTATGATGATATTTCGTAAAATGGGAACAAACTCCACTTAGACACTAACAAATTGTCAATAGTTATCGTATAATTCTGGTACCAACAGGCATCAGATGTACGGTGCACAATTTGCCACGTGTAAACGCTCAGCGATCTAATATCATAGGAATCATAAGATGTGCATGACCATCACGATTATTAAATATTTTATGCATAAATTTCAAGATTAGGAATCGGTGGTCTTCACAGATTTAAATGACTGTTATGTTAACACGACGGGTGTCACTAGTGGAGCAGGAACTACTTACCCTTCCGGAGCACCTGAGTTCATCCTCGGTATTTAGTGGGGTTCGTGTTACTCGATCTTTAGTTGTATGGTTTGTTGATCGTTGTTTGTCCTTTTGTCCCTTTTCTTTTGGCCATTGTGTTGTCTGTTCTTCTTCGATTTACGGATTCCGATTGCCCCTTTGGTATCTTCAAACTCTTTATAAGACTTCCATCTTTCATTCATAGAACTAGTAGTGCATGACAACTTCTGTGTCATGAAGAATTAATTAATTATGTAATGGAGAATATACTTCAACTGTAGATTCTTAAGAATACCCCCGTTATCAACGAGACCCGCGTTGTTATTTTTTTTAATAAAGTTTACTATCAAGAGTCATATATATTAATTATATTATATAGTAGTGTGATGTCCGTATACATGTGGTTAGACGGAAATTTTCAACCTTAAAGTAGATCTTAATAAGTCAATTTCCAACATATTTAAGATACGTTTTTAAGCCTAAAATGATAAAAATTTAATTTCATATACACAAGAACAAAAGAATAAATTATAGATTCTTACAAATAATATACTGTCGAGCCATGGTGCAAATAAACGTTAGAGAACACCGAAGAGACAATCGAAAATGGACAATCCAGAAAAACTGGAAATATTGGCTACATAAGACAGAGGACGAAGACAAACAAAATAAAAGAACCGCCTAGCGCATGAATGTGCGACGTATCCCCCCGCACTTGCATAATATTTAGCTTTATATATTTATAGAAAGCAGCCTTGCAGTCTTAATATATAACATACTTACAAGCCACATGCAAAAATTATTCAAATCTATCCATATTTACTAAAGTTATCGCGTAAACAAGACACAATTCTCAAAATTGGTGATTTTTCAACCAAAAACTAAGATTTTCCACCAAAACCCTTATTTCAAATATTTCCATGTAAGAACCCATCCACGATAATGATAATTACAAGCCACATGCAAAATATTATTCAAATCTATCCATGTTTACTAAAGTTATCGCGTAAACAAGACACAATTCTCAAAATTGTTGATTTTTCAACCAAAAACTAAGATTTTCCCCCAAAACCCTTGCTTCAAATATGTCCATGTTAGAACCAATCCAAGATAATGATAATTACAAGCCACATGCACAAAATTATTCAAATCTATCCATGTTTACTGAAGTTATCGCGTAAACAAGACACAATTCTCAAAATTGTTGATATTTCAACCAAAATCTAAGATATTCCCCCAAAGCCCTTGCTTCAACTATGTCCATGTTCAAACCCATCCAAGATAATGATAATTACAATCCACATGCAAAAAATTATTCAAATCTATCCATGTTTACTGAAGTTATCGCGTAAACAAGACACAATTCTCAAAATTGTTGATTTTTCACACCAAAAACTAAGATTTTCCCCAAAAACACTTGCTTCAAATATTTTCATGTTAGAACCCATCCAAGATAATGATAATTACAAGCCACATGCAAAAAAATATTCAAATCTATCCATGTTTACTCAAGTTATTGCGTAAACAAGAAAGTGTGACGGACGGACGGACGGACAGACGGACGGACAGACGGCCGCTATTACTATATCCTCTCACCGCTATCGCGGGGGGATAACAAAAACACACCAATATATGCACACAAAAACAAATAATGTAAGTAAGACATGAGCCCTCCTACAAACAACTGCATGTAAAGACAAACCAAGCATTGTTTTATGCGCAAATCGTAACGAACATCACAACTTGGAACCAAGATCGTAAAGACACATAATAGGACAACGCAAAAAACTAAAAAAAAAAAATAGCAACACGGACCCCTTCAAGTGCTCTCGAAGGGTAAACAGTTCCTGCTACTTATAAGACACCCGTTGATCAAGAGTAGAAGCGTTCTTTACAAAATCGTTGCTTACACAGCTATGGCAAAAGCTGGAAATGGTTGATACTGTATTAAAAAAAATATTTAAAAAAAAAGAATAAGAAATTTAAAACAATGAAAAAAGGTGACATAAAGTTTGTACTAGCCAATAATTGTATACTTAATTAATATTGAATATATTGTTCGTGCCATTAAAACAAGCGTACGTGTCAGTAAAAATCCAAATTTTATATAAAAATCTTCATAGATCAATATACAATTTATCATGTTATAATAAATATCCATGGTAATATATATGTGTGTGGTAAATGACACATAAACTTTCAGCAGACCTTAATACGTTAAGCAGGAGTTCGAGACCCACAAAATCCAAAATATTTAAGATACGTTGTTATACCTAATATGGTAAAAGGTTAAATTTCCTATACGCAAGAACAGAAGGAACTGTGGATTCTTAAGAATAATCTACTGTCCGACCAATGGTGTAAATAAACATTAGAGAACACAAAAGAAGCAATAAAAAATACAATCTAGAGAATCTGGCAACATTGGGTACAAAAGACTCAGGACAGGACGGAGGCACACACAAAACACAAACACACTACTATAAACAAACAAACAGAAATAACGTAAATAAGACATGATTCCTCCTATAAACAACTGGAGATAAAGACAAACCTAACAAACACAAATAACGTAAATAAGACATGATTCCTCCTATAAACAACTGGAGGTAAAGACAAACCTAACAAACACAAATAACGTAAATAAGACATGATTCCTCCTATAAACAACTGGAGGTAAAGACAAACCAAACAAACACAAATAACGTAAATAAGACATGAGCCCTCCTACAAACAACTGGAGGTAAAGACAAACCTAACAAACACAAATAACGTAAATAAGACATGAGTCCTCCTACAAACAACTGGAGGTAAAGACAAACCAAACAAACACAAATAACGTAAATAAGACATGATCCCTCCTATAAACAACTGGAGGTAAAGACGAACCAAACAAACACAAATAACATAAATAAGACATGATCCCTCCTATAAACAACTGGAGGTAAAGACTACCGAACATCGTTATTATGAGATAATTGTAACGGACATCACAAAAAACTAAAAAGATGAGCAACACGTACCCCACCAAGAAAAAAAACCCATCATACAAAGATCTAGATTAGACCTGGCGTTGCTTCCACAGTTAGTGTGAGGACAGGACACGGTTGAATCAATTTGTTGTTTTATTAGTAAACAAAACTACATGCAAACGACCTATATTCTAATAATTAAAAAAAAAACGAATTCGAAATTTAGAACAGTGAAAACGTAGATATCAGCAAAGGTCACATAAAGTTCGTTTAAAACAGGATTCCGGTTTATAGACATGTTCGGCTTAGACAGTATTCACTGTACTAGGAAATTATTGTATGTTTAATATTGACCATAATTATTGTTGGTGCCATTAAAACAAGCCTACGTGTCAGTAAAAATCTAAATTTTATATAAAAGTCTTCATAAATCAATATACAATACATCATGTTATAGTAGATAGTCATGGTAATATATATTTGTAGTGTGTGAATGACTCATTACTTATCTTTATATATTAGTATCTATGATCTGGATTGTTGATTAGAAAATAAACGTACGTCGCACTTATTAAAATATTTCGTTCTCAGACATTTTATGATTTTTCCGTTTTCAAATTAATTCCTCGTCTTGAGACTACAGATATTGTTTCCATTAAAGATTTCATTCTTTTTTTTTCTTCAAAATTTAGACATTCTTTCCCACCGGGGGGTCACTTCCTATATACTTGTATATACAGACGTGCCGCTGGATAGGGTCGGTTTTTTAAGCTGTCAAATATATGATTGGGGCGGAAAATTTGCATTAGGATATGTCAATGGGTAAATAATATATGAATGGGTCTTATCTTTAATACGTATACATTAATATACACAGATAAATTCCTGTCTGATCACTACATCTGCAGTCGATGTCCTGCGAGGAATCTGACATTTAATCCTCCGATGTGTCAATTTAATATATTACAGGATGTCTCTTATCTTGACCATGTCTGTGCAGGCAATTAGCTGCTGAAACATTTATTGATTTATCACCTAATTACCATTTTAACTGCTTATACAAACATTATGTCACTTTTGAAAAAAAAAAGTAATTTATAACATCCTTTGATGCACGTGTTGTGGAATAATAAATAAAATATATGAATGGGTCGACATTTTAGGTAAGGAATATATGAATGGGTAGGATTTTTTTAATGTGTCAATATATGACTGGGGGGTGTTTTCCAATACCCAGCTACACCCCTGTACCCCAAATTAACAGAAGCGACACCCCACCCCCCGTGTTCTTTCCATTACAATTTTTGTTTTTCATTTATATTTCTGTAAACTGTACTGTTGTGAAATTTTTGTCTTTTTTTTATACCTTTCTTTACATATTATTTCCTTGCAATTTGATATTCATTGTATGTGTGCATGTTATTTTAAATTGTTATACCACGAGCATTGCCTTCTATGCTTTGTCAGCTTAAAACATTCAACTACAATATTTTTATATCTTATTGTATTTCGATTTATAACTACCTATGTAATCAGTGCCTGTCAGAACAAATGTTGATAATTGAAACCCCGCGCAGGCAAGGTGTACTCGAAACAACATTATGTGATAAAGTTTGTCAGTGACTTGCGACAGGTAGATTGTTTTCTCCGGATACTCCGGTTTCCTCCACCAATACAACTGACCTCCACGATATAACTGAAATATTGTTGAAAGAGGCGTTAACCACCATAAGCCTAGCCCTAATGATCATTTACTGTAAAATTGACCAATAAGAAAATTGCATTTATTACAACACGCATATTTTCTGCTTTTTTTTCCAATTTATATTTCAGCAAGATGTATTGTTGAGCTATTTTTGCCTTTTTTCTAAGCTTTTTTTTTTACATATTAATTTCTTGTAATATGATATTTTTATACTGTATTTCTACATGGTGTCTTAAATTGTTATATCTCAACCTCAAGATCATTGTCGTCTATGCTTTGTCAGTTGACGAGGAGTTTGAAGATACCAAAGGGGTAATCAGAGTCCGTATATCGAAGAAGAACAGACAACACAATGGCCAAAAGAAAAAGTACAAAAGAACAAATAACGATCTACAAAGCATACATATAAAGCTAAAGATAGAATAACACGAACCCCACTAAAATCCGGGGATGAACTCAGGTGTTCCGGAAGGGTAGGCAGTTCCTGCTCCACTAGTGGCACCCGTTGTGTTACTCTAGTTAAAAACATTTGATTACAATATGCTTAACTCTTATTGTAAAATTGACCAAGAACATTGCATTCAATACGACACGAGACGTCTATTTTCAGAGTTAACGAGTTTGTAGTTACAGTACACAAACGTTTGCTTTTGTATTGTATTTGAATTAGTCTGTTCTAGTTTTGTAACAGTTGTAAAGGATATCATGTTTAGATAATTAGATCCACTTACAAATCACGTAGTTTAAAACTATATTACAAATGAAACATTTATTTTCTTTGAAAATGCCCTTTTCAATAATTGTCATACCAAGGGATACAAACGTAGATATCTAATTTAGTGCGCACGATTCGTTTCTGGAGTAACCTTCATCAGGTACGCTCAAAATCGGAAGATAGAAAAGTCAAAAAATTTAAAATGTTAAAGGACATAAACAGGATAGCAAACGTCGGCTAAGGAAGTTTGACACTATTTTGAACATAATTTTATCACCCAAATTATTCATTTAATTTGTTTGATTTGTTTCTCTTTTTTGTTTCTTTTGTTTCTTTCTTTTTTCCGTCTGTTTAAAATTCAGTTATATTAATGTTCAGAGTATTAATATTATTACAAAACACTATAAGATCCGATCAGGGTAACTGTAAAAGAAAACTATAAGGTGTGTATTGGGGTTAAGCTGCAAAATCAATAGTTTTCTGTGTAGTATTTTGTAGATCGTTGTTTGTCGTTTTATCCCGTTTCTTTTATTTATTATTATTATTATTATAACATATTTGTATAGCGCATAATATAATCATAAAACTACTCTAAGCGCTTTACACTAAAATATAGTCAACATAATCATAGAACATATTTACAATGGATACGAAGATAATAAAAAAAAAAAAAAAAAAAAAAAAAAAAAAAAAAAACATTTTGTTCTCTGTCCTTCGTCAATTTACAACTTCTTCAAACATTTCTGGCATTTGTTTTATAATGGAAATGTATATCATATACTGTGTAATTTAATATCTCTCCATTTCGAAAATCTTTTTAGTTTTTTTGTGTGTATTTACGTTCTGAGTTGCGTGTTCTGATGTTCGTTACGATTTCCGCATAAAACCGACGTTCGGTTCGTTTTACCCCCAGTTGTTTGTAGGAGTAATCATGTCTTATTTACGTTATTTATGTTTGTTTGCATATAATGGTGTCCAACGCATATTATGTTGTGTTTTTTTTCTGTTTTTCTTTGTTTTGTGTACTCTATATCGCCAGTTTCTCTGGATTTGTCCATTTTTGAATGCCCCTTTGGTATTCTCAAACTGTTAATTTAATTCAATACGAAAAGGAGTATGCATGATAAGGGTAGAAATTGGCCTAAAAAATAGGCAAATTATAAATTAAACGTATAGCTTTCGTTGTTTCTTGATTTTATAAGACCTTTACCCCATCTAATATTTTGGTAATAATTTTTCATATTTGTACGTGCGATGACGTCACACTAGTCAATGAAAAGTCTATCGTTTCGTGAAAATATATGAAATCTAACAAGACATGTGTATTTAATGTGAATTTTCAATATCTCCACAAGCAGGTACCAACAGCATATTTTAGTATGATGTTTAATATACATAAACACATATCTCATTTAATTTTTTTGTTGGTACCCGAGTGGGGAGAGTATGAAATCGGTAAACAAAAAATAATTTTTCTGTCAGCAGTCATATTTTAGTGACCGTTTTCATCCGTACTAGACAGAAATAGAAATCGACCTTTTAATCTCATCCAAAATAAAGTTAGTTATCTTAGTTGTTTTGCTACGGGAGTAAAACTTGAACAATTTTTATGAAAAAGTGTTGACGTTAAATAGAAAAAAAAAAGCAAAATTTTGGATGTGGTTTACTGCCGACCTGATTGTGCATCGACGGTTTTTTTTTCTAACCCTCAGTGGAATTTCAGGTGTTACTATACTTTAATTGTATCCCCACAATTCGCAAAAAGTACAGAAAAAAGCAAAACAAACAAACAAAAAGAAAAATCACGTATGACTATTGGTACGTCAGATTATCTTAGGACATGTAAGCGACACATCGGAACTTTCTATTTTTAGTAGTCCCTTTACTTTTTATAATTTTTTTCTATTTTGACAAATATATTTTATTTAGCTCTTTCGCCAAGTGAATTCCAATAATTGTAATAACGTAAAGATGATTTATATATAACTTAATTCTACCTTTTTAATAGTCACGATGCGGTGGCGTAATGGTTAGCACACCTGCTTCTGTTTTTGGTCAGACCAAGGTCAACATGTAGTGTAATTAATTCCCACTGATTTTTGCCTATTTGGTGAGTTTCTAAACCTTTGAAGTATTATAAACTGTATAAACATTGAATATAAACTATCGCATGTGTCATGAACAGCTTTCGTTTTCCCCTATTCCTGTGTTTAGCGACAGGAAAAGGGGGAAATTTGCGTTTTATGTAATGTTAAAATAACAGTTAAAACAAAATATCAAATGCCCATAGATATTTGACCCTCGAATTATAGCACTTCATTTTGGGTTAACTAATCAGAGCAAACTGTTTTAAAGCATCACATGAAAAATAAAATAATTTGATATTTATTATACAGACACAAAATGTGTTCAGCTTTTGTTTTGAGAACTGATTAATGATTATTTTGATAGATTATCAGTATATTAAGGTTTTTCCCCGTTTTTCATGATATTACAATTTACATAAACAAATACTTATTTAATTTCCGAACTTCAGTATCTATTCATTGGAGTGTTAGAATGTAAGTTTAATCTTGATGGATTATTACAAGTAAATTATGAACCGAATAAAAAAAAACATGGTTTTCCCCTATGTACAATAAAAAACACAAAGCATCTTTTCAAAAAACATTTGAACAATATTGATTATTAAATAGCATGTATGAATCTATTGACGCCATGCATTCCCCAGTTCTTTAAATTGTGAAATGTTGGGTAACATAATAAGATAGAAATATAGCTGATAATTTTCTAGTACAAATTCTTAATCATTAGTAAAAGTGATCGCTGCTTACCGCCAAGTGAACAATTCTTCAGCTATACCATGGCGAAAGAAAGTTAAGTTTATATCAAAATGGTGATGTACGAAAATGCATGTTTTAAATAGAAACTTCATGTTCAGAGAAATATATAAGATTTTTCATCATTGACGCAATATCGTGCGTAACATCTTTGTTCTAGACTAACACACTTAGTTGGAATTTTTAGTGCCAGCTCACTGCTGCGCGGGTAGACATGGGGATTCACATATTATGATTCAGAGCCAACCAGTTTTTGTTCTTATGCTTTACTGTCGTGTGCTTAGCAGAGATGCCACACATTCCAATTTTATAGTCTTTTGGATTGACCCGACGAGGGCTCGAAAACTATGGTCTGTCATACTCCAGACGAGGACGTTAACCAATATGCCACGATGCAGTTATCATAGCTTAGATGAACATATTAGTATTGATATATAAAAAATATGACAAAGTCAGCTGGTATGCTTCGTATTTTTTCATCTTTTTTTTATTTCATTTTGTCTTTGTTTTCTTTTGAATCCCATACAACTTTTTTTTAATTATAAAAATAAAAAAAGAAATAACGTTAGAGAAATGAAGTAAGGAAAACGGATCGTATAAATAAAGATTACCATTGCTATCGTTGCCTTGTTTAGTGCCGACTGAAAAAATCTGAAATAATGAACCTGAAATTTATCACTTTGATACAATTTAAAATCATAAAAGTGTTAATAAAAACAAAGAATTAACACGACTTTTTCTCATAAAGAAATATATATTTACGGTAAACATATCGTGTTCATATATGGCCGAATATATTATTTTCAAATCTTAATAACATATTATACATGTACATTAAGACTCAAAAGTACCATCTGTCTACATTGCCATTACCAGTATCAAAATAACTTATATTCAGAAAAAAAGAGAAATTATAAAGTTCAGAAAATAAAAAGGACTGTTAGAAAGGGTAATATATAAGACTACCTAAATGTTGCATTATTGTGGTCAGAGATTGTCAGACAATTGCTTCAGTTGTGTGGTTACTGTGATGTGCTCGTCACATGGATATTGACTTTCGTAATGACTGGAGTGCATATCTCACCGACACTAAAGACTTACTTGAACCCCAGTTAATTGATGATTACAATGAAGTGAAGCTTATACTGAAGAATATATAATGCACCTGTGACATTGGATTTTTTCGATAAGCATTATTAGTTTTGATTACCATTATCACAAAGAAGTATAAGGATGTACCATTGTCCATCGATCTGCACGTCCATACGACCATGCACCATAGGTTTTGGTTAACTTATGGAATACGTCAAAATCTTGAATATAATAAATGGTATAGTCACGATGGTACATTAATGATAGTTTGTATTAGATAATGCCTGATTTTCTGCTTGATATGTCATTGCTGCCTCCATGTTACGCTTAAGCACCGTTGCTAATTATGTAGGAATAGGTTCAATTTTCATTTAATAGATAGGGTAGATTACCATTATCACAAATCGATCTGCACGTCCATACGACCATGCACCCTAGGTTTTGGTTAAGTTATGGATATACGTCAAGATCATGAATATAATAAATGATATAGTCACGATAGTACATTAATGATATTTGGTATTGGATAATGCCTGATTTTCTCCTTGATATGTCATTACGCTTAAGCACCGGTGCTAATTATGTAGGAATAGGTTCAATTTTCATTTACTAGATAGGTATGATTAAACAATGGATTTTGATAAAAGTACAACAGTATTTACTAATGGTTAGGTCACTGTTAACCGAGAGTTCGGATAAAATGTTGTGCCTTTAAGACTAGATATCAGCTACTATATATAGTTTAGCAATCATATGCGGGCATTATATGATTACCCGATAGTACATTATTTCTTTTGGCCATTGTGTTGTCTGTTCGTCTTCGGTATACTGATTCTGACTACCCCTTTGGTGTCCTTTGGCCATTGTGTTGTCTGTTCGTCTTCGGTATACTGATTCTGACTACCCCTTTGGTGTCCTTTGGTCATTGTGTTGTCTGTTCGTCTTCGGTATACGGATTCTGACTACCCCTTTGTTGTCTTTTGGCCATTGTTTTGTCTGTTCGTCTTCGGTATACGGATTCTGACTACCCCTTTGGTGTCTTTTGGCCATTGTGTTGTCTGTTCGTCTTCGGTATACGGATTCAGACTACCCCTTTGGTGTCTTTTGGCCATTGTTTTGTCTGTTCGTCTTCGGTTTACGGATTCGGACTACCCCTTTGGTGTCTTTTGGCCATTGTTTTGTCTGTTCGTCTTCGGTATACGGATTCAGACTACCCCTTTGGTGTCTTTTGGCCATTGTTTTGTCTGTTCGTCTTCGGTATACGGATTCAGACTACCCCTTTGGTGTCTTTTGGCCATTGTTTTGTCTGTTCGTCTTCGGTTTACGGATTCAGACTACCCCTTTGGTGTCTTTTGGTCATTGTTTTGTCTGTTCGTTTTCGGTATACGGATTCAGACTACCCCTTTGGTGTCTTTTGGCCA
>MJUT01052830.1:178462-190513 GCA_002080005.1 Gigantidas platifrons | reverse complement strand
AGACAGTACAATGTCTAACAGAAAAAGGACAGACCATACAATGTCTAACAGAAAGAGAACAGACAATACAATGTCTGACAGAAAAAGGACAGACAATACAATGTCTAACAGAAAAAGGACATACAATACAATGTCTAACAGAATCAGGACAGACAATATAATGTCTAACAGAAAAGGACAGACAATGCAATATCAAACAGAAAAGGGGCAAACAATACAATGTCTAACAGAAAAAGGACATACAATACAATGTCTAACAGAATCAGGACAGAAAATATAATGTCTAACAGAAAAAGGACAGACAATATAATGTCTAACAGAAAAGGGGCAGACAATACAATGTCTAACAGAAAAAGGACAGACAATACAATGTCTAACAGAAAAAGGACAGACAATACAATGTCTAACAGAAAAGGGGCAGACAATACAATGTGTAACGGAAAAAGGACAGACAATACAATGTCTAATAAAATGAGAACAGACAATACAATGTCTAACAGAACAAGGACAGCCAATACAATGTCTAACAGAAAAAGGACAGACAATACAATGGCTAACGGAAAAAGGACAGACAATACAATGTCTAATAGAATGAGAACAGACAATACAATGTCTAACAGAACAAGGACAGCCAATACAATGTCTAACAGAAAAGGAACAGACAATACAATGTCTAACAGAAAAAGGACAGACAATACAATGTCTGACAGAAAAAAGACAGGCCATACAATGTCTAACAGAAAAAGGACAGACAATACAATGTCTAACAGAAAAGGGGCAGACAATACAATGTCTAACAGAAAAAGGACATACAATACAATGTCTAACAGAATCAGGACAGACAATATAATGTCTAATAGAAAAGGACAGACAATGCAATATCTAACTGAAAAGGGGCAGACAATACAATGTCTAACAGAAAAGGACAGACAATACAATGTCTGACAGAAAAGGGGCAGACAATACAATATCTAACAGAAAAAGAACAGACAATACAATGTCTAACAGAAAAGGGGCAGACAATACAATGTCTAACAGAAAAAGGACATACAATACAATGTCTAACAGAATCAGGACAAACAATATAATATCTAACAGAAAAGGACAGACAATCCAATATCTAACAGAAAAGGGGCAGACAATACAATGTCTAACAGAAAAGGACAGACAATACAATGTCTGACAGAAAAGGGGCAGACAATACAATATCTAACAGAAAAAGGACAGACAATACAATGTCTAACAGAAAAGGGGTCAGGCAATATAATGTATAACAGAAAAAGAACAGACCATACAATGTCTAACAGAAAAAGGACAGACAATACAATGTCTAACAGAAAAAGGACAGACAATACAATGTCTGACAGAAAAAGGACAGACCATACAATGTTTAACAGAAAAAGGACAGACAATACAATGTCTAACAGAAAAGGGGCAGACAATGCAATATCAAACAGAAAAGGGGCAGACAATACAATGTCTAACAGAAAAAGGACATACAATACAATGTCTAACAGAATCAGGACTGAAAATATAATGTCTAACAGAAAAAGGACAGACAATATAATGTCTAACAGAAAAGGGGCAGACAATACAATGTCTAACAGAAAAGGGACAGAAAATACAATGTCTAACAGAAAAAGGACAGACAATACAATGTCTAACAGAAAAAGGACAGACAATACAATGTCTAACAGAAAAGGGGCAGACAATACAATGTGTAACGGAAAAAGGACAGACAATACAATGTCTAATAGAATGAGAACAGACAATACAATGTCTAACAGAACAAGGACAGCCAATACAATGTCTAACAGAAAATGGACAGACAATACAATGTCTAACAGAAACAGGACAGACAATATAATGTATAAAAGAAAAAGGACAGACAATACAATGTCTAACAGAAAAAAAGGACAGACAATACAATGTCTAACAGAAAAAGGACAGACAATACAATATCTAACAGAAAAAGGACATACAATACAATGTCTGACAGAAAAAGGACAGACAATACAATGTCTAACAGAAAAAGGACAGACAATAAAATGTCTAACAGAAAAAGGACAAACAATACAATGTCTTACAGAAAAAGGACAGACAATACATGTCTAACAGAAAAAGTACAGACAATACAATGTCTAACAGAAAACAGGACAGACAATACAATGTCTAACAGAAAAAGGACAGACAATACAATGTCTAACAGAAAAAGGACAGACAATACAATGTCTAACAGAAAAAAGACAGACAATACAATGTCTAACGGAAAAAGGACAGACAATACAATGTCTAACGTAAAAAGGACAGACAATACAATGTCTAACATAAAAAGGACAGACAATACAATGTGTAACAGAAAAAGGACAGAAAATACAATGTCTAACAGAAAAAGGACAGACAATACATGTCTAAAAGAAAAAGGACAGACAATACAATGTCTGACAGAAAAAGGACAGACAATAAAATGTCTAACAGAAAAAGGACAGACAATACAATGTCTGACAGAAAAAGGACAGACAATACAATGTCTAACGGAAAAAGGACAGACCATACAATGTCTAACAGAAAAAGGACAGAAAATACAATATCTAACAGTAAAAGGACAGACAATACAATGTCTAACAGAAAAAAGACAGACAATACAATGTTTAACAGAAAAGGGACAGACAATACAATGTCCAACAACAAAAGGCCAGACATTACAATGTCTAACAGATAAAGGACAGACAATACAATGTCTAACAGAAAAATGACAGACAATACAATGTCTAACAGAAACAGGACAGACAATATAATGTCTAAAAGAAAAAGGACAGACAATACAATGTCTAACAGAAAAAAAGGACAGACAATACAATGTCTAACAGAAAAAGGACAGAAAATACAATGTCTAACAGAAAAAGGACAGAAAATACAATGTCTAACAGAAAAAGGACAGACAATACAATGTCTAACAAAAAAAGGACAGACAATACAATGTCTGACAGAAAAAGGACAGACAATACAATGTCTAACAGAAAAAGGACAGACAATACAATGTCTAACAGAAAAAGGGGCAGACAATACAATGTCTAACAGAAAAAGGACATACAATACAATGTCTAACAGAATCAGGACAGACAATATAATGTCTAATAGAAAAGGACAAACAATGCAATATCTAACTAAAAAGGGGCAGACAATACAATGTCTAACAGAAAAGGACAGACAATACAATGTCTGACAGAAACGGGGCAGACAATACAATATCTAACAGAAAAAGGACAGATAATACAATGTCTAACAGAAAAGGGGCAGGCAATATAATGTCTAACAGAAAAAGGACAGACAATACAATGTCTAACAGAAAAGGGGCAGACAATACAATGTCTAACAGAAAAGGGGCAGACAATACAATGTCTAACAGAAAAGGGGCAGACAATATAATGTCTAACAGAAAAAGGACAGACCATACAATGTCTAACAGAAAAAGGACAGACAATACAATGTCTAACAGAAAAAGGACAGACAATACAATGTCTAACAGAAAATGACAGACAATGCAATATCTAACAGAAAAGGGGCAGACAATACAATGTCTAACAGAAAAGGACAGACAATACAATGTCTGACAGAAAAGGGGCAGACAATACAATGTCTAACAGAAAAAGGACAGACAATACAATGTCTAACAGAAAAAGGACAGACCATACAATGTCTAACAGAAAAAGGACAGACAAAACAATGTCTGACAGAAAAAGGACAGACAATGATCTATAAAACATTGCACAGAAAACTAATGATCGAGCAACAAGAAACAGGGGGTGAAGTGTCATGAAGGGTAAGGCAGTTCGTGCTTTATTACTAGGACCCGCCGTGTTACTCGTGTAAATAAATCGATGACAAGTCATGGAAGTGAAAAAGGCAACGGAATTGTGCCTACAATGAATCGATGACAAGTCGTGGAAGTGAAAAAGGCAACGGAATTGTGCCTACAATAAACGGAACAATTGATATCGACATTCAATGCTAATATTAGATAATGACATTTCATATACAAATTCGTGTACCCGTGCTACTTAACCAAAACATACCCAAAATAGCGTCTATCAAGTTTGTTTTTTTTTTATTTACTTACCCTAAATAATGTAATTGATTAAAAAAATAAGGACATTCTAGCTCATGCATTTGTAACCTTAGCCGAGTCTGCAGCATTTGGGAATACAAAGCGATAGGGCGGCATTCATGTTATGTATATCTTCAGTAATTAATACACAATATGAAAATGCATTTCTTTATACTAAATGCTGATGTCTGTTACGATTTCCGCATAAAAAACGTTGTTCGATTCGTCTTTACCTCCAGTTGTTTGTAGAACGCACATATTTTATTTACATTGGTTGTGTTTGTTTGTGGACAATAGAGTCCAACAAATATTGTGTAGTTTTGTATTGTGTACCCTATGTTGCCAGTTTCTCTGAATTTGTTATTTTTGATTGCTACTTCTGTGATCTATAACGTTTTTTCATTTTATTTTTTTTCTATTTATGGTCATTTAATAGCTTAATAAAAATACAAAATTCTATATTGTTTACTCCAGTTGAAAGTCATGTAAATTCATTTAAAAATAACTACATGTTGACCGCACAATATCTTTAAATCGATCATATCTGAATATAACATTACACAATATATTATACTGAAGCAAAGTCTCCAACAATGCATTCAATAAAGGAATTAATAGATTGACATGTTTGCATTGATATAATATTGATATGACAGAAATGTCCTGAATATGAACCCAAACTTAATATATTTCATTTTAGTGAATCTGAAAGATTGATATCAAATGATAATAAATATAATTAATGCTGAATGCTTAGAGGAGAAGGAGGAAGCAAATATAAATTTCATAATCCCATGGTTCGACTCAACCGTGGCTCGAACCCACGTTCTATCACCTATCACACTCGAGTCGAGTAGGATAACCAATACACCATCCATGAAGTTTCATAAATAAAAATAATACAAGATGCAAAAATTTAACGACGACCTTACTTAGAGGCCAGGTATTTTTTATTCTCAAACTTGTTAATGGTTGAAAACAACCTGAAACATGTTTAAATCATGAGCCATAAACATGTTTAAGATAGATAAAAAAAAAACGCAATGGTTGAAGAACAATATTTAAGAGAAATTTTCTAGTTCATTGATTATTTTTTAACAAAGTCAAATGAATTCTTCATTAACAAATAAAACAATTCAACTCTTAAGATGTTCTTTAACCATTTAACCGCATAGTTAAAACCACACTGTAAAAAAACCCTCAACCGTAAAAAAAAAAAGTTTAAAAGCAGGTTAATGGTTCAGAATCAAACGGAGTAAGGTTATTACAGTTCATTGATGCGGCTGATTTAAGCATAGCTAATTCTATGAACTGATGTGAAGGTTTCTTCACAAGAATTGTTAACGACCAAAAGTCGGAAATAGACTATATATTGCTTTCAAAAATTATGTGCACAAATGTAGACTCTGTCTTTATTGATGAATATGGTAAATATGATCTTCATAGCGATCACGTAATTCTTAGTATTCAAATTAATGATGCCCATATACCCAAAAAGCACAGTAATGTCAGCAATAAATTCTTCTGGAAAATTGATGAAGGTACCAATTGGGATGCATTTCAAAATAACCTGAAAGAATTGTTTGATGAAGAGTGGTATAAAACTTCAAATGACGTAAACCAGCTCTGGGACGTCTGGAAAAACTAAGTAGAATGTGCTGCTAAATCTGTCAATAAAAAAGCCCCTAGGGTTAAGAATTAAGAATTTTTGGGACAAAGATTTAGATAGAATGTTAAAATCTAGACGTGAAGCTAACCAGCTACAGCGACTTCACAATAAACATAGACCACGCGATAGCGAACTTGGCCATAATATTTCTGACTTATATCGTAAACGTAAAAAGCTATTGCACGATGCAATCAAACGTAAAGAGTCCCATAATAAGATGATTTTTTTAAAGATAAGTGCGTATCCTCTAAAAATAAAAGTAAAAACTTTTGGAATTATCTAAAGGGATCAAGGGACATCTCAAACCCTGAACATATTATTGACCCTTCAAATAAAGAGAAGCGAATTGAAGACAACGATGATGTAAGTAAATGTCTTAGTAGTCACTTTAGTAGGATTGGTAAGGACTCTACTGTAAACCCTGATTTTCGTAAATACAGCCTAAATTACGTTGAAGAAAAACAGGCAAGTATAGGAAATGACGAAATGTATCTTCCAGTTGTATTTAACAATGAATCCATTTCTGTCACTCTCAAGTCATTGAAATATGGTAAAGATCCAGGTGTTGATGATATACCCAATGATTTTCTAAAATATGGGGACGATTCAATGGTAAGTTCTCTCACGGAACGTTTTACTACTATATCAGATATTGAGCTAATACCTGACGATTGGCAAAAAGGAATAGTCAAGCCACTGCATAAATCAGGATCTGCTTACGACCTAGACAATAATAGAGGTATCACTTTATCCTCTAATGTATATAAACTTTTTTCAAAAACTCTAGAAATTTCGGTTTTAGATCATTTAGAGAGTAAGAACATATTTGGTGAGAACCAAAGAGCCTTTCGAAAGTCTCGCCGATTAGAAGACCATCTTCTTTTTACGTTACAAGGTATTTCGTCCTTGTATAAATCCTCGAAAAAAACCTCTATATTTGGCCTTTTTAGACCTTTCTAAGGCCGTCGATCGAGATTGGAGGAAAGGTATGTTAACGTTGTTATGGGAAAGTGGTATTCAAAGGAAAAGTCGGAGACTCATTACAGAAATATATAGAAATGTTGAAAATAAAGTAGTTTTTGGAGATTTTGAATCTGACTGGTTCTAACAAGAATACGGAGTTAAACAAGGGTGTGTTTTTTCGGTACTAATGAACGATTTAGTTAATATGCTTCGCCAAAGTAATATTGGCATAGATATCACTTCCCAGCTTATAAATTGTCTGCTTTTCGCAGATGATGTAGTTCTAATGGCAAACTCTCAGGACGAATTACAAAAATTATTACAAATATCACACAATTTTGCATGTAAGTGGAACCTAAGATTTTACTCAAATCTAAAGTCATGGCTATAGGTAAAAACTTGACCAAAAACAGTAAATGGGTGTTGGGTAATGAGAATATTGACGAAGTAAACGAATACAAGTATCTAGGCCATTTCAACAACAGATCAATGAAGTCAAACTATAATATTAATACCTACTTGAAAAGTAAGTTAGAAAATCAGATGAACTACCTAATACGAATATTGGGAGAGCATGGGGATTTTAACCGTGTAAATTTTGGGGAGGCACTCTGGAAAATGTCATAAGACCATCACTGACGCATGCGTGTTCTGTATGGATGCCATTATCATCCTCTTCTAAAAATGCTCTTGAAAGCTGGCAATATCGTTCAGCGAAAATTACGTACCAAAATGAATATCCATAGGTCAGCTCTACTCCTAGAATTAGGGTGGGAACCTATTGCCGCGTTCATTTACCGATCGAAAGTGTCATACTTTAAAAGACTATCCGAACTTCCTGATAGTGGACTTTGTAAACAGGTTTATAATAAAAATGATTATGCTAAATGATACGTTTTGGAACTATGTGAGCGAAATACAATCTATATACATGGGCTCTGCCCCACCAACCAAAATTTCAGTCGTAAGTATGGCTCTATTACTAGAGATAGACTCCTTTTGGACGTAACTAATAAGAGTAGCTTAGATCTCTACCAGTACTTCTATATAAAGTAAGGTAAACAAGTGTATCTAGATAACCAAAACGATTTTAAAGTATCTAGATTAAAATTACTTGCGAGAACAAAACCTATAACTCTACAAAAATATTTGAGTAGAATGAATCTCTCTGGGGAAATGACTTGCCCCTTATGTAAAACATACACGGATGAAGATCTAGAACATTTTCTGTTACATTGTCCTACCTTTTCGTCTATCCGTCACGAGTTCTTTAAAGTTTTTGATAGTTTCGTTGAAAATCAGAAACATGATCTTAAATTTATGGAGCTGTCGTCTAGTGCCAAACTTCAGTTTTTAATTGGTGATATAGGTTATGCTTTTAGCAATGAACTTGGAATATTTTATGATGTTCATGGAAAAATGTTTCTGAATGAATGTTTTAAGCTTAGATCTGAAATATTAAATGACTTATCTTGATCATGTTTTATTCTGACATTGTTCTTTAATGTTTTATGTAGTGTGTTGTTGTCTTATGCATTTTAAGATATGAACTTTCTTTTATGTAATATGATAATAGGTGTTACCTAACTTGGGACGAAGTCCAATAATTTTTTTAAACAATATATCGGGGACCAAACTCCGAACAGTTTTCGTATTCGCTACCGAACATGGTTCATAACCGGAAGTAGTAAATAAACTTTATTGTACTATAGCTTTAGTTTGCACATTTTGTTGTTCATGTGCGATGCTTTATTCACTAGAAAAGCCGTCATTAGCTTTATACATCATAAAAATTATCGGTCATCTTTGTTTATGGTTGTCAAGGACTACTTCACGCTCTATCTCGCGATATTTTGAACAGGTTCCACTTCTCACGAGAGCTGCAACTTGATTTTTTTTTCTACATCCTTGTCGTTTTCAGTACTTTGATACTCGTGCCTCTATTCGGTAAAAAGCGCCTGAGAGCTTGTGTTTATTGTTATACAAAAACCGAATTCAAATAAAGTTTTCTTATCTTATCTACAAGAGCAATTTTTTACTGCATCAAATTTTTTTGCAGAAACCCACTGTAGCTGTCCATGTATTGCTTCCGGTATGTCATTTCCGGTTCATGAAAATTTAGTCATTAGTATATAGAAATAAATTGCTATTTCTTCCATAGTTGGGACTTCGTCCCATATAATTATCATTTTATTGAAAATAATTTGTATTTATTAACTATTGAGACGCGCCACTGTTTCTACCCTGGTGGTTGGCGCCCCCGTTGTAAAGGGGTAACTTCTAAAAATATATATATATATATAACATGCCTTTAGTGTTCCTATTTTAGGAGGCATTAACAAACGGGCCTTTAGTGTTCCTATTTTAGGAGGAAACTGTAGTACTATTAAATGCTCGTCTAATATCGTCATAGTGAGGCTCTACTATACGTTCAATGTGCACTAACTGGTTTGTATGGTCTGTTATGTGTTCTTATTGAATTTCATGATACCGTGTGTCCTTCATTTATTCTGTATTATCTTCTGTCTGTCCATATTCATTTATTTCAAGCTGACCGATTCTCTTATAATACAAGATAATATGATCATAACATCGTGGTACTTTTTTTTTTACACCGCTCTATTACGTCTGTTATATTTATTTATGCCTGGCCACTCATTGATAAAATATTATGGTTGATTCAATATGTCAGTTATGTTGTATTAATCAACTCATGTCTGTGGATATTTGAGATGATTGTGTGTGTTAAAACATAGATACTTGACTGAATGACATTCAGTTCAATTACAAGAAAGAAACGCACACATTAAGTTGATATGAATATTTAAACATTAGCATAACACTTCCCATAATAAAATCTTATCAAATAAATTAGCAACAAAAAAGGGAGTGATGACTCAAAACTTCCTTCTTACTGGATACCACAATTTCTAACTAAAACAAACATTTCAGAGATGCTCATCGATTAGTGAGAATTTTAAAAGTGTGTAAACATTATTACATGTTAAGATTTTCATTATAGCAAATTGTCTAAAATGGCCCAGAATATGATCCGATTGTCATAAATCAGGTTGTCTACGAAAGGTTTGAAGAAGACATTTATCGTAGGACTGATAATACAATGGAATACAATGACCAAGAATGATCTACAAAGCACTACACAAAACATTAAAGATCGAGTAATACAAAACCCATTAAAACCCATAGGTGAATTCATGTGTTTCAGAAGGGTAAGCAGTTTCTGTTCCACATGCGACATCTGTTGTGTTGCTCTGGTTACAAACGCGGTGATAAGTCATGAATGGTATCAGGACTGGACTGTGATTTCGAAAAACGGAACATATCAGTGGTCATTATGGACACAGATTTACCGCAAAAAGTTTAAAGTGATGACTTCGCCTTAATCACTAGGAATCTTTGTTTATGTAGCTTCCTTGTTAGTAGCAACCCACCATAAAAACAATAATGATAGGAACCACCAGTTTTTGGAATATTAAATCAACTGAGAGATATATACTAATCTTTGTGTTTATCAATGCGGTAGCAATTATTAATTTGTTTTGCAAACTAAATTGTTTTTAAATCGCCATTGATGCTGCAAATTATCACTAATGTATCACATCTCCCAGCCAGAGAAGAAAACAGAAAGCAGGTCCCGTTAATAGTGCATAAATCGGGGGAAATAACATTCGATATTGTCCAAAATAAAAACCAGTTTGAACCTGTTAAGGTCAAAAGTTTCTCTGAGATTGTATTAAGGATTAAGAGATAAACATGTTCGGTTCGGAATCAGGATAATGCTTCCATGTGGGGCGAAATGTCTATCCGCGCACTATTGTTTCAGTGAGCTTGCACTGTAAAAATCCAATTAAGCATGTTGGTCTAGTACAAAGCTAACCTTGTCATTAACTCATTGAAATGTATCTTGTTCTGGTCATGATATAGCTAAAGCATTGCTCATCCGGCTTTAAACAACACCAACTCACTCATTGTTGTTGATTTTTTGTTGATCTAATTCTACTGTTCACTGGAAGTTTTATAAAAACAAATTCAGTTACTCAGTTTTATTTCCCCCTCCTTATTAGGACGTTACCAAATCTGTGCATTTATTTTTATTTGTTTATTTATTTTTATTATCGACTTCCGGTTTTCCTTCAATCGCGGTTTTGCGTATGGAAAATCAACAATTAATCTCCTGGGAATGAAATTAAAAATATGCGGATATTCTACCATTGTGAGAGCTTAGCCTCATTATTAACATTATACCATTGTGAGAGCTTAGCCTCATTATTAGCATTCTACCATTGTCAGAGCTTAGTCTCATTATTAACATTATATTATTGTGAGAGCTTAGCCTCATTATTAACATTCTACCATTGTGAGAGCTTAGCTTCATTATTAACATTCTACCATTGTGAGAGCTTAGCCTCATTATTAGCATTCTACCATTGTGAGAGCTTAGCCTCATTATTAACATTCTACCATTGTGAGAACTTAGCCTCATTATTAGCATTCTACCATTGTGAGAGCTTAGTCTCATTATTAACATTATACTATTGTGAGAGCTTGGCCTGTTTTCCTTCAATCGCGGTTTTGCGTATGGAAAATCAACAATTAATCTCCTGGGAATGAAATTAAAAACATGCGGATATTCTACCATTGTGAGAGCTTAGCCTCATTATTAACATTATACCATTGTGAGAGCTTAGCCTCATTATTTGCATTCTACCATTGTCAGAGCTTAGTCTCATTATTAACATTATTCTATTGTGAGAGCTTAGCCTCATTATTAACATTCTACCATTGTGAGAGCTTAGTTTCATTATTAACATTCTACCATTGTGAGAGCTTAGCCTCATTATTAGCATTCTACCATTGTGAGAGTTTAGCCTCATTATTAACATTCTACCATTGTGAGAGCTTAGCCTCATTATTAACATTCTATCATTGTGAGAGCTTAGCCTTATTATTAACATTCTATCATTGTGAGAGCTTAGCCTCATTATTAACATTATACCATTGTGAGAGCTTAGCCTTATTATTAACATTCTACCATTGTGAGAGCTTAGCCTTATTATTAACATTCTATCATTGTGAGAGCTTAGCCTCATTATTAACATTATACCATTGTGAGAGTTTAGCCTCATTATTATCATTATACCATTGTGAGAGCTTAGCCTCATTATTAACATTATACCATTGTGAAAGCTTAGCCTCATTATTAACATTATACCATTGTGAAAGCTTAGCCTCATTATTAACATTCTATCATTGTGAGAGCTTAGCCTCATTATTAACATTCTACCATTGT
>MJUT01052830.1:164348-178391 GCA_002080005.1 Gigantidas platifrons | reverse complement strand
AGCTTAGCCTTATTATTAACATTATACCATTGTGAAAGCTTAGCCTCATTATTAACATTATACACCAGATCAAATCATATATCGTATATGCTGTTAACAAACTTAGAGACAACACATCAATAATCAAACCCAGTAGATAATGGCAATAAATGACATCGTATTACAAGGAACAAAGAAGTAATGTAATCCTTACTTACTTATGTACAACTTACGCATACTCGTTTAAATTTGAAATTTGTTACATCTTCAAATGAAAACAGTTGGCTATGAGTGGTAGTTGGTGTATTTTTCTGGTCAATCCTATATCCAAACTGAGTAAAATAACACAGAATAACACAAAATGACCACTAAAATCGTTATAATAAAGTGGGTTTTTATGGATTGATGTGAATGATTCATTAATTTTTGTATAAGTGACCATAATTTTATCCATATTCATGACTGGGTACTGGTAAAGATGTCCGCAGAGTTGTCACACACGACGCCGTGGGTTGGATAGTGGTGCCTTTACGATTGAGAGTTATTATGTTATAATTTGGAAAGCAACTGTTTGAAGAGAGTCGCCAATATCAAACTCTTCATACTTTAATTAGTATTGGAATTCATTCATTTAAGAACAGAAGAAACCAAATACAAAAAACATATCCGAAGAACAAATCATACCCAAACGAGCTATTCAAATTTCCCCCTCTAATTTGCCATTAATTGAAATAGAAAGTTTAAAATACAATACTTGTTTTTCACCAGTTGAATGGTTTTCATGAACGATGTGCGAATGCCGATTTAATTTTATGATACATCAATCCCATTTTTGACGCTCTTGAAATATCTATGTCGGTTTACCGTTCTAAATTAGCCACTTGGGTATATTAGTGTCTAACATTGTCCTCATTATCATCCTTAAGATGAAAATAATGACATAGCTAAAGGAATGGCCGATTGAACTTTTGCCTTGCCATTAAAATCAATGCATTATTTCCTCAGATCTAGATGTATAGATATGCATTGTTTGAACTGCATTGATTTGTAGCAATTAAGCTACATTAACCGCACCACTTTTTTATCGAAGTGCCTGTACCAAGCCAGGACAGTTAGTAATCATGTATATTAGGGATGTCGATTTTTCCTCTTTCTACGAATTTTCTATTGGATGTTAGAACTGTTCCAATAGTGTAGTATGTTTTTTATTTAATTGTATAGCTTGGCTTCGCATAGTTATTGTATTTATTTACATGTTATTCCTCTCTTATTATAAAACAAAGGTTATCCTCCATCAGACATAGATGACCTTATTCGATGTTAGATATCCTGTTTAGACCCTTGTGTTTTCTGGCTCTCAAAGATTTAAAAACAAATATTTGGCTTTCCAACATTTTCGCTTTTAGCGTACCTTTTTTTATTTTTATCCCGTCCGTGGCGAAAGGAACCAATGAGCAAAGACATGGGAAATGAAATCCCGCTGTGGAATACATACGTCTACATGTTGTATGGGAAGAATATAATATACCACACGCGCTACGGAAGTGACGTAATTAATGTCTCTTAAATAGAAATTACAATGCTAATGAGCTATAGTTTCTTAGCAGTGGTCGTTGGTCGTCCATTGCAACGCAAAATGTTCCATATATTATACATAGTATGTCGCGTTTACATGTGACAATCAAAATAAACCCTTATGCCAACCCTAGTTACATCTTTATCAACCCTAGTTACATCTTTATCAACCCTAGTTACATCTTTATACCGGCTTTATTGTTTATTAATTTTATTACCATCTAGACATAAGGTGGTAATCGGATTGTGCTCTTCACGTCATCTCCTAATAATAGAATTCTTATACTTTACTTACATCGAAGATGTTGATTAAATACGTTGACAATACCACAGTAAATTAATGGCTATACATTTTGGTGACATATTTGTTTTGCAACCACATGAAGTATCTACTGTATTGTACCATGTTCTGTCAAGTGACGGTGAAATAAAAATAAAATAATAAAAAAGAATAAATATTCATAAACACGCAATTTAATTGAAAATTGAATGCATTCTTTTGAAGTTTCATTGGGGTATGAAAGCGTTGACCGAAGTACATTTTCAATGAAGTAGCGCTTCATGTTGAAAATGTGCTGCATTCAACGCTTTCATACCCCAATGGTTCTTCAAAAGAATGCATTCAATTCTTACAATTATATTTAAATCACACCACAATTTAATATAGTTGAATTTTTCGTTGTGAATTTTATTGTAACATTTCAATGAAAAACGGAAGTAATGTAATTATTGGATTGATAATGAAATCGGCAAGTGGTTTTATACTTCCTGGAAATGCTCATTTCCATGATGTATGTTGCATAATACTTGTTACACTATGTACGACACCCGTTTACATTAAATCATTCAATACAGACATCATACTATGTTAAGTCATATTTATACCACGGTTTTCCGAGTTAAACGGTTAAACAATCGAACGCGAAGCCGTGGTATAAATAATTTGCAACATAAATTCAAGCCATGCAATATCACATCTAGGTCGTTGATTATTACACGGTTCTCTGAGAGTAATAAAACTACAGTCCAGATTTAAAGTGTGCTATATCTCGTAGCTGCGGTTATTAATTCATAGTTCCTAGCTGGTGTTTACATTCTGGTATATATTCCATAATGAGATTAAAGGGAAAAATGCATTTATGTTCCATTGTGTAAATACATCGTATTGTTTCTATATCTTATACGAATCGTTTCATACATTGTTTCATCGAACCTAATTCCGTACATACAGAATTATTATACAGAATTATTATACAGAATTATTCGATTTACAAGCAGAAACAGAAATATTTCTGTATACGGAATTCAATTTACGTATATGTATATACAAAATTAAAACAAATAGATAATATGAGTAGGCATGGCCTATAGAGAGGACTTTAGTATTTGAAATTAAGTGATAAATGGCACATGGCCCCCTCTGATCCCAATCACTGATAACAACTCAAACTTTCCAGTCTGGAGATACAGAGTAGAACATTTCTTCAGAAAGTCGAAATATAAATCAGGGGATCATCTGAACGAGTTTAGTAAAACACATTTTCCTTCATAAACTTGACATGGCAAGACCCAAATTACATTGACTTTTTCAAATTCGTTAAATGTTTAAAGTCATCTTCTAAGTAAGTTCTACCTACTTTATCGTAAATTACTTCTTCTACATCCGCCGTTGATGTTTAAAGTCATCTTCTAAGTAAGTTCTACCTACTTTATCGTAAATTACTTCTTCTACATCCGCCGTTGATGTGTTATAAAACGTTGACTTGATTGAGGGTGCAAGACAAATCGGCATTTGGTTTCGATCCCGGTTTCCATCATCCATGTTTGTTTAAGAACTACTGCTTTCAAATTAATCCATATGTTATCGAATAAAAATATTAACACACGCATTTTCAAATACATAATCAAGGATAAACCTTGACATAATGTACCATCCACGATTTTTAAGTAGGAAATATTACGAAATCAGAAAATAATTTGTGACAGTGCAGTGATACGTCATACGAGTAGCTGCGGAACCGTAGCCCTTTATGGTCCCTTTTTTTTCGGATGCCAAATAGATTTATTATTTTAATTTACTGAATAAAATAAAATATTTTAATTTTTTAAAACAAAACAAAGTTGCTATTGTTATTATTTTTTTATGACAGTAGATACTTTCGGATTTAAGCTGGCTTACACATCCGGGCAGCATGGTGCCCCAATTCTCGCAGATATATAGACGCGAGAGCGACGCGAGAAATTGCGCATTCGTGGTATGGTCTTCGTGGGGGGTCTACCGACATGTTCTACAGTAATGAGGACTAAAGTCCTCTATAACTTAGTGCACGCAATAATTTCTCAAATAACCTTCATCAAGTACGTTCACAGTCAAACGATTGGAAAGGGAAATACGTTTTTGGGAGCAAACAGCCCAAAAGAGCATAGATAGACTATCCGAAATTGTACAAAACTAGCCACGCCTCAACGAGATGAACATTAATATCAATGATTATGACACTACTTGGGAAATGTACATTTCAATGACAAATATATCTTAAAAACAATATCAGTGCCGAAACACTGACTACTGGGCGGGTGATAATAATCAACGTGTGTATAATATCAGTGCCGAAACACTGACTACTGGGTGGGTGATAATAATCAACGTGTATATATTTAGAGCTTATTCTGTAAATACAGGTTTGGATTTACTTATCTACGTAAGTAATAATCTTGACCCCCATGCCGCGTCAGAGAAAAAACAACTATGCACCATAAAGGTAAACCAAAGACAACAGATACACAAGCGAGTGGGACCATGTGTTTTGGAAGAGATGTATCATTTCCCACGCTTTGACATGACAACGCAACTAATGATATATTCACACAATGCAAAGCACTCATATAGCTATTCTATATCTTGAAACTGTACCGGACGTTAATCAAACGAGGACATCGGTTACGAGCATGTAATTAATGACGTTATGGCCTGATTATAAAAATCTGAATACAACTAGTTTAACCCCGTCACGTTGTTGATAACGTGTCTGTACCAAACCAGGAAAGTGTCATGCTCATCTAGTTGTGTGCTAGGGGTATCCATTTTGCTTCTTTCTACGAATTTTCTATGATATTTTTAACTATTCCTACAGTGTGGTATTTTTTATCTTTTAATGTTTTATTTGTAAACCAGGTTGGATGTTTATTCAGACAAAGCTATTCCAATGTTTAAAATATCCTTACAGAAAGAACAATTATTAAACATGATATATAAATGGACAGATCGTATGTAGGAACAATAAACTTTAACTTTCAGAACGGGAACTTAACTTAACTTTTTGATATTTCTTTATTATAAATATTTATGTAAAATATAAATACATGACAGATCCAAACGTTCTGTTGTGCTTTAAATTTCGCATTGACTTTGAATTGCGAGAAGTGAATGTCAAAGAAACATCCACTGTTGACCAACAAAACATTATCTCCAAATCAAAATATTAAATTAAAGTATAGGGCCTAATGTTTCTAATTACCTTATTTTTTTTAATAGAAGAACCAAAAAAAAAAACAAAAAAATAGTAGGTGTGTGCCATTTATTCTGATTAGAATGTCATGGCGATGTTCTACAATTCCCCAAAATTATCTGGTTTTATCGAGCATTCAAGATAAGTATTTTCAACACGGTCAGTATGTTAGTGTGTTTTGGAACAGATTTGTGTTTTCTCTACCCTGTATCAATCTCAGATATATCCTATTTCTTTGTGTTTCTGCTATATATGCGGTATGTTCGTATAGTATGGATGATTTATGTCGCTATAACTGCTATAACAAGTGAAGTTTACACTGAAAAACATGGTATGTAGAATATAAAGTAAATAACCACGAGATGTGTAGTTAATGGATGGTTTGGTTTATGATGTTTAACGCCACTTTCAACAATATTTGAGTTTTATCGTGGCGTGTCGTAAATCAATGACAAACTTTATAACATAATGTTGTATCGAGTACACCCCGCCATGAGCGGGGTTCGAGGAATATAAAGTAAATAGCGACGAGATGTAAATATAGATTCTCCTTCAGTTGCTCGTGGGTTACGATATTTCATCACTCAAGAGAATTAAATGAAAAATTTTAACCACAAGCCGTCCTGCGAGTGGTTAAAATATTTAATTTAATTCTCGAGAGTGGAGAAATATCGTAACCCACATGGGCAACTGAAGGAGAATTTGTTTCCTCCATTATTTAACACGAATTTTATTTCAAAATTTGAAATTAATGCGGGTAACGGCACGAGACATTTTACTCCTCTGGAGCATTACAGATTTTTCCACCACTGGTTCAGTGGGGTTAAAACGCCGTAATAATGGGAGAAATCAATATAGTATACTCCTTCTTAGATGGCAGGAATTGTTTATCGGGTCCTGCATTAAAATTTAGAAAAAAAAGATTCTGTTAATAAGATCAAGACAGAAAATTTACTTTTTGAAGGCTTGAGTTGGTAAATGAAGGAATCATTAACACTGATGTGATATATTATTGTCGTGTTATTTCCTATAATGTCATTCCAGAGGAAATTAAAAAAGTGAATCAAAATAATTGCTTCAGATGTGATATAGTGTACTAACAACTTTCTTTTTAAATCAACATACATGTACTTGGGCATGCTATCATGTTGGGAATACAAAAACATTCATCAATCTGTAATCCATAATCATATGATTATGCTCGTATCTATATCAAACGTGATTACTTCACTTTTTCACTAGTCATCTTCCCATTCATCAGTGGCAATATGCCAGCAGCACGAGCGTATGGGGGTAACATTTCACAACTTGGCTACGTTGATCCAAGGTTGAAGTCATCAATAGAAAAATGATATTGCTTTCATCACGAATTGCTTTTCTTAATGTTTCGGAATATCCATTTCTCAAATGACAATGATATTTTTCTCTTTTATATTCTCTTGCCTCTATCACCAGACTTTAACCGACTTGACTAATGTGGCGTCCATGTCGCTGATATATTTAGTGTTCCGTGTTGTGTGGTTTTTTTACGTCTTCTTCGTTCTCTGTGTTGTGCCCCATATAGTCTGTGGAGAGCCCCTTTCGGGTTTTTTCTAGCGTTTATTAATTAATCAATATTGAATTTGTAATACTAGTACTCAAAATGGATATTTCTTATGAAAACAAATGAGGAAATAGTAAGTCCCTTAGCTTATCTCTGTGAATAGTTTTAATGATAATCAAAATAAAAATGGGAAATAGTTTTGAACGCTATATGGTTAATACTAGTTTGTTGTGAATATTTATATATTTTTTAAACAATGCATTTATGCTGCGCCATCACAGCATCATTTGTGTATAATTGCATTCGCCGGAAGGCAGGAGAGACCGCTACGTCCGTCCCTGAAGGTAGGCTATGGATAAAGGTGCAGACTGGCCAAATGAACTATTTGTCATTATATTAGTAAGGTGTTTTATACTATTCTTTTTATTACTCGCTGAATTCTCTCACGCAATGAAGAGAACGAGAAGAAGAAAGTTTGCTTGCCTGTCTTATATCCCGTTTATTACTTATGTGCTAGTTAATCATCTATCACTGGTTATTCAAACTTTTATGATTTTTTTTTCTGTTCTCTAGTAGACTTTGAGATGCGGAAATGAAGAGTCCAGATACATATTACATGCGTTAGATTGCACGTGAACATCGGAGGCAGTGTCACCTTTTCAAAATCTGTACTATAAGCACTCGTTGTCATTAACAACAGTGGTATGTTCTACGCGAGTGGTACACACATATCAGATTCGTTTTGATCATGATGATGCATGCTCACATCGAGAGAATTTACCTCGAAGAAATGGGTCACTGACATAAAATGCAGCAGTTGAAATGTAATTAACAGAAACGTTGGTCAAAACTGTATCAGTTCCCGAACTGATGTCTGTTATGAGGTATTCGTGCATTTGTACTCTGATCAGGAGAAATGACATGACTTGACCGAACTATTGTTACATTGGTTGATTTAGCTAAGTGTACTTGATTGATAGTTGTGATGAGCTGTGTATCGAAGGTGCATGATGGGGTGAAATGCCGATTATGGAACGGCTTAGGATTGAACGGATACGGTATGCATGCTTGAAAGCCAGTTTTGATATTTTCTGGTAATAGTGGATCATCCCATTCTCTTTCAGATATGCACACCAGGTTTTCTTGGTTATATAATTTACAATTATCATTACACATATATATATATTCTAAGGTATATTTCACAAACTCTCACAAGACAGTTATTTTTAGGTATTGCGATACTTTTAACTTCAACACTATAAATATTTTTCCTGATATTACCTACTTGACCGGATTCATATATTGATGTATTGCTGTAATGTAGTATTTGATCCTTATTCTATTTGTAGTGAATGCAAAACAAAACAACAACAAAAACTGCAAACTACACAATAAAAATGCAGATATCAAATAAATGTACACGATGCGTTTATGGAACTTTTTATTTATCTACCCATAAAGTAAATTATCTAACAATGAGCTGATTAACATCAAACATACCAATGTTATTGTAATACATCGGAGGTGCTTGACTTCTGTAGTAGTACTCGACATAGAACAGTTGGCAAAGAAGGAGACAAAGCGTAAATAACAACCAATTATAGGAGAAACCAATGAAATTATTCATACTGAACAACTAGGTAGGAGGAAACTATATATTATACAATCAATCTGAAATTAATTTGACAACAGGGTTATGTTTACAATGTCTATGTCTTAACTGTTGGTTCATTAGTACGTTCCTTTGCCTCCTCATGTTGGACTTCGCAGATTTGATTGAAATAAGGACTTCTGGTGTTGTACACGGGTTAGGAGAAGATTGGCATTCAAAACATTTGGTCTAACTTTCTTTATGAGAGTTGCAGACTCATTCAATTTGTTCTCATATATCTCAATATCTCTTAGACAATACCTACAGTTCCCACTGGAATTGTTGAGACAATGTTAGTTAATAAACGAGTACTGAGAAAAATAAATCATAGCGAGCTAAAGCCATACAATTGCGATAACGCTTCAAGATGATTGTTGACTGTTGGAGAGAGTAATTCCGAGATCAGACAGCATTTTGTTTTTTAAATATGGTTTAATCACTGATTTGGTAAATAGCTATTCATGTAGTTTGATGGCTTCTATGAATAGTTATTTTTATATTGTAAGGAAGTTGAATTGTTTAAAGTTTTCTTGAGTAAGTGTTGTTTACTACTTCCTGAAAGAAATATGTTTACAGTTTGCTGAATTGTTTTGTATTTATTTTTATTTTTAAGCCATCCATTTCATTTCACGTGATCATACAAGCAGTATTTTATCGAAATATCAGTGTAAGATCCAAGCTAAAATTACATACATGATGTATTAACAATTGGTTATATACCATATTTACAAAATACTGGTCAGACCTGCTAATGTGGGTCACGGGTCACTGTGAGTAGCATGTGTAGTCACGTGAAGAGTTATGGTGTTGAAAAAAGCTGTCGCTACTCATAAAATATTGACAAATGCAAAATCTTATGTTTGTCTTCAAGAAATATGATAGACAAAACCATGTATGAAGTTTTATGACGAAATATATCCGATTTCTATGTAAATTTACGAGTTGAAGTGGAGAAACACCCACAGGTAATTTTAGCGATGTATTTTTATCTTGGACAATAATGAGCGTCCTGATTGGATGACCGATTTAAAACACAGTGACTCCGCATGGTTTAGCAAGGTTACTCAGGTCAATAGTTTATAAATATAGAATCTTGACAATGTAAAATGCATGTAAAAGAAATCTATGTTATATTTATTCATTTGTTTGATTCTGGAATATTGTTGATCATTGATTTAAACAAGAAAAAAGGAAAAAAAGGGTGGGTGAATTTATTTGTGAATTTTACAGTTAAATAAATGTTATGTTTCGACAGTTTAAAGAGAAAAATAAAAATTTGTTGCGACTAAAGCTTAAATCAGCGTTAAAAATTGAACAAATATCAGTGGTTTTGTAAATGAGATTTATTTTAAATAGAAAATCTGAATTTATTATTAATGATACAATTTTATATCCGGGGGGTGGGGGGCTATGATGAAAATTTGAAATAAAAACACAGGACCGGACTTTAAGCAAAAATAATAATCCAGGATTAGTTTTTTATTAAAAAAAAAATCCAGGACCCGTGTCCATGATTTTTTTTTTAAGTTAAATAATACGAAATATTGACATCCACACTTGTACTAGTAAGAAAAGAAAACATTGAGGTTTTCAAAAGAAAATGTCACCAATGTGGTTGATCATTTTTTAAAGAAAATAGAAACTCTTCCTATATATAAAGTAAAAAGGTTTGCTTAAGGTGGTACCTTACACTTCAGGTAAAATTTGATCTGCTCGTTTCATTTTTTAATTATTTTTTTTTTGGCAGTGTCTTTGAATTTATCCACTGTAATAAATATCAAAATTTGAACAAATTCCAACCAACAGACTCAGAGCTATAAATTCACTAGCCACATAGCAGCTTTTCTCTCTGTGGTTTTGATCACCGAGATGCTTGAAATCTGCATACAAACATCATATGATCAAAACGTTCAACTGATTTTAATTAGTTATCTCCCTGTAGTGTTAGGTACCACCTTAATTCTAAATAAAATATGTGATATGTCACTAGTATTATGTTGTTTGTCTCACATAAAGTGTTAATATATCTAATCTGGAACCCAGCCTTGTTATGACCATTTGACAATATAATACTGAAATATGTATTACTTATTATCAATATTTTCATGCAAATACACCGATTGACAAAATAATATTTACATTGAATCTTTAAATTAGTGCAATGAAAAAGCGTAGATATGTAATTTAATGCTCACGAAGCATTTCTAGAATAACCATCTGTAACTGAAGATCGAAAGATTGAAAAGCAAAATAAGAAAATAAAATAGGCCTAAACAGGAGTGCAAAAATCGACTATTGTCACCTATGTCTGGGTAGAAATATATCTTCATTCTTTGCTAAATTTCCTTAAATTAGATACAGTGGTTCGGTTTTGTCCAAAAGAAATATATTGAACTGAAGATAAAATAGCAGCTGTAGTCGCATGCCCGTTTGAAATGTTATATATGAGATATAGCGTTTAAGATGTAGTGAAAAATATAAGTATTATGTATTGCTTTTGTAGATGAACTAGTCGAAGGTATTCCTTTTTAGTTTCAGAAACAGTCAGCTTCCAGATGTTGCAGATTTATTAAATAGAAAAGAATACTTTGGTTTTCATTGAACTGGTTTATTTGGTTCGAATTAGATGATTCCACCATCTTCCGATGTTATTGTCAATGTTTGTACTTTCTCGACTTTCATCTACTATTTAATTTTTTAGTTCCCAATATTGTCCTTGATAGAAACATGAGTGACAACTTCAATTATGTTTTTCATTAGCACGTCATTTACGATTATATATTATTACAACTGATTTCGTATCAAGATGTTTTTCTGTATTAGATTTCATTTTGTATATCTGTCCAGAATGTCATTCGGCTATCTCGATAAACTTTGGTAACTAATATCATATACTGTGAATGGCCTTTTCTACTTAATTTGTAGTTAAAAATAGACTATAATTACAACAAAAAGGTTCATTTGGTTTACGGTTTCACGCATAGACGTTTATTTTTCTTTTGTCCATATTTTATTACATACCGCCCATTTCATCCTACAAAGACTTGATTTCCAGGAAAATGATTTATTTTCTCATTAGCTGGATATATGTTGGTATAAAATTAGGACCTAGTTTCTCTGCTGCTGGACACACCCTAGCTTGCACTAGACGAATCAAAATAAATAACAAGCGTAAATGAGTGTGTTGTGTATTTAGGATATCAAGCTCAATGTACGTACACTTGCTGCAACATCTAATAGACAATAGTGTGTTTGTAGTCGTCGTTTCTGGTCCAATAGAAGGCAACGTGTCCCCATCCTATTCTTTTCTCTGCTATTACTCCACAACACTCATCCAGAGGTATATCTCGAGACAATTGTTACATACTTGTTTGTTTGTTCGAAACTTGCTTTCGTTATGAATACAGCTAAATATAATGTTCTCTCGACGTTTTAACAGCATGATAACCTCGACAGGTGCCACTAGTGGGATATGAATTGCTTTCCATTCTGGAGTACCAGTGTTCATCTCCGCTGTTTTAGTGGGTATTCGTGCAGTTTAACCTTTAGTTTTCTGTGTGGTGTTTAATTGATCATTGTTTGTCTTCTTGTCCCTGTTGTGAAGGCTATTGTATTATATGTCCTTCATCGATCTGCAGAATCTGATCATCTCTTTAGTTTCTTTAAACTTTTGTCGCTGAAACTGTCAACATTCCTAAATGTTCGGTTGACGACAATTGAATGATCGATGATCTGGACTTTTAACTGCTAACAAATTAATAAGACATAATCTGACAACTGATTTACAATAGAGAATATGTTAAACTTTCAACAAATCACCAATGAACCCCCCTCCCCATAACGATGCTGCTTACTAATAGAAGCATTTTAAAATTTTATCCAATGTTTATGGAGCGTAGCTTCTAAAAAACGCAGAGTCAATCGTTTACGATATTTACCTAGTGTGAGAAGAATCGTTCTACACAACAAGTGGACACAACTGTAAGTGTGGATAGTACCTCGGTGTGGGGAAAATGTCTAATATCCTTACGTCCATTAGAATAAATTGTAGTGATATATAATATATTCGGCGTCTGTTTTTTCTTACTAATTGTTTTAGTCCGAACTATCGCTGTGAGAAAATATACAATTTTAATAAGTCTATAAGACTAAAGTGTGTTGCTATATGCTGTAATTGGCGCCTCTGTTTCCTAACCCATTGTTATAGTCTGGACGATTCAGTTTGAATTACCATCATAACATTGTAATGAGAATAAATCTTCTGTAGAATTGTAACATATACCATTAATTCGGATTAAAAATCACTTTAATATACAATTAATCTGTCTGAAGGCTGTTTTCGTCAATTCATTAGCTATTAAATGTGCATTGTGAATGTGCAAGCCGATAGTTATCGTGCATTTATTCATTGCACTTCATTAATCCTTTCTTTTGCGACGAATTGTCTTTGACAAATGGTACATGGTACTTCGACAAATATATGAATATATGTTAAGTTGGGGTTTGAATCTCATTAACCAGTTTAACTCTGACTAAATTTCGTGCCTGTCCCAAGCCAGGATATAAATTTCAAAGGACATTTGTCGTGGTCATTTTTATTTTCAGTGGATTCAGTTAATGTGACAGATTCTTGTTTGTTTTGTTGATATTGATAGAATGAATTGTTGACATCACTGTTTAAACTTTCTTTTTCATAAGTGTATGCTGATAATACAATTGTAGGAATTTGTCTGAAAATGTATGCAAATAATGATACGGAAAATTGTCTAGATGTAATTTTGGCTTTCCAATCTTTTGACTTTGAGAGTATCAAATTTCAGATTATAGACAATGTCCAGTGCTAGACATAAGATAACTGACATACATATCAAATATGAATAACTGATTCAATGTAAAAGCTGTCCAGCATACAATTCGTCATGAAATACCCTATCAGTTGTTACTAGAATATACAGGCAATTCAAAATATGACACGTTATAATAACACAAAGGTGCATCAATAATAGTAACTCTCAGACAAATTGAAAGAGATAATTATGTCATGCAATCATCTATATGAACATATGTATATATGGTTTTGATTTGTACATAAAACACATAAAGGTTTGAATGCAATCGGTTACATGTCATTTGATATTAGAAACATGAGAATTAACCAATTACAGAAAGGATGTCATCCCACCATGTTGTTTCTATAGTTTGAAAAGTCGTACGACAGGAACAAATAACGGCACAGGAATCGTTTACCCTTTCGGGTTACCTGCGCTCACCCACTGAATTCGCTTTGTTCCATCTTAGGTTTTCTCTTTGTAGTGTTTTGTCTATTATTGCTTGTCTTTTTTTGGGGGGAGGGGGGCATTTGTATTGTATGTCCTTCGATTTAAAATGGCTAATTACACAATTGCTATCTTTAAACATGTCTTACAAAAGCCGGGAGTGTCTCTTACATTGTAGCTTCCATTCCATACGTTTTATAATAGGTTTTAAAGTTGTGTCGAATGATAGATAATTGTTATATACTTCCTTTGATTCCGATTTGGGTTGTTAATTTTTACCTATATATCTATATAATGCGTACAGTCGGTGTGTTTGATATCACAATATAAATGACGATTGCTGTGTTTAATGGACAGTACATGATTATATCACAATATAAATGACGACTGCTGTGTTTAATGGACAGTACATGATTATATCACAATATAAATGACGACTGCTGTGTTTAATGGACAGTACATGATTATATCACAATATAAATGACGACTGCTGTGTTTAATGGACAGTAC
>MJUT01052830.1:147889-163787 GCA_002080005.1 Gigantidas platifrons | reverse complement strand
CTTTGGCTTTATGATTCATTTAATTGACAAGTGATGATAATCTTACTCTTGTCTAACTTTGGCTTTATGATTCATTTAATTGACAAGTGATGATAATCTTACTCTTGTCTAACTTTGGCTTTATGATTTCATACAATTATTTTTGTCTGGAATTATTTTGTTATTTAGTATATATCGCATTTCTATATTATATTTATTTTACTATTGTTGTTATGTCGATGCGATGGTCATAGTTGACTTAATTCACAATGGTAACAGCACTGAAATAGCAAATGTGTTATATCATAAATTGTTTCCGTATACAGTTTCAATTTCTAAATCTTGATTTAAAAAGAATGTTTTGTCTCCTTGTATTACTCGCCTTCATCTTAATAATTACGTAAATATCTAATTCAGTGCACACGAGTCATTTCAGCTGTAGTCTGTAAGCTGATACTTATAAAGGACCCCATTGGAAATAAGCTGAATGGCTTTCATGGGCTATCCTTGGTGAGAAAGTTCTCAGCAGTTACAATGAGTAGATTGAAGTTTCAGTTAATGATGGCAGTTTTATGTTTTATTTTTAAATTAACGAGAAATTTTTAAACACTTGTGTATGATGTTGAAATTTTTAAACCTAAATATATTTTACCTTTTACCTTTTATCAGATATGCTCAAAGTCGAAAGATTGGAAAGCCAAATAAGGTTTAAAACATTCCGAGTATTTTGAAGTCTCTACGGTTTTGTTATATTATTACTTCCTCTTCCTGTATTGTATTCATCCGTATGGGGTTGTCAGAAAGATTAGTTTGCTATATTCAATTAAATAATGCATTGTTTCATGGATCAGACTGTGATATTAAAGATATTACATATGTCTTGTCGAATACAGGTCTTTTATCAGAAAATGATGACAGTTGTTGAGTGAAATATAATTCTGCGAAATATCACTAAATATTGTTAATCTTTAGAGGAAATATTTTAGTTGTACAGTATATACCTTTGGTTATGGTTTGGTGTTTAACGCCACTTTCAACAATATTTCAGTTATATCGTGGCAGTCAGTTTTATTGGTGACGGAAACCGGAGTACCCTGGAAAAAATACTTACCTTCTGCAAGTCTCGGACTTACTTCATCATGTTTCTGATATCATTTCCATTACTTTGGTAAATACTCAAACTTTTGTGGGTTTTATGTTTAAACAGTGAAGTGTAAGCAATTCCAACAATATCAACAAAACGAATAATCATATTAATTATCTGCATTCCGTACGATGTTGATCCTTAAGCGTCTTTAAATTGCCCTTGTCTATCTCAAGTGGTTAATTTCACGTTCCGTGTGATGGGTTGTCTATAAGGATTTAATTAATTATCATGTGTGATACGTATCACCACACATAGCATGACAATAGAGTGAGATCTATATTAATCCGGGGGAAATTAATAACATAAATTAACTCTTGGAGTGACAGAATGCGTCGACTAGACTTTTGTTTCTCACAATTAGGTCAAGTACATATTTTAACCCATCAAATATTAGTATAAACATATTTTATTAATTAAGTCATAAAATATTAGCTCGCGATATAAACCCGAAACCTGAGCAAAGAACTATTACATTTCAATTCATTTTCAAACATAGCAATCACTCTCGTTTTACTCCAAACATCCGCTCTTTTGTATAATGTACACTCAAAACATGTACAAATGACTACAGCTACATTCGAACTGTCGCAATCGTTCTACATGTAAGATCAACGACATTCCCATTTATTATGTTGCACAATTTGACGGTAATCCAGAATAATATATTAGTTGAACCATTTATCTAGAGAATAACGTCAAGATGATTTTTTTACTTATATGTGCTAATTGGATATCACACTTTCTATAGCTTATTGGTTTATATGTTATTATAAACATATTGCCTTTAGTTGAGGGTGTTATGGTGGATTACCACACGAGGGAAAATATCACACTCTGGAAAAAGCGTGGTCATCTACCATAACACCCTCAACTAAAGGCAGTATGTTTTTTATTATACTGAATGCCAGTAGTCAAGAAGACTTTGAATTTGTATTGGAGTCAGTTAACCAATGGGACACACTATGTACATATCACTACCTAAATAAAGCAACAAATACTATCATTTCAACAAATAATATTTTCATATTTCTATCATTTTTTATTATCATTTTTCAATATTATTATATAATATTAAAATTTAGAAATTCTATGAAAACTGAAATTTTTTGAAAATTTTATCATTTTGAATTTTTTTGAAAATGTTGAAATCTTATGAAAATTTTAAATTTGTTTAACATTTTATAATTTTTTGAAATTTTTAAATTTCTAGATTTAAAAAAAAAAATTGAAATTTTGAAATGTTATGGGAAAAGGTCAATGTCATTATCGTAAACAAATGGTTAGCGTACGAGAAGAGATTATTCAAAGCATGTAAAAATACGAAAATGATAGAAAACCAAGAAATAACTACTTTGTAAAGATTGAACATCCCACTGCAATATCTAATGATGACTTAAAATTGAAATCAATCCAATTACCGAAAAGAGCTCAAATTTAATACAACATAGCACTGATCAGTAACAGGGAAGACTTAACTGACTATGTGTCGGTGTCTATAATTAACTTTCTAAAATTAATAGCATAACTTCTTAAATGCCTTCCGAGTGGGATTATTATGGATGTTATTATGGATTTGACCTACATTCAGAATATTTCAGTGAAACGTATTTGATACGGTTTTAGCACAAGTTTTTATGACAAAAATTGTATACCGGTATCATATTCGAACATTATAATTTCCAAAACACACTTAAATCCAAGAAAACCATCATAATGTACAACACACGTCAAATAGTAAAAAAACGCATCTTGCCGTCTCGTTAACTAGTTTTTGAATCACATTTACAAAACCAGATCCATCCTCAAAAAAAAATAATCCCATCAAAATATCGTTTTAAAGAATTCATTTTATCATTTTTTTTTAGAGTTAATTATAAATTACCGATAAATAGAATATTAGGCATCTTGTTTTGGGGACTGACTTTATCACGGGGTATATCAGGCTCGCCGTTCCCGCTCATCTGATATACCCCGTGATAAAGTCAGTCCCAAAAACAAAATGCCTAATCTGTATATAGCACGGATGTTTCTAAAAATACATTGTAAACTTACCGGAAATGACTAATCGGCAAAACTCGGACGGAGCGGGTGTTATTTTCCGGTTTGGCAAAGTTCGGCTCGGGAGGGTGATATTGCAGAGGGTGTTATTACCACAGTGGGTGTTATTACGATCTGATTCCTACACCAGTAAAAGCTATTGAGGAATATCAAATGCCTATTATCCAATGAAATTAATAGATTTTAGCATGAAGTATGATAATGCTTTATAACAGTGGATGTGAATATGTTTGTTTTGAATCATGTCAATTCCGGTCATGTTCCGTCTTTTTCGTGTCTTGACCTCTGAAATGTTAACAGACTACTTCCGGTGTTTACGCTATCACTGTGACAACGTCAACATATCATAGTCGTATTTGCGGTAGATTATAAGTAATTCTAATATGGAGACGCCAAGAAAACGGCAGAGTAAATACTTTTATCGGTACCCTACAGATAACAGAAATATAGCAGTAAATAAAGAAATAAAACAAATTTAATTTTAAAGAAATAATTGTCTGTGCATCGAAGTCTTTGAAACAAATATAATAATTTAATTGATATGTGTCTTTTACAGAAAATGTAAAAAAAAAAAAATCTTCAAGTTGATTAACGTTAAAACGTGACTTATCGATTGGAGTTTTCGTTGTGTACATTGACACCGGAAGTTCAGCGCCTAACATTCCATCAAAATCACGTGGTTTGGCAGACGAAAATAAAAAGTTTTTGACGGAATGGAAATGATTCGACACAAGCGTATTAAGAATATCTTTAAACCACATTAAACATACTGCTTGCTAAGGGTAATAGGTATTCACAATTATGTTGGAAACCCTACATATACCCCGATGACATTTACGAAACATGAAATCCTGGACAATCTCTTGTGTGTTCCTTTTGGCATTTCAAAAAAGAAAAAGAAGTGCATTTTCCGTCACTGTACTACATACATGAATTGCACAAGTGATATCACTGAAATCTTTGAGCTCCAAAATGGTCATGTCAGTTATATTTTATCGATGTGAAACCCACATCTTATTTATGGATTTAATTGCACTTTCATATCCAATCTACGCGTCGGGGAATTTCAAACCATTTAAATGTATTTAGGATCTTATTATATTTCATTCTAAAGAATCCTATGAATGTTGCATTTCTATTCACAATCATTATATTTTTTAGTTTTTGTCAGTGCAATGTATGTGCTTGATAAGAATGTATTTTATTTTATGGTACCCAGCGGAGCCATCGAGGTCGCGATTATATCGTATAATGGTTTTAAGTCTACTTATGCAAGCAGTGCACTACCGATTTTAGTTCGATTTGTGTCCATGTGCGAGGTGTACCCGATTCCAATTTTTGTGATAGACAATTTTTATTTTTAGAAACATAGACATCTACAAATCATAATCACTGTTGCATATATTAGTTTCTTAAACCTCTTCTTATACTAGTGTAAAGCTGTGCTACGTACGATGTATTGACAGAGTGCAACATTATTACCTAACTACACTTAATTAGGATAAAACCTATATTCCGGAAGGTATCTGAAGAGATATACCATTTTGAACAAATATCCTGCTCCTTTCTCGTTAAGAGGGTGGCCCCGTTTTCGTGGTTTCTAGACACTTGGATCTACGTAATCAGGACAATGGTTGTGAGTTAATGAATTGATTTAGAATTTTGGTGTTAAAGGCCACTTTCAGCTATATCATGGCGACCAGTTGTAGTGGTGGAAGAAGCTGGAGTACCCGGAGAGAACCACCGACCATGGACAAGCAACTGGTAAACTTTATCACTTGCGACTGTGAGTCGAGTGCACCCGTTTTGTAATTTACAATGCCGGGGTCGAACCCACGCCGTATTGGTGATAGGCTTGTATGAGTTGTTAGATAATCCAAATACCTAACTCATTGAGCCACTCGAGCTCTCGGTTGTGACTTGATCTTTTGCTTGTGGTCAGGTATATCGATATCTACGTGATATATAGTTTGTAAGTAACTTACCGACATAATGCTATTCTGGTTTATGGTTTACACCAACATGATATTCTGGTTTAATGGGCCGTCGTGGCCGTGATCGTATGGTAGTTGGATTTACAACTACCTAACCAATCAGTGGCTATCACTACTGATGTTGTGAGTTCGAATCTCGATCCGGGCGAGGTGTACAACAGTATGTAATGAAGTGTGTCAGTGACTTGCGACAGGTAGTTAGTTCCTCAGGGTCCTCCCGTTTTCTCCACCGATAAAACTGACCGCCACGATATAACTTAAATATTGTTGATAGTGGAGTTAAACACCATGAAACAAACAACATATTCTGGTTGACACAGACAGTATATTCTGGCTTACACAGACAGTATATTCTGGTTTACACAGACAGTATATTCTGGTTTACACAGACAGTATATTCTAGTTTACACAGACAGTATATTCTAGTTTACACAGACAGTATATTCTGGTTTACACAGACAGTATATTCTAGTTTTCACAGACAGTATGTTCTGATTTATACAAACAGAAAAATATTCTGGTTTACACTATCAGAATGTCCATTCTACCCCGATATATTGATATTCTGATTTACACTGAGAGAAGGCTATTCTGGATTACACCCACATAATGTTCTTGTTTACAGCCGACAGAAAGGATAACTGGTTTACACAGACAGGAGGATATTATGGTTTCGGCTGAAACACAATATAGGGCGCATACACAAAAGTAGTGTGTTATGTGCAATATTAACCTACTTCCCTTGAATATAAAGGTATGACTTTAATATCATGTTTTAGATGGTGAAACACAAAAGTTGCATGCAAAATTTCAAGAAGATATCTCTCATAGTTTCTGAGTAACAAGCAAAAGTGTACCGAAAAATTTGCACAAATAAGGCGTTATGCTGTTGCACTTGAAATTTGTTTATTTTTACACCAAAATTTACTTTTCAAAATAGGAAAACACAAAACTATTTTAATATAAATCTTTAGAAAAATTAATCAGGATTAATTTGATACCAAATTCATGAAAATTGGACATCAATTGGAGAAATTATCTAGCTTTATCCAAAAGGTATGTTTCTATTAGAAATTTTTATGGGTNTTTTGGGTCACCCTGTACATGTTATGGCAAATTAAAATCAGAGGAATCTGTTCAGTTTCTCTCCCTTCTAGTTGTAAATGTCGGGAGATGAGCAAAAGAGCATTGAGTAAACTCTATCATTAAGTGCTTTTCGTAACATATTGTAATGTATAATACTGGATTTCGTTTACACCTCAAAGTCACAAGTCCTTGCTAACGGAATACCAATATCATGCATTTATTTCAGTCAAATTTATAATTTACAAACATGAGACAAAAGTAAAATAACAAAGTCCGACAGATAGCAAAAACCAACAACTGTAAAACTTGAAATCAAAGAGAAACTCTATTGAGGATCTTATTATGTTTCATTCTAAAGAATCCTATGAATGTTGCATTTCTATTCACGATCATTATATTTTATTGTTTTTGTCAGTGCAATGTATGTGCTTGATAAGAATGTATTTTATTTTATGGTACCCAGCGGAGCCATCGAGGTCGCGATTATATCGTATAATGGTTTTAAGTCTACTTATGCAAGCAGTGCACTACCGATTTTAGTTCGATTTGTGTCCATGTGCGGGGTGTACTCGATTCCAATTTTTGTGATAGACAATTTTTATTTTTAGAAACATAGACATCTACAAATCATAATCACTGTTGCATATATTGGTTTCTTAGGCCTCTTCTTATACTAGTGTAAAGCTGTGCTACGTACGATGTATTGACAGAGTGCAACACTATTACCTAACTACACTTAATTGGGATAAAACCTATATTCCGGAAGGGATCTGAAGAGATATACCATTTGGAACAAATATCCTGCTCCTTTCTCGTTAATAGGGTGGCCCCGTTTTCGTGGTTTCTAGACACTTGGATCTACGTAATCAGGACAATGGTTGTGAGTTAATGAATTGATTTAGATTTTTGGTGTTAAAGGCCACTTTCAGCTATATCATGGCGACCAGTTGTAGTGGTGGAAGAAGCTGGAGTACCCGAAGAGAACCGCCGACCACGGACAAGCAACTGGTAAACTTTATCACTTGCGACTGTGAGTCGAGTGCACCCGTTTTGTAATTTACAAAGCCGGGGTCGAACCCACGCCGTATTGGTGATAGGCTTGTATGAGTTGTTAGATAATCCAAATACCTAACTCATTGAGCCACCCGGGCTCTCGGTTGTGAGTTGATCTTTTGCTTGTGGTCAGGTATATCGATATATACGTGATATATAGTTTGTAAGTAACTTACCGACATAATGATATTCTGGTTTATGGTTTACACCAACATGATATTCTGGTTTAATGGGTCGTCGTGGCCGTGATCGTATGGTAGTTGGATTTACAACTATCTAACCAATCAGTGGCTATCACTACTGATGTTGTGAGTTCGAATCTCAATCCGGGTGAGGTGTACAACATTATGTAATGAAGTTTGTCAGTGACTTGCGACAGATCGTTAGTTCCTCAGGGTCCTCCCCTTTTCTCCACCGATAAAGCTGACCGCCACGATATAACTTAAATATTGTTGATAGTGGAGTTAAACACCATGAAACAAACAACATATTCTGGTTTACACAGACAGTATATTCGGGCTTACACAGACAGTATATTCTGGTTTACACAGACAGTATATTCTGGTTTACACAGACAGTATATCCTGGTTTACACAGACAGTATATTCTAGTTTTCACAGACAGTATGTTCTGATTTATACAAACAGAAAAATATTCTGGTTTACACTATCAGAATGTCCATTCTACCCCGATATATTGATATTCTGATTTACACTGAGAGAAGGCTATTCTGGATTACACCCATATAATGTTCTTGTTTACAGCCAACAGAAAGGATAACTGGTTTACACAGACAGGAAGATATTATGGTTTCGGCTGAAACACAATATAGGGCGCATACTCAAAAGTAGTGTGTTATGTGCAATATTAACCTACTTCCATTGAATATAAAGGTATCACTTTAATATCATATTTTAGATGTTGAAACACAGAAGTTGCATACAAAATATCAAGAAGATATCTCTCATAGTTTCTGAGTAACAAGCAAAAGTGTACCGAAAAATTTGCACAAATAAGGCGTTATGCTGTTGCACTTGAAATTTGTTTATTTTTACACCACAATTTACTTTTCAAAATAGGAAAACACAAAACTATTTTAATATAAATCTTTAGAAAAATTAATCAGGATTAATTTGATACCAAATTCATGAAAATTGGACATCAATTGGAGAAATTATCTAGCTTTATCCAAAAGGTATGTTTCTATTAGAAATCTGTAGGGTTCGTAACCAGTAAAAAAATCTTCTAGAAAACACTGTCAACAGATTGATATTTCCATGTTTAAAGATGTAAAATACACAGAGTAGTTATAATCAGTTAAAATTTGAACAATTGTAGACAGAATAAAAACTGCAGAACAGAAAATATGGTTACGGACACTACAAAAACCATGTAACTATATTTAAGGGTGTAATTATAATCTTGTGTGAATAAATGTTAATTAAAAAGAGAAATAACAAGTAATTCTGAGTAATCTTAACGTCATACCAACTTCAGACTTTTTAGATCATAGAAAACATGTTGCTTTTAAGAATAACAGTACTTGAATGTTCAGCTCTGCTGCAACACTGCATTGCCCTTTATTGTGTTTTACCCCTTTGCATAAGCAGAATGATATTCCAGTTTACACCGACATAATAATAACTGCGTTAAAATCAGCAGGACATTCTGAAACATCCCGAAGAATATCCCGGTTTACACCGATTATATCCCGTTTTATACTGACAGAATATAAATAGACTATTGTTGTAGTAAATTAAATATCAATTAACATAGTCATATCCATTGTAGAAACCGTGAACGAAAAACATGTCACGGATGGAATTATTGTCAAGGGCCCATAAAAATGTTGTCGATGACCTATTAGGAGGTCAGCATGTTCTTCTGATGCAGATATCAGGTTATATAAATATATTCCTATGATTTATTGATTGTAAATATGATCTCGTCATCACTATATTTGAAATACTGGTAAGTTAACGTCAAATAACAATTAAATGAAAAACTTAAAAAATATCACACCGTCCAACATTCCAATCGGAGAATCATACAATCAGAGATAATATCGATACCCTTGACACATATACACATGAGCACTTACTCTAGTGTGATGTTAAACTAGTTGATAAAATAGTACAATGATTCACACTGCTACAAATAAAAATGTATTTATTCCAATAGCACTACTTAATAATGGCCACTCATATTTTGTTAATTTCTAGAAAAAGGGAGGGGAAAGTAACCCAGGGTTAGATTTGTCATTGTGGTGGCGAATAATTACCTCTCTTAGAAAAAAATATGGAACTTTTGACGTCTGCTCTTCTGGATATCTGTACTTTAAAAACTATTTCTTTTCTTACTTTGTAAGTTTCTTTTCTGATATATATCTGTTCTTTCTAATATTCTTTGACTTTTTATCAAATCTGTTCTGTTATAAAATTTCTATTTGGTGCTTGTCCGTTCTGGCAGTATACTTCGGAGACAGAAGCGAATTATTCACCATTATCGGAATTGCTGCCCTTTTTATAGTTTTTCCCTCAGCCACAGTAGCCAATGAAAATCCCCCATTTGCCAAACACAATGGAAGATCGGTGAGCAAGGTACTCGTATATCGAATAGGAGTTCTGGATCTAACCCCGTAAGTAAGAACTTGTCATTTACTTAAACATTATTCCTTTATTAGACAAATGTTTTTGGATGCGGGGATAATAATTATAGGGCCCGACTTTAGTTTAAATTGACGCAATCGATGCCAAACAGCTTGCCAAACAACGCGGCAGTAGAAACTTATCACACATACAAAAATAGGTCTATGAACGCTGGATTTACTGTGAGAAAATGTGCTTGTTTCTATTAAAATTAAGGCTTGGATTAAAATCCTGTATGTTTCAGAAATCTGAATAATAATGTTTGAAACCAAAATACATTTCTTTATAAAAATATAATTTAACGGTTATGTGACCTGTTTTACTATAATAAATAGGAAGTGGGTCATCGGGGAACGTTTCTAAGTTGAAATGTACGAACTTATTGTAAACCCAGTTCGAAACAATTTATAACTGTTTTCTTTTAGAAAAATGACAATGATATAATATCATTTACCTAATTTAGACGAACTACTGTAATTTTTGTGACCATTACTTTTACAAAACATGTAATCAATGTTTAACCCAATTTCTTAACATATGTACCTTTGTAAACAATATAAAAATGTGTAACAACAATTGCAATCAACTTCATTATAATCATAACAGTTTTGGAAGCTAAATTAACAATATAACAATAAACAATATAAAGCAAAGTAATGACCATAGGGTCATTACATTAGGACATTACATTGGCTGTAAGAAACCACAAAAAAAATCAAGAACAATTTTAATTTAATGAATATTTAATCACAATATCACAAGGCCAGTTTTTGCAGTAAAACATGTCCATTTTAAGTATTGACCTTCACAGTTCAAAAAGCACGATAAGACTCATTTCACTTTCAAAATGTCACTGATGAATCACTTGATGACATCTATTGTTCAAAGTTCAGTACCGGGTGTAACCCCCACGTGCTTGGAGGATGGCCTCAACCCTGCGTCTCATTCCTCCAGTTAGACGTCTTAAGTCCTGTTGTGATAGCTGCTGCCATTTCCAATGCAATGCTGCTTCCAACTGACGAATGTTTTGCACAGGAGGTTGCCGAGCATGTATACGACGGCCTAACATGTCCCAAATATGCTTTATGGGATTCAAATCCGGACTCATGGCTGGCCAAGGAACAGAAGTCACGGCTTCGCTTTGGAAGTAGGCGGTTACTGCTCTTGAACGATGAGGCCTGGCGTTGTCATCCATATACACAGGCCTTGTAGCTAGTGGGTGGTTGTTGAATTGGGGGACAACAACTGGTTGCAAGACGTCTCTGATGTACTGATCACCAGTTAGGTTGCCTTGTATGGTGACAAAATCCAGCATGCACTCATGAGAGATACACCCCCAAACCATAGCCTCCACCGTAAGGGATAGTTGACTGGATGGTCCTTCGGGTAAAGGCTGTATTTTTGTCTCCAAACCCTTATCCGGCCGTCGGTTACATGAAGCAGAAACCGGCTCTCGTCTGACCAATGGATCTTGCGCCATATCCTTAAATTCCAACCACGTCGTGCTAAACACCATGCCAAACGTGATCATCGATGTCGGTCTGTCAACAGTGGACGTTTAATGACTCTCCTCGACTTAAATCCCGCTGATTTCAAACGGTTTCGAACTGATCTTGTCGACAGACGTCTATTGGGCAGCCAGTGTTGTTTGAGTATGGGACTGGTTGCGAATGGCATCCGTCTAACCAAACGCTGCAATGCCCTGTCGTCACGATCAGATGTTACCCGTGGTCTGTCCGGATCTTGGCAAGTTTTTCACATTGTTGGTTTGTGTGTGTTTTCTCACCAGTCGGCTTACTACAGTATAGTGGTAGCCCATCGGACGTCCAACAACTTTTAAGGACATCCCTGTTGTATGCATGCCGATTACTTTCATCGATCATCTTTGTGCTTCTGATATTCGCCTTCGTACCATGCTTACTGAGAATGAATAATGTTTTTAAAAAACGGACTTCAATACCCAAATTCGAAGTGTGAACATACTGCATTTTGAGTAATGCGTGAGAGGCATGGTTCACATACATGACTAGTCGATATTAGACATAATGGTCACACCTGTGTGAGCACATCTTTTTAATGGAACATTGTTCTTGCTATAATCAATATAAATATTAGAATCTAAACTTAGTGTAACTTATTATGTTTTATTATATCAGGGGTACTTAACTTTTTTCTTTGTGTATATATTGTATAGCTGATTATATATTGTGGTAAAGATGGTAAACCTATAGCTGATTATATCTTGTGGTAAAGATGGTAAACCTATAGCTGATTATATCTTGTGGTAAAGATGGTAAACCTATAGCTGATTATATCTTGTGGTAAAGATGGTAAACCTATAGCTGATTATATATTGTGGTAAAGATGGTAAACCTACAGACGTTTGTCGTATTTCATCGTTTTGTAAGATAAAAAAAGATAGTAGATCTAGAGTGTAAAATGAAGTCAATAATGTGTTCTTCTCATACTGTATTTAACCAAGGGCCGTCGTGAACGTGACCGTATGGTAGATGGATTTACAACTACCTGTATAATGAGTGCCTACCACCACTAAAGTTGTGATTTCGAATCATGTTCATGGCTAGATGTACTCCATAAAACATTTGTCAGTGACTTGCGGCAGGGATTTGGTGTTCTCCGGTTACTCCGGTTTCCTCCACCAATAATACTGACCGCCATGATATATCTCAAATATTGTTGGAAGTGGTGTTAACAAACACCATAACACTAGCCCTGTATTCAATTACTTACAATATTATGGGAGAAATCATTTAATTCAATCATGGAATTGTATTTATGATCCACATGTACAGCAACAGCAATAATTACTCTGTCAATTAAATGGAGACAACTTGACAGATGAGAATCACAGGTTGTCATTAGTATGCTTAACATATAGAACCTTAACATTAGACATCAAACGGTTAAATTGATCAAGACTGTATAAGTTCTGAACATGATAAAAACAATATATGGATCTTCGAAAATGTTTTATTTAACATAGACATCATATATATGGATACCTCCTCGATGGTGTCGTCAGATTCTGGGTTCGTTCCTGGTCAGTCAAGATCAAATATTGTAAACATGGTAACAACCCAGCAAAGCATGCTGGTCTAGTACTAAATAGATTTCATGATCATCTCATCAATATCTAACTTGTTATCGCGTTTCTGGAAAAAGATAGATTAATCTATGCTTAATGTAACGTACGTCCTAGTTTAGTGGAATGTGATCATGACTTGTCTGTTGAAGGTGACATTATAATAATTAGATATCTTACATTACTTCCCTATGGATTCAGTTTATTTTCCCAACATCCCCAGACAGAATAGTGTTATTAAGGTACATATGCTGTATTGTAGTGAAAGATAATTTGATTTGTTAAGCGTATTCAAACTAAGAATCGAATTAAAATAACATGTCTATTTAAAATAAACTCACAAACTCTGAATTCCATATTCAGTCAAGATATTGTATATTAAGAATAAGTCGAAAGAAACTAATTTGATTATCATTGCAGTTTTCAAAATCTATGGGCATTTTCAATATATTGCGCAAAAAACACCCATATTGATAATAAATATTCGATATATGTGATATATTTGTCAGTGACTTGAGACAAGTCGGTCGTCTTCTTCTTCTTCTTCTTATTCTTCCAAATACAAGACTAAACTCTAAGGTTAGAGTCCCGGAACAGTGTGCGCTATGTCCATGGACACGTTAAAAGTATAATACACAAAAACAAAAACAAAATAACCAAGCAAAAATAACTACATATATATTTTTTTGTTTTTATATATATATACATGTATATATACAGTGGCTTGCAATATGTATTTAAAGGTGGGTTGGGAATCCTTCAAATATTAATGTGGAGATACCGGGTACTCCAGTTTCCTCCTCCAATAAAACTGAAATACAATGTATTGTTGAAAGTGGCGTTAAACATCATAAACCAAACCAACCCAAACCAAAACCATCATATCAAATTTATCAGGACTGTATTCAGCATGTCATACATGTAATATAATATATATATGTGTTTCCCGGTTGCTGACTGATTTTGTCTGTTTATTGATTTATGAGTCTTGAATTTCCCTTTGGAAGATTGCTCTGTGTTCGGTAATTGTGTTATTACCCTTATTTATTGGTCGAGCACAAATCTATCCAAACAAATATGTAATCAAACTATCAGTCTGAAGTATTACTGCAGAACAAAATAACCATTTTAAAGACATACACCTGCCGATCACGAAGGATGGAAAAGTAACCATTTTCCTCCTTTAGGCACATTCGCACTTGAATGTAATTCCACTATGCCATTTGATACTAGAACACATTGATTCGGAAACTCAGTGATTTACAAGTATACTACAAAACGGGTCAAAATTATATGGAAACCATGTAAGCCATAAAGCACTGGGGTATTATTTCCCTGTGCCATTTCATGTCATTACATATTCATTCGAAAACTCATTGATTTACAACCTATCAATATTATTCAGAAACCGTGAAAACCGCAAGAATCACAGAGTTCCTAATTATGGAAATCATGTATTTTCTTTAAAAGATCATTTTAATTTGAGGTCTTGGTATCCTAGATTGGCCATTTAACACTTTTGCTGCAATATCGTAATTCTTATTCATCAACGTGTTATGGTTATGGTGTTTAACGCCACTTTCAACACTGTTTCATTGATATCGTGGCGGTTAGTTTTATTGGTGGAGGAAACGTGCAAATTAAACTGTTACAAACGTGTATTTCTCTGGTTGTGGAGCCTGGCTATAAACATTCGAGAAAATCGCAGGGGTAATCCAGAATGGACAATCCAGAGACACAGACAATCCAGAATGGACAATCCAGAGACACAGACAATCCAGAGACACAGACAATCCAGAGACACAGACAATGCTGGACACAGACAATCCAGAGACACAGACAATGCTGGACACAAGATACAGAACGAAGACAACAAAATAATGTTTGGATGTAGTACATTTTTTTTCTCACTTGTATGAAGCCATTTAATCGCATCATCCATTTTCTTACATGTTTATTGTCAGTTACTCAATACTCTTAACGTTAAATGATTTCCACCCACCAATATATTACTAAATGTAATTATTAGTATTGTATGCTGGATTTAAGCGTCATATTTCAGACAAGATGTTTCCGAGTTTTATTCAAAAGCGTGTACTTGGTACTATTACCGGTACTTTATTTAAGTTGGGAAAATATAATTATATCATACCACTCAGACGAAGTTAATCGGAAACAAACATTTTATTGCTAGAATATCCCCCGGGCGGAAGACCATGGTTAAAATGGCGAACAAAAATTTAATAATTAGAATTTTAAATTAGCTACTGTGATAGTCAATAAGTACACTTCCATTGTATGTTTCAAGCAATTGTTCATCAATATCGCGACTAGAGGTCAACGAACCCAGATTTACACAGAATATAATGATCTCCGAATCTTGGAAAACATCTGGGAGTTTTCTCATTAAGTTATCAGTCGATCATAACTCGTTCTAATGATATAGCAATTTTACAAAATGGCTACTTGTTATTATAGACAATCGATCACATTTATCATTCGACCACCATGTTCCGTTCACTCTCTTTATACCATAAGATACAAATACATTTGTACATTATTGCCAATCAAGAAGCCCACATATATGAGAGATCTAGTAAGGAAAGTAGCAAGTACATACTACCATGTGGTTGTTTTACAGAAAGGCAGAATTTGCTTTGCCATATTAGACAATACAGAGAAATTGAATAATAATAATAATAAAATGTAATGTAAGTAAGGATAATAGTAAATAAAAGAGAAAACAGAAGGTGCAATCAAAAATTGATAATCCAGAGAAACTGACAACATAGGGTACACAAGACGACGAGAAACAAAACAAAAACACAAC
>MJUT01052830.1:88257-104779 GCA_002080005.1 Gigantidas platifrons | reverse complement strand
ACGGTGGTCGTAAATCATTCTGTCTTAAATATGAGTTTCCTATCAATGATCTAGAAATTATCACCTTTGACCCCACTTAATCAGGTAAATAGCCGAAATTTCATATGTTGACACCCTTCGAACAATTGGTGGAATATCTTGACGTTTTATTTACAGATATAAGTATTCAAAATGACGGCATGGAAACGATAACAAAAGTGTTCTGGCGATCTTTGACCTTTTGGATTGATACGTCTTTGAGAGATGTAACCGATATTCTTATCTCGTACCCAAGATATTACCATTAAGCATAAGATTGTCTATTCTTGCCATTATACCTAGAAATGATTTTTACTATTTGAACTTCAATTTACAACCAAAGTTTTGTTAAAATTTCTTTTGTATATAGGAATGTTCGCCGTGATGTCAAAGGCTTGAGAATTTACCTTGTGTGGTTGGCAGGAAATCAAAAATTTCTATTGCCTTTCAATGAAGGCTCAACTTTAAATTGTCATTATTATTTTGTTATTTAAGATAATTTAATAATTCTTTCAGAAATGAAAATTATATAGCAATAATTAATTCACATCGAAGGTTTGATAAAAATATTCAGAATAAAAAGATTGGAAATTCGATCTTGTTTTATTTAGTTTTAAAGCATAACAATGCATTATTTCATATTAGAATTATGAATTTATCATATCAAAATAAAAAAATGTAAACTGACAGAAAAAATACGAATTTTAAATGTTAATGGTTCGAAATATGTGTGTGCGCCCGTTAGTCTGTACCGTTTATATTCATTTGTCGGGTATTTTAAATTAGTAGGAAATAAAATTACACTTAATGACGTATACATGTATCCCGGTTGTGGTTTTTATGCTATTTGAGACATAAAAACATTATACAGAGGTGGAGTAACCTCTAATATACTAATCCTCGATTTTTGTATTATTTAAAAAAAATTGTGTGAAATTATTTACCCGTACAATAATACAGGAAATAAACGCACTGGGGGTTCTGTCATTTTTATTTATATATATAAATATATATTCCCCATCTACTCTTTATGAATCGAGATATATTTATATATTCTGGAAACAGCCAATAGAAATTCTCGTGCATGTCAAATTATCTTGATGAATCGTGAAAAAAGTAAAAAATGTCTAAACGGTTTCATCATATTTCATGTCTATACGGTAGAAGGAAGCTTGACACGCACGCTACAATTTTTAACTGTTCATATCAAATATATGTTTTCAACGGAGATTAACACAGATTGTATATTTTTGTGTTAAAGGTGTATAAATTACTTAAAATTGTATCTGATTCAGATGTGTGTGTTATGTGATCTGTATCATCAGATGTCAATATCACAAAATGTAAATGAAATATACAACCCTAGGCAAAGTGACAAATACTGTATCAAATTATATAAATGTAACGTGAAAACATAGTGTCTTCTCTTGTGTTTTATAAAACAATGGATTTTTGTACCAGTTACATGTAACTAAAGGTAAGAATAGTTTGTTTTCTATTTTAAAATGGAAAGTGGGAAATGTAAAACGCTAAACATGTAACTAACGTTAACAATAGTTTCTATTTCTACATGGAAAGTGGACAAATTAATAATAAAATGCTAGGAAGTATTAGTTTTGTTGTAGGCCTAGAACAACAAAATTAAATTTGTCAGTGACTTGCGACAGGTCTGTGGTTTTCTCCGGGTACTCCGGTTTCCTCCACGTTGTAATTGAAATATTGTTGAAAGTGGCGTTAAGCACCATAAACCAACCACCCATACCAAGCATTTGAAATATAAAAAAAAATTAGACAGGGATGGATCAATATATAATATTAAACTTCAGAAGTATCAGTTTATCTGGATCCCATATATTTTAATCTTTAATGTTAAAAATGATCGTATTATATTTTTCGCACAGAGTGAATGTATAATTCATCGGTACATTACAACTATACTTCCGTAATCTCTCCACAGTCACGATATTACAGATATCGCTTCTACACTTGTATGGATATAAGTTCACAATGCCTTTATTTTCATACGACAAAATGTTTAACTTCTTCTCTTACAAAAATACAATAGAAAAATATTATACAAATGACAAGTTCCGTGTCCTAAAGTTTAAATATAGTATGTACAATGTTAAAGATTCGTTCTCTATTATTGATGTTACAAAATAACCTGGCAGGCCTGTTTGAACTTCAAACTATGACCGTGGACGAATCTACTATTTATATGTAACACCAGGTTCTCGTACAAATAACAACAATATGCTATTCATAGTATTGTCGTTTGTATAGTATATATATATCTTTATTCTCATACAGCCAAATACAATGGTACAGAGAAAAATAACAACATAATAATAACATAACAAGACTATTTACAAAATATACAGACAGGAAGTTAAATGGGTTAATGAACAACAGTGGGTAAGCCAGGAGTACAAAAGATCTTATTGATATATTTGATAAATATACATAATTTTCGTAACAGCGATTGTTTTTTGGTAGATAGAAGTTCAAAAAATTTGACAATATTATGTCTTTTCATGAAATATTTTGGGAGAAGCTGCTTGTGTTTATCGTTTAAAGAGGAACACTCCAAAACTTAGTGGTATTCATCGCCTAATTTCTGACAATTACATAAATTACAGTACCTATTTCCTCTATCAATATTTCTCCATCTACCGGTTTCAATCGGTAGATAGTGATTTGTTGTCCTAAATCTACACAGTCTGATTGCATCACCTATATTTAAAATATTTAAATATTCCTCGAATTCGAATTTGGTTTTAAAAATCCTATAGTTGAATGCTTTTGAAGAATCTGACAGACATATTTGCCAATTCTGTAGTATAGAATGTAAAAAGGTATAATAATTGTCAATTGACTCTAATTAAATGGATCAGTGAATTCAGATGTAAACTATTTTACCTGTCCATCCTAAATTAAAAATGAAGGTTCCAATTGAACTACGACCGATAGCCACGCCCGGCCAAGTTAGCCTGAATCAACAATAACAAGCTACTCGACCAGTTATGTCATTGAGGTTTGGCAATTTTGCTCTCATCATTTCATTTAGAGGGGAGATCTGTTCTGCCCAGTAAACTACATTTAACCCTGTCACTTTTATTGAAGTGCCTGTAATAAGGCAGGAAAGTGAGCAGTCATGAACAGGTGTGTTAGGGTATCGATCCTTTCTACTATCTTTCGATTGGGTTTGAGCATTGTCCCGGAAGTGTAGTATTTTTTGTTTTTCAGTTTGTATTTACTTCATGGGTAAACCCCCTGTATTATTATTATTGCCTGGAACTAAACTCCTCTTTTCATAAACAAGTACATTTTCTCAGTATAAACAATTTTGGATCATCGATATATTTCCATGGTAATGCAATTTGGCATAAAAGTTGTATAAATACGTGCACAATGGTGATAAAGAAAATAAAATTTAATGCAGAAAGATATTATTGGAATAGACAGATTTATGTGTCAACCAGATCTGCATATTGGAATTTAAGTAATTTAATAGGTTTTCAGTTAAGCTACGGTCGTATACTGACCTTACTGTTGTATTGTTCTGGTTTGTGTTGTAAATACCTGTATAAAGCTACTGTGGTATACTGACCTTACTGTTGTATTGTTCTGGTTTGTGTTGTAAATACCTGTATAAAGCTACTGTGGTATACTGACCTTACTGTTGTATTGTTCTGGTTTGTGTTGTAAATACCTGTATAAAGCTACTGTGGTATACAGACCTTACTGTTGTATTGTTCTGGTTTGTGTTGTAAAAACCTGAATATAAACTGAAACATGTCTATAAATCCGAACATTGAATAAACCGGATGCTTATATATACTGAACTTTAAATCAGATCCAAGTATGAATAATCTGTGTTGATTTAACCTGTATAACTGAATACCTGTTTATTCCGAAAGAATAAGTTGGTATCAAGGATCTTCGACTGCAGGTCAGACTGTAGTTGTTGTATATCTAGCGATCAAGAGATGCAAAGGAATCCGATTAACAGGTGTGATTCCAGTGCTCCAATCTGTTGTGCCTGTCTGAGCCAAAACATAAATTGTTATTGGTTTCAGTCGTCATTTTTGTGGTTTTGGAGGTACATATTTGACAGAGAAATGTTTCATGCTGTTTCGGTCAGTGACATTATTGACCAATACTGTTAAACATATTACAATCAATTGGACGTTAAATGATGCATCACAAGTTCTAAAGCTTATGATTATTTGGAGTAGAAATTAAATACCCTATATATTTATCTCTGAAGTATTAATCTATGCATTACTCATAATAACTCTTAATGAATTTAACCAATAAACCACTACTGCAGTAGATAATAATGCAATCAAGATATGAAGAGTTTTACTTTAAATTACCTCTTGTCTGTAATCATGGTGTGTCTTAATTTCTTAGTAGTAAGACACTTATTGTATATGTAATAAAACGCAGTCTTGATTATACGTATCATTTAATAACATGTTCCCTATATACATTGACCTGTGTATATCCGTTTTAACTGTACAAAATTGTAGGCATCGTTTTATTACTATTGCAGAAAGATAAGTAAGGAACATAAAACACATATACATACATATATATATTAATAAAAACATATATCTCAGTTTTTAGTGCGCACGTCACGTTTCTGAAATAATCTCCATCAGGTACCCTCAAAGTCGTAAGATTGGAAACCAAATAACTTGACCTTCTTTAGGAGCAAGTAGATCAAAGGACATAAACAAGGCTAAGATTACTTATGTCCGAGAGAGATCAACCTTGGATTTAATAATAATTACATTACGATTAAAAGATCATAGCATTTTCCGCCATCTTTAAGATCTGTTTACTTCAATGTCGGACATCAACAAGACATAAATATGTATGATAGAATGATACTTTTGTGTGTTTGATAAAACGTCCTCGAGTTATTCGTCGAGAATGTCGCTCAGAATGACTTCACCGTACTAATATAACTCTAATGAATTTAACCAATACATACGATGTATTAAGTGCTATGATAGTTATATTTTATTGGCAACTATATAGAAATCACGTAATGATGTATAAGTGTCCATATATTTATGGAAAACATTTCGTTTGTTTTAATGATATTGTAATTCACACTATACTAATGGTTTGTTAAGTGGTCTGTTTCGGTTAAGCCATGTATATATTTATATTGTGAAGTAATAGGACTCTGTCAGTATGCTGATCGCCCCAATGCAAACATTTGCAAAACGCACTAGACGATACACGACACATGAGACATGTATATATTTTGGTTTGTGAGTCTCAATGTTTACTTTTTTGTGTAATGTTTCTTCGGGCATCGTTTGTCTTTTTCTCATTTTTTCGGCCATTGCATTATCTGTTCTCCAATTTTCGGCTTCTGATTACCCCTTTGGTATCTTACGGCTTCTGATTACCCCTTTGGTATCTTCAAACTATTCCTGGTTTAGTGATGTTTATATTTATATAAGCAATGTCAATATTATAATTTTGAAAATAGAAATGTTTTGCTGTGGTTAATGGATTAAAGTCTAAACTACTTATCACTGTTAAGCTGTTTATAAGCCACTTACAGACCTATTGATTCCATGGGTAATTAAAACAGATTGAATGTACAGCATATCTTTGTTGAATTCATACATTCTACTCTAATAAGAGATTATAAAGTATAGATAAGTGAGCCTTGTTATCATGTTTGAAGTAAAGAAAACATTAAGATGCTAATTTCTGCTGACAGATCTTTGTAAATATAAAATAGTTGTTACTAAGATACACATTTATTTTATTAGTTTTATAATTAATGGTACGACATAGAACTTCCTCACGTTTCTTTTAATCTTATGAAAACGTAGATATCAAATGTAGTGTGCGCGACACGTTCCTGGAATAACCTTCATCAGGTACGCTCAAAATCAAAAGATTGGAAAGTCAAAGAAAGTTTTGGGAGCAATAAAACCAAAGGGCATAAACAGGATAACCTAAATCAGCTAGAGGTCACATAAACTTGAGGGAGGAGAAAATGGTAAACGGTTCGAAAGGATAAGAACGAATAGACAAAACGTAAACAATTTTATATTCTCTTTTTTCATGGTTCATAAGTATGCAGATTTCAATGATGTCATTTATACTGTAAAAGAACATTTTGTCGACTAGTATGTTACATTTCGTAAAAGACATCCATATTTAGATGACATCAGTGCATTCGTTTTTTTCCATTACATTTTGATTCATTCCCCTTATCAAAAAAGTAGGTCATATGTTTTCTTATCCTTGTACGTAGAAACACTTGCAGCAGTTCATAATGTCATTTGAGGTCTATGACAAGATAAATTTACCCACTCTATCAATTATATAAAAACGTACATATAAAGTTTAGTATGCACGATTCGTTTCTGGAATAATCTTAATTAAGTACACGCTCAAAGCCAACATAATATATCCTCGGTCTTTTTCTTGTTTAAAATAAAAAATTCCACCAGAATTCCACCTTTTAAATCAACCTCATTGTTCGTAAACTTTGCATCATACAAAAATAGCTGAAATACTTCCAACTTGATGTTAAACAACAATCAATCGCTCGATATACAATAACGATTAAAAGAATATAAGCGATATCAGTGTAATATACATATTTGCCTTAATATTAAGCTCTGTTTAACATTGTGAGCGTTGCAATAGTAAAGTATATGTTTATTATGAACCACCAACACACCACGATCACACTGAATTATACCAGACACATATCTGTATAATGGCTTCTGCAGTTTATCGTAACTGTGTGATACTGGTAATAATTAGACAGTTATAGTCACAAAATTGTCTAGGGTGAATAATTAATGTAAATTATTAGCAATTAGTAGAATGATAATAAATAAAAAGAAATTGTGAGATGATCAAGATAGTACTCCGGTTGACCTTCAAAGATTTCATTCATATTCAGGATAGATCGAAGTCGTCGATTTTATGAATGATAGTAAACATAATGCTGAAATGAACAGTTTATCAGTTATATTCTATACGAGAAAAGGACTACAAAGAAAAAGAACACACGTGGCGAGGTTTACTCGATAGAACATTATGTGATACAGTTTGTCAGCGACTTGCGACAGGTCGGTGGCTTTCTCCGGGCACTCCAGTTTCCTCCACCAATAAACTCACCGCAACGATATAACTGAAATATTGTTGAAAGTGGAGTTAAAAACCATAACCCTGAAATTGTTAATGAATAGTACGTAAAACCCGTTTTGCAAACAGAAATGTATCTCGTTTGTTGAACAGACAGTAGTTGTACTTTCCTCGAACTCTTAAGAGATTTTACATTTCTATGATGCTATATAATAATGTTCTAATTTGTAAATCGTCTATGCACTTTTAATTAATTTGTATTAATGATGTTTTCTACTTTTTGTAAGTCGAGGGACACAAAAATATCTAAAAAATATTGAAGACTTCGAGAGATCAAGACTTAAACTTCTGGCAAGAACTAACCGTTTACCAATAAATGATGTTTTATATCGCATGCGTTTTAGGCAAAATGGTCTTTGTCAGTTATGTGACAGTAATGATATAGAGACCACAAATCATTTTATGTTTGAATGTCCAGCTTTTGAAAACCTAAGAGTCGATTTTTTCTCTGAGATCACAGAAACCCTATCTAGTAATGATCTACCCATTGATTTTATTGGATTGCTTTCAATTAATAAAGTTCAACTGCTGATTGGAGATCATGGCTTTTATTTTAATGAAAATATAGGTAAAATTTTGGATATAAAAGTCAAGAAATACTTGAAGAATCTGGTATATACAAGAGACCAGTACATATTAAATTCTTGAAAATTATCTCCATCAGTGAGTGACTGTATAATTATGTTGTTATTTTCTTAATGTTTAACACACTGTTATATTTTGAATGTGCTTATATTGATATTAATTTTAATGCAAGATGTAAATGATGAACTTTAAAAAATAACATTTTTTCTTCTTTTTTTTTAAGAAAAAGAAACAATTTTATGCATATCATATTTTTATTGAGAAAAGCTCTTTTATGAATATCAATATAGTATTTATCTATTTTATGTGTTTATTGTTGCTTAATCATGTTATGTAAATATTGCATTGTTTTATATTGAATGTGTAATTTTAGACGCAACTTCTACTACCCCGGTAGAGGTTGCCCCCGTTGTAAAGGGGTAGCTTTCTAAATAAATATATATATATATANATATATAACGTCTGAAAAACCAGTCAACGATCAATCTTATGGGGTGTTGGATCGCTACGGTATAACGATACTATGCAACTAAAATAAAATTTATAAACGTCTAAAATGGTTTGTAAAACAACACCAAGTACACAAAACAAAGTGATAAAGAATTAAACACTTCGTTGAATGACAAAATTTTCGTCCCACCGAGGGACTTTATCAATGTCTATTTAAATAATACTTAGAACCAATATGGCGTCTTAATATCAAAAAAAAGTTTTTGACGGTCCATGTACGGAACAAAAGAACCAGAAATTGCACATATGAAATTACATACATAAAAGAATTGAAATCCTACATATAAATTAATGAAAGTACAATAACAATAATATAAATACACAATCGGGCTATTCATTTAAATAAATGTTAAATTAGAAATAAAAATAAAAAAAGAAAATGAGACATTATTGGTAAATGCATCAAAAAGAACTCAAAAATATTTTTGAAAACGGTATGATACCCAAACTCAATCACAATAACGGCCCACCAAAGTGTGGAATATATACTATGGGCCGATTGAGCAAACTGCATGTTCTAATAGGACTGGGAGGGACCAACACAAATAGGAGTCAAGAAAGGATATTATTTTTTCTCATTGATTCCATTCGGTGACAAGGTCTTAAGTTTTCTAATCCAGAAGCTTTCCCTTTCCTGTCTGCTTTTATCATCCCACTTGGGGTTATGGTCAATTATGGTGACCTTCAGTTTGCCGAAAGAATCATGGTGGCCCACCGATCTGAGATGTCTGCTGAGTGGAAGGTCAGGTTTGCAATTTGCATCACTTCTATGGCCATTCAGGCGTTTACTAAGTTGTTGTTTAGTTTCTCCGATGTACTGAAGGCCACAAATTGCACATTCCAGGAGGTAGATAATATTTTCTGTCTTGCAGTTGGCATTGCAGTATATGACGAATTCTTCTCCTGTATGTGTGCTGCTGAATTTTTGTGTGCATTGGATGTTTTTGCACGTCATACATCGTCTCGAATCACATTTTTGACACTGACCATTGTAGGCAGATCGAGGGGAGACGTCAGCTCTCACCAAGATATCTTTCAAACTTTTGGGTTTCCTGAAAGCCAAGACGGGTGGTTCCTTGAAGATTTTGCACAATTCTGGGTGTTTTTGTATGGTTGTCCAGTGCTCACGAACGATGTTGGATAAATTACTGAGCGAAGGATGGTATGTGATGACAAATGGCACTCTGTTGTTCGCGTTCTTTTCTTTATATTGGATGAGGTCTTTTCTGTCAATACCACTTGCTTTGTTAAAACAATGGTTAATGCTCGCATTGTTGTAACCCCTCTTTTTCAGATGGCATTTCAGTTCCCCAAGCCGTTTCTTGGTAGTTTGTTCATTGGAACAGATGCGTTTTATACGGAGAGCTTGGCTGTATGGAATACTTTTGGTGCAATGCTTAGGATGACAACTCTGTGGGGACAGGTACTGATGTTTATCTGTCGGTTTGTTGTATATGTCAGTTGACATAATACCATTTTCACAGGTGGTGTAAGTATCCAGAAAGGATATGTTATTTCTAGATGTTTCATGGGTGAATTTTATAGTGGGGTGAACATTGTTGGCATTGTATATATATATATATATACTCATGTCGTATGCACTTATTATAAGTATAATGTGAGATAATTCGCCATGTAGATTTAAGTAAGTTAACGACTAATTATGTATGTAGTCATTAAGCATATGGTATAGAAGCGTCACACTTTTTCCAACAATCATTACATTTGCTGTATGATAAAGGTACAAGAATACCTTTATTTTATTTATTATCCTGGTACCAGATTCGCTTAGATCAGTATACCGTATCAGTAAAGCGCGGACGTGAAAGAGAACACCCTTAATAAGAATTAAAGCGATACTTGTATCTGATCTGTTGCAGTTATTTTTATGTAAGCATTATGTTATTGTTGAAAACAATATAGTATATATTGCAGTTATCAATGAATTATGAATAAATTAGCAGCAATCGGATTTGGAAACTAGCAAACTACTTACATAAATCCGCGTCCGTTAAAATAACACCCAAAATAGAGCTCAGATTATCACAATAAATCATTAAAATCTACTATCATTTCAGCAATACATGCATGCACAACATGGATGCAAACAAACTGTAGAACATTAAAATCAGTGTATTAAAAAGACAACTTTTACCTTTATTCTATAGTTATTTTAGAATGTATGACATTGCAGGATAACCACAACATACGCACGTTGAAAGTAAAACTAAAAGTCATTTGCTATCGCTGCAAAACAAGTCAGAAAAGCTTACCAAAGGCTCGCTATCTGTTTCTATAGCTTTTTAGAATATTCTATTTTCCTATAATGTACGTGTATTTTATATAAAAAAAAATAATATACTGTCAGAACAATTTTAGAATCAAATATCAGAATCATAGAAAGAGGCAAAATCACACATAAATACATGACCGCTCACTTTACTGGTTTGGTACATGGACTTCAATAAAAAAGTGTCATTTTAGTGTGTTCTTGACAAAATATATCGCCGTGATACACACTATAATAGTATTCAAAGGGTTTCATGTCATTTCGAATACAATGTAATGGTATTTAAACGTTCCATGTCATCATACGTTTCGTGGAAGTCGTGTGTGGCTATTGCATAATACCCATATATATGTGATGAGAATTATAAAAAGAAAGCTTAAACAGTGAAACTCAAACATTCCGCCAATATCAAGAAAACGAACAATCTTCACCTCAAATCATTGAACATACAAATGACGTTGAAAATCCTATTATTGTCTTAATTAAATCTCCAGTCTCCACTCTCGATAATTGACCTAATATTGTCTTAATTGAATATCAACCCTTCATTCTCGATAATTGACCTAATATTGTCTTAATTGAATCTCAACCCTCCACTCTCGATAATTGACCTAATATTGTCTTAATTGAATCTCCACTCTCCACTCTCGATAATTTACCTAATATTGTCTTAATTGAATCTCTACCCTCCACTCTCGATAATTGACCTAATATTGTCTTAATTGAATCTCAACCCTCCATTCTCGATAATTGACCTAATATTGACTTAATTTAATCTCAACCCTCCACTCTCGATAATTGACATAATATTGTCTTCATTGAATCACAACCCTTCACTCTCGATAATTGACCTAATATTGTCTTAATTGAATCTCCACTATCCACTCTCGATAATTGACCTAATATTGTCTTAATTGAATCTCCACTATCCAATCTCGATAATTGACCTAATATTGTCTTAATTGAATCTCCACTCTCGATAATTGACATAATACTGTCTTAATTGAATCTCCACTCTCGATAATTGACCTAATATTGTCTTAATTGACTCTCCACTCTCGATAATTTACCTAATATTATCTTAATTGAATCTCCACTCTCCACTCTCGATAATTTGCCTAATATTGTCTTAATTGAATCTCCACTCTCGATAATTTACCTAATATTGTCTTAATTGAATCTCAACCCTCCACTCTCGATAATTGACCTAATATTGTATTAATTGAATCTCAACCCTCCACTCTCGATAATTGACCTAATATTGTCTTAATTGAATCTCAACCCTCCACTTTCGATAATTGAATGTCCAACCACAATACATACAATGTATACATTGTATACCAAGTAATTGACAGGTATAACTTGTGTCGAAAAGGTGTAGAAGTAGAATTTTTGACGGATACTATCGTTTCCATCTACCAATAAACTGACCTCCTCCATAATGCTGAACTATTGTTTAGAAAGATTGTGTTGACCAACCATTATTCCATCGTTATCCAATCTTTCCCTCCAGGATTACAATGACAAACCTCATTTACAACTTCACTGACTTATTTCTGTAATATCATGGTGTTTATTTTATATTGTATTTATTACTGTCTGCTTTTAGAACATCAAATACAATATAACCACATGTGCAGTCAGTGCCTATTATCACTAAAGTTGTTAATTCTAATCCCGCTCAAGCGAGGTGTGCTCGATACAACATTATGTGATAAAGTTTGTCAGTGACTTGCGGCAGATCGGTGGTTTTCTCCGGGTACGCCGGTTTCCTCCACCAATAAAACTGACTGCCACGATATAGCTGAAATATTTTTGAAAGTGGCTTTAAACACCATAAACTATACTTTATATGCTACATGCCATGTTTTTGAGTACACACTTTACTTGTTTTTGCGGCACAAATCATCCATGCTATATGATCAAGCTATATAGCAGATAAGACAAAGATATCTGATATATTGAAATTGTTACACCATAACCGGCCTAATCCTATACTGGGAATCAATTGTTTTATTTTATAATTTGTTAACGTTATTCATTTTTCTTGATCAAAGTGAAAACAATTTAAGTGTATATTTTACAATTGTAATGCCAACGTAAGAGCTTTGCATCAAAAGGTAAAATAATAAGTAAGTTGTTAAAAAATATTAAAGTTCGTCTTAGATAATGTGAACAAAAAATGGAAATGGAAAAATACATTATTTAGCATATTGTTATTATCAGTAGATATTTACGATTATATATATCATGTACCCTGCACTGCTTGTCATAAAGAAACACAATATCCCATCGTAATGGTAATAGGTTTAACTAAGTAATGACATCCGTTTAACACACTCATTACCTTAAGCAAAAACCTGAAGGTCATATTTCAAAAACACAAAACCTTTGATAGACATTTATTTTTTTTCTTTTGTTAAACAGATTTAATCTGTACATTATATAACTTTTTTCCAACTTAAAATGGATACAACAAAAATGTAATGGCAATGTCACAGCATAACTACATTGATAAAAAGTAATCATAAAAAGCGACCGTTCCGCTAGACGGATATATTGAAGGTCATATTGACCTCTTTTACCATAAATAGATTCAGGATTGTTGTGTTTATCGCCACTTACAACAATATTTCAGGTATATTGTGGAAGTCAGTTTTATTGGTGGAGGAAACCGGAGTACTCACAGAAAACCACCGACCTGTCGCAAGTCACAAACTTTATCGCATACACTCATTCTCAAGCAGGTCGATATGATGTTCTAGCTTAATCCCATTAAACGTAACCCATTAAGATCAATCATATATGTGTATTTTAATGTTGTTATATAGATCAATTAAATAAATGATGAACCAACGTTTCTTGAAGATCAACTTTAAAATGAGAATTCGTTTTCACGTAAATTTTAAATGTTCGTTACTGTCGCCGAGGTCATTTGCCATTATATTAATAGAGATGAGCACATCAAACTTCGATTTATGGACATACAATGGAGTTAAATTCAACATTTGTCGTTTGTTAAGAAATATCGAAATTTTAAGCAGTCTACATTTAGCATATATAAAAAAAAATTGCAGTGAGAATGTTGTCGTTAATATTAAAATTTGCGAAAAACGTCCGTTACTACCATCTTTAACTACACATACAAGTCAATTGTTTTATACATTATCTTAGTTGTATCTATTTTCATGACCTCTCTGATTATATGATACGTTTTATTACCCATCAAATTATTTGCTAAAGATTTACATTATTCATATTACGCTCCGAATCTGATATCCGAAGTTTTAAAGTAAATCGTAAAATGTTCGTTACGTGTTGTTTACCGAAATGGAAGAATGGTACAGATTTATCATTTTAGCAAATTCATAAGTTAATGATCTTTATGAGAAATTACGGCATTCGTGTCTCTATTCTCGATTTGAACGCATAAAAATATATGGAACGTATATTGAATAAATGTACGTGATTTAAATGTTCTTTACATTACGGAAATGTACATACGTAAAAACGTTATCTCTGGATTTTATTCATGCATTATGGCAACTGGCAGATCGCAGAGAATGTTCCGAATACAGGCAGATGAAGAAAAAAAAATTGAAAACTGTTTGTATCTAACCATAAAAAAATGAAATGTCCGTTACCATTGACTGAAATTACACAAACAATAAGGTTGAATGTTATCAAAAAAGAATGTTAAATGAATTTTAATGACAATTCTAGTTAATTCAAAGTTTTTTTCGTTGATGAGTTAAGGTTAGTATGATTTTTTGTTATATTAAAATGTTTTTTTTTTTGTTAAAATATTCGTTACATTTTTTTAAAACCAAATTTATTCATTTCAATTGCTATATATACATGTATATATCGAATTACTTCAGCCTAGTTCAATTAGTTATTCCAGTATATTTATTTATCACCAAATAATGCCAACAAATTTATATGTTTACGTAAAATTGAACAATTGTCACTCCCTCCACAAATACCCTCAACTTCTTTAAAACTGTGAAAATCATTCTAGCAACACTGAATTGGCATTCATTTTAAATATTAAAACAATTTGGAATAAGAAAATTATAAACAAGTAAAGTCTAATCAGGTTCATTAACTTTTCTATCGGTAGAATTTGAATTTCCCATGAACTTATATGTCTTTGATTCCATGTCGTACACAAAATGTCCGTTACTTTTTTAAGGACATCATAATATGTTTTATAAAAACAAAATACACACTATAATACATATGTTTTTTGTTCTTTGTTTTCAAAATGATTATATAAAGTGAAATTAAGTTAAAATTTACGATGTACGCTTAAATCTGTCATTCAATAGTTAAAGTGAATAGGAATCATTCACCGCTTCTCCCGTTTGGTGACGCTACTGTTCCATAAGTGGTTAATTGTGCGTTTGAATCACAAAGACGCTTGTATCGTAACGTTAACCTAATGACGGCACTGAATTATAAAACTTGGATGGTGCAAACATTGAAGCTTAACTAGTACAGCGCGGTGATATTACCTGTTAGAAGTATAGATTTAGTTGACGAGTATATGTAAAATAAAAGTATTATCTTTAAGTCGCAAGAAAAGAGTTTTATTATAACCATATTAAGAAATACAACAGACGTTTACAAGCCATATCGACATGTACCTTGGTGTAGCCTATACATGTTTATTTAAAAGGTGCATATTGTACATGATGTTTGGTTACTCACACTGCAATACTGATAAACTTCGTTCCAACATTTTAACGTACCTGAATTTCGGGAAATACTACCTCCAAGTGAACAAAATAGAATAATAAAGTCACCGTCTCCACATACAAAATTTTGAATGAATATATCTAGGTCTATCTATATTTAGGTACTCTTCAAATCTAAATAACACTCTTTAAAATTATTTGGTACAAAATTATACAGATAATATATTCCTTCTTCATGTAGTGTTATTAACTGTTAAAGATTCGACAACAAGCGGGTTAATCAAAACATTTATTTTAGAACGACTTTGAGCAGATGTATTATGAATTGCATAATAAATACTTAAATAAAGAAAATTCGTTGTTTCTTACTATTTTAAATTATTTTCGACAGATTTTGTTAGCATTCAAATATTTGTACAATCAGACTGGCTGATCATCGTACGAAACCTGGAACTGCCATACAATGTAAAACTAAAGACTCAAGTTGTCACTGAAAGAGTTTAGTAGGATTCGTGCTGCTCAATCTTCAGTTTTCTGTGTAGTTTTTTGTAGACCACTGTTTATCATTTTGTCCCCTTTCGTTTGGCCATTACATTGCCTGCCCGTCTTCGATATATGACTTCCTATAACCCTTTTGACATCTACAAACTGTTCTTATATGTTGACATATACACGCACCACTTGTCCCAATTATCAAATTTATTTCATTGTAATATCAAGGATTTATATAGTATAAATCCTTGGTAATATATATGTAAAAATATATTGAAGATTACAATTATTTGGCACAACGAACTTTTTAATGGTAAAGGACTAAAGTCAAAGCACATGATTTTTGTAGGTTTATTTCATTCTGATGCAGGTAAAAACGTAATTTATAACTTAAGTTAGCTCCATGTTATTGAAATGAAGTCAAACGATTTGAATTACAATTTCAATAATGCTGCGAAAAAATCGGGAATTTGCATGCGTTCTATACAATAAAAAAAAGGGGAACGTACGGACTACTGGGTTTGGTGTTTAACACCACTTTCAACAAATTTCAGTGGGGGTCAGTTTTATTGGTGGAGTAAAACAGAGAGCACAGAGAAAACCACGGACCGGCCACAAGTCACTGGAAAACTTTATCACATAATGTTGTATCGCCTGGATGAGATTCGAACTCATAACATTAGTGGTGATAGGTGCTGATTGCATAAGTAGTTGTAAATCCAACTACCAA
>MJUT01052830.1:41039-63945 GCA_002080005.1 Gigantidas platifrons | reverse complement strand
CGGTGTTTAGACGCACCCCGTCGACTCACCTTCTATTGATATCCGGTAGATTTTGGGTGACGGCTCACTGATCGAATTGTCACTTGACACAATAGAAATTTTAACAACATCTTTTACTTTTGACATCAAGAGATAAAGCGAGATATAAACCATATACAAATTTGAATATTTTATTTATGACACGTGTCAATCTACGGTACCGATCTTTTTTTTGTTTATTTAATTTCCCTTGACGTATTGTCAAACTCTAACACAGATTACGACATTGATATTGATGTGAAATGTTTGTAGTTTCTCTATGATATTTTAAGTATCACTTGCATGAACCGGATATTTAATATTTTTCATTTGTTGTTACATGTCAAATCAGACAATACATCTTGTAGGTAAATGAGTGAAAAGGGAAGTCGGGCTATGGGTGGAAATTTAGAATGCCACAGGAAAGAGGATATGATGGATAGGGGCGGGATAGCATAACTTTCCCTCATTTTCTACTTTTCCTTTTACCAAATACTGACCGCCTTCAACAAGTTGAAGGTTATTTTAGATCTCTATTGTAAATTTACTGTGATAAAGAACTTGATTATTTGGGAAACAATACATTTGCGGCTGTTTTTTTTTTCACCTAATATTTGATAAAATATGAAAAAACATATTTTTTTTCACTTTTAAGCAATACTTTGCTGGAATCAACAATACATTGTTTCACCAACGCATTTGATTAGTAAACACATTTCTTTTCATATTTATTTCAGATAAAAATCATCGTAACTGTGACAGCTTCAAACATAAAATAACGACCTCTTTACCCAATAAATATTAACACATAGCAAGAATTCGTATGGTTGGAAAAAAATAATGATTGAACGGAAATAGGACTTAATTATGGCTCTCAATTGAGCATGGCGTTTCGACCTTTGAAGGAAAGTCGAGACGTCATTACAGCACATGCTATGTTAATTATTACAATTAGAATTAGTGAATACCGAGATTGTTTCCCCTTTTCTTTAACTTACCTGTAATTTGAGTTATTTAGGAATGTTATTTTGAGTATATCAATGATACAAAAACAAGCGAGCTATTTGAATCATGTGTTTTGCACTGCACTGAACATTCCATAATATAATATTTATTGAGTAATTGATGGGTTCTACCAAATAGGATTCATTAACATCATCTTCATTGTTTATTTGTTGATATTGGAGAAATTGTTGACATCACTGTTTCATTTCATAATCCGCAAAAAATCACAATACAGTTAGCCATAAATTAGAGACATGAAATAGAAAATAAACGTTAGAGAACTCCGAAGGGACAATCAAGAGACACTGTCAACATCAGGCACACAAGACACGGGAATAAGACAAACGAAACGCAAAAACATGTAATAGAAACAACACATTCCAATTACCTTAATATCTTCAACTTTTGTATCATCTTTTTACAACATTTATAAAATCATACGTCTTAAAAATACCTTTAATAAGTTAATATAGGGTCACTTAAAGACACAGAAACAAATACTTTTACATATAGATCTGTCATGAAATACTGCACAAGCTGCATGTCAATTTTAAACAACAATACCTACATGTACTAGGATCAGTCAAATATACTCGTATAGTAATTGATAGTTGTTAACCGACAGGTGAAGAGTTTATCAGCTATATCATGACGGGAACAAGTTATATTTTGATGAGATGACGGTGATGTCCTCTTTATACTAGACCAGTAGTCGTGATTGGATTTTGATAGTGCTGTCTCAGTGAAACAACAATAAGTGGGAACACATATCGTTCCACTAGGACACACTATTCTGATTCAGAGTCAGCAAATGTTTGCCCTTTCTCATTAATTTGACTTCTATTGCGGGGAAACACCTAATACCAATATTATAGTATATGGTATGACCCAACCGGGACTCAAACCCACAATATACTACACTCAATGTGAGCACTTTAATCATTACATAATCAGTGTGTTATACAGTTTAATCCCTATTCCTCTATCCATTCAAGACAGCCGTCATGATTATCATTGAGTATTCATTTGGTTTCAATACATGTCACCAATAAACGGTGTCTATCTTGACTTTTCAACATATGCAGGTGTACACTTACTACATAACAGGCTTATTATCTTTTTTACAGATAACTTTTGAAATACTGATCATTGTTTTTGTTATAAAAATACCCATATGAATAGGGTTAAGAAACGCAATTCATTCTATCGCAATTCTGAAAGCAAATATTTTTATCCATTGAAACTGAAAAAAAATCAAAATTTCAATAGACATAAAACATAAACTTAAAAGCATATAGAAAAATATATATAAAATTATCACGCATCGTAAAATACTGTCTCGAACAATTAATAATGAAATAAAAATGTAGATATCAAAATTAGTGCACATTATGCGTTTGTATCTGTCCTTTTATTGATCACGTATTCATTTTCACCGTTAGTATATTCTTTTTCACCGTTAGTATATTCTTTTTCACCGTTAGTATATTCTTTTCAAGGACAACAAAATCGCATCGGTGGTGTTATGATCAGCGTGCTCCCCCGAGTGTGGTAAATCGTGGGTTCGAACCCCTACAGAGTAAACATACGGACTATTAAATTTATCTTTGCTACTTCTCCACTAAGCATTAAGGAGTAAAAGCAGAGGATTGTAGGATCGACATCATGATAATGTTTCAAGTACTGTTGTTTCAGTCGGCTAGCAAATAAAAGTCCAACTAAGCATGTTCGTCTACTACAAAGCGTAATTCATTATCATCTTATTGAAATGTAACTTGTTTTCGTCATGATTTAGTTGACACCATGCTCATTTGGTGTTAAAGAATCACGCGCTCAAGAAGCGCATGATGTGTGTGTAAACTCGCGAATTGTTTATGCTCGGCATTAGGTCGCTGTAAAACAAATGTCAAATATGACAAACGTTTTTGCATTATACAGTAGTGTTCCTCTGATCAGGCCACTCCCATCTGCAAAGTACATGTGACCTTTTAAGAGGGGTTGCCTCTCTTGATGGGACTATACATTATTATTTTTCTATTTTAGTGCATCCAAAATGTTGCCTGATAAAAGGGATGGGATTCGGTTACAGTGTCATTATAGGAGGGAGGGCTATTGTATTACCAATATTGAACTGTCTAGACCACATCAAGCTGTTCTAGATTAAATCGTTATTACCCTCCCCCAACCTCGAAGATTTCATGTCAGAAAAATTCCTACATATCATTTTATTTACAATGAATATTGTCGCAATTGCTGCTGGTAATATCATCATAACTGCTCTTCCTGTATTTATTATAAGCCATAGCAGTCTATGACATTTCAGTTTATAGAAGTTTTCTTTAATTTACTGCTTATTAAAGTGTATGAATTTATTGTGACATTTAAGTTTAAAGGAAATTATGTCCTAAAAATAGTTTAATGAAAAAAATATCTGTTATAGACGTCTATGTGGATATTTTCATATTTAATGCCGTATTAATCATAATATTAAGGCTTCGTATTTCACTATTATGCAACACGGTCGAATATAATGAGATGTCTACGGGGGTTTTTGTCGTAGCTGCCATAAAGTATGACACCTAATATTTTATTAATTGTTCGCAATAATTATCTGAAATATAGAACTGAATATTTTTATATTGAAAATAATAGATTAAAATTACGAATGTATAGCAACCTGTTTACCATTCACTAAAATGACAAAATAACAATGTTGGAGTTTATTTGACACATCCAGTAATACTGAAAATCACACAATTGAAGGCCAGATATGTATTCCCTGTGTTGTTGAAGTTTGTCGCATGTCGAGGAAATTGTTTGTGTTGTTGTTGACCAGAAGTGGCGTAGCTGCCATAAAGTATGTTAAGCATGCACCTTCATATATTTCCCATTAATTAAAAAATATTAGACAGTCTTATTAACTTATAGTTAAATATTAAAGGAAGTTGTTATTATAACTGAACAGTTTGTCCTTTTGTCTTTTTTCTTTGGTCATTGTGTTTTCTGTCCTACTTCGATTTATGACTGGCTTCTGATTATTTCAAACTTTTCTTTTTTTTAAAGCAACTAGACTGAATATATGTATATACTCAAGGCAGATAGGTCAAATGTATTGCGTTCCTTGACACATCAGTATGTCCATGTATTTCTCAGATCTAATACGTTTTCTTTTGGATGAAAATTCCCAAGACTCATGTGATTGAATTAAAGCATCTTTATGGTTAATTATTATTGTCCGTGTGTTCGGAAATATTTACAAATCATTTGGAAGCAGACATAGATTTCATTTTTTTTCAACTTCTATTGTAAGTTCATATCGAACTTTACTCTCTGTGGTGCACACATATTCCTTGTCACAGGATGCCTGTCAGAATATTTATGACAATAAGTTGTTTATTAATGCACTTAACACTGAAAACAACACAATCAGATTTTGTTTACACTGTGATGTTCATACAACTTGAATTTCTGAAATATTGAAATAGCACTCTTATATAAGCACTACGAGAATGAACAGAGCTGTTAGACCGGCATCCGAACCAACTGTAGTGAAATGGAAGACAGCAAACAGCATTGAGATGATCTCGGAGAAGGGAAACTACTTGGCATCGAGACATGATGAATACAATTCTTATATATAATGTATTCTTTGTTGACAGTTCGAAAACAAACTCAAATAATTCAAGAGGTATAAGCGATTTGTCTGTACTTGGAAAATCCTACTACGGAAAAGGTTATTGGAATATAATGGAATAAAATATACTGCATTTTGGCTGTGTTATTTACCAGATGGTCACCTCTGTACTATGCTTTAATGCTATATGGGTGAATTGTCGATGGTATAGAAATTAAAATGCATGTACCACTTCTGCTATTCTTTAATGCAAAGTCTGCATTCGATGCCGTAGGACATCAGAGCATATGGGAAATGTGTGGGAGTTACAGGGGAAGATATAGTTATTAATGGTCAATGATTATTGTATAGGACCTACATATGAAGATGATGTAGCAGTTGTCCTTACAAACATCAAACATCTTAAAACCATGTTATCGATGGTTGAGAGTTATCGCTGAGTGAGAGGTTACAAATGACAATCAACAGAGAGTCTTATTAAGCACTGGCTATAGAAATGGAAACAACGACTTCAACTTTAGCACAAAACATAATGCAATATCAAGCCCTGAGAACATTACCCATATATCACATCACAAATTTTTAAACAAAACTATTGCATCACAGATAGATGGCAATATCATTAATCAAGACGAATCATGTGTGTGACTGTATATACTCCATATGTGTCGCGTGCGTCCGTGCGTGCTTACAATACTTGTTTCTAGATGGACTAGAACTATTATTTCAAAATCACAAGGAACATGAACGACTGGAAGCTTTCTATAGGCAATCGAACCTACAAATACTACTGATAAATCATTATACTAGTATACTAATATAATGGCAGATGCTAGTCTGCCAATTACAAAAATTAACTCTGAGTATGAACACTAATATATGCAGGCAACCTGATTTGGTCGAATTGAAATTTCCGAAGGTCAACTAGAAATGAGAGGCTTCACATGTGACAGCTGGTTACCAGACATGCGTACGTATGTAATGTATTTGATATTTATAACTTGATGACAGCACATGAAATATTGGAAAATCCATCAAGCAAGACAAGTGAAAGATATTAGTTAACGAAGCCTTTGAAAATATAGATTATTATACCACGTTAAAGATGCTCTCCAGTGCAAACTTCAAATAATAAGCCTTCCGGTGCACATGAGTTCAGTTCTCAGTCTTAGTGGGGTTCATGTGGCTCAATATTGAGTTTTCTATTTAGTATCTTGTCGACCATTATTTTTTTTATTTTTGTACCTTTTCTTTTGGCATTGCTTTTTTTCTTTTTTATCAACCCAGCTGTGAGCGAAGCGAACATGGTTGATACTTGTAAACACTTTGAAATCGGAAGTGGAAGTGTGAGGAGCTTAAGCCATTTGCCTGTTTTCGTACTTGAAGGCGCGACCAACAGGAAACAAATAAAATAAAATAATGACTTTAAAGTTGTTTTGAGAATTAAAACTTACGTTTCGTGCCGAAGTTACGACTATCGTGCAAGGTCCAGTTTTCGTGGGGGTTCTCTTTTCGTGGATTTTCCGGAAGTCTCGAGATTTCGATCGTGACGTCACATTTACGAGAGTTTTAGCTGTACTTGGGAAGTGGAACGTCGCTGGTGTTTATTTACATTTGCTGTACAATATGCGGTCAAAACAGATACATTTACTTATAATTGCATCACAACTATGAATTTTTCAACAAATTTTGCTATTACCATATTTTGCTTATGTTTAATCATCCAGAAATCCAGTTTCTGCAGTCATAATCCAACGTTTACATCTGTCGGTATACGTGTGTATTTTTAGTCACTTTATGACGTCATACAACTTTGATGCCAATGCTATTGTAACAATTTTTGATATTTGATTGATTGTTGTAATCTTAGCACTGTGAATTGCAAATGGAGAAAAATTGAATGATGGTTACATTTTAAGTAAAATACTCATGTTTTATTTTTCTAAATGAGTTTGACCAATGATTATAGGGAACGACCATTTAACTTGAAAAGGGGGCGGGTTATGGTTTGTTCCTAAAAAAATATTCTGATTCCCGATGTTGCTGAAAAAAATATTCTAATTTTGGTGGAGGGAAAAAAATCTGATTCAGAGTTTTTGACATATAACCTAATGTTAAATTCTGGAAAAAAATAAATACTCTAACTCTCGTGTTGTCCGAAAAAAAAATCTGAACGAAAACAAAACCCATAAACCCCCCTCAACCCCCCCNNNCCCCCTTTTGCAAGTTAAATGGTCGGTCCCTTACTCTTATGATTTAGAACAATAATGAGTTTTATTTTATTTGTTGATTTTATTGTTATTTCCACGATGATGCTTAGGTCCACGAAAAGTCGACACACGAGGATATATCATTCAAATAGAAAACAGGGTTTTACTTTCGTACTTGCAGAAGGCAGAGTTGTCTTTGAAGGTTTCGTAAATGAAATAAATAATAAATTTTGTGTCGTGCCCACAGCACGAACACACCACAAATAAAGAAATAAAATCGTCGTGCCGAAGGCACCCCCGATATGAACAAAAGAATAAATCAGCACGGCCACGTTAATGTTGCAAATGGGTCCCATGGCAACACCTTGACGGAAGTTGATTCACCCTTTATTTTCATAGACAAAGAAACATTAAGTTTTCGATCCGAAGTCATATCTTATTTTTTTTAATCGACTCCTCTCGCAGCTCTGCTGCAGTTTTCTTGTTGTACCTTTTTTGGCATTGTTTTTTTTCTTTTTGTACCTTTTCTTTTGGTATTGTTTTGTCTTTTTGTACCTTTTCTTTTGGCAATTATATTTTGTCTTTTCGAATTATGCTTCTGATTACCACTTTGGTGTCTTCGTTCTATTCGTAAAACACTCTTTACACAGAATAGGGTTGTTCCCTCATGGGCTCACTATCTGAGCACTGACATACAGCTGTTTTAATGGGGACCTTAGGTGGACCACATGCATGTACATATGTAACATTAAGTAGTGTCCGCCGTGAAATAGTGTCCACCCTTACAATTGTCTCCTATGATAAAGTCCGGGGACGGAATAAAACACAGCGATGACTTCGTTCGGTCTGTGTAAGGTTTTTCATTACAAATATAACACAACCGGACACAATTTCACTGGACACTATTATGTCTTACACATACGCTTTATCTAATAGCTAGTTAAGCCCCTGACCACAACTTTTTTTGTGAGTGAAACATGCGATTCACTGCCTAGAAAAGCGTGTTTTGTTACCTTTAACGTTAGTGAACATTGCTTCATTTGATAGCTGTACTTCTTAGTAAATTTAGTTGCTATGATAGCAATGTGTGTTTACTATGTTTTTTCTCTCTAAAACAAACAATAACATAGATAATCAGGCATGTAGGAAAAAGAGTTTGAAGATACCAGAGGAGTAATCAGTAAGTGTAGGTTTAGATAAGATATGTGTTGTGACTTGTTTCCCATGCTGATAAAACTCTGCTTACTGTAAACGATTGCATTGATATGCTGCCAGTCGTAGAGCATGCCCGTATAGCGCTATTGACCCCTATGTTAAATCATTTTTCCCTCAGTCAACCGTTACTAATGACGGCTCTCACACCTGTCTCGATCGATAACAAATCCCAAACCCAATAAATTTACATAATTTCGTGTTAATTACTAATAATCCCCGTTAATTAAACCTCATTAATTTATTATCTAAATATTATATATGGGTTTTTATATCTTAAGTATCTATATTTAACGCTTAATTTCTGATGAAGATCCTGTTTGTAAATCAATACATTGTAGGAAGTAATTAAATTGTATTTCGTTTACACATATGTATAATGCCCTCTGATGAACTCTATAGGTGATTTAAATGTCAAAATCTATGCAATCTTTATTAAATTGATTTCAACCAGACTCCAATGTTATGTGAATAAATCTATTTTTTGTACACGTGTCCTGTTCATATTCTTTCGAAATATTAATTATAGATAACTTTATGTTGAAGTAGCTGATGAGGTATTATATCAAATTTTACTGGGGAAAAACTTCGTGTACGGTTCCTCTGTTTCGGTCTGGTGGTGTAATGATGACCATACGGTGGAGGAGGAGTATAGACGTATCCTTCTTGAGGAGGAGGAGGAGTATAGAAGTAGCCTTCTTGAGAAGGGAGAGGAGGTATAAAGGTCTGCTGTTAAAATGGTTCATCTGGTAAATCTTATTTGACACTAATGTCGTAAAACACGTCTTTCCTCTTTTCGACTAGAGATTATAATGCTCACCCTACCCGAGTTCACCCCAGGTTATTAGTGGGGTTAGTGTTGCTCAATCTTTAGTTTTCTGTGTTTACTTTTGGCTATTGTCTGTCCCTTTGGTATCTTCTTGATATATTTGACGTGGGCGTGTGTAAAACAAACAAGTATTCGTTTCTAACTTTTATTTATAAGTCGGAACCAATTGTTCTTCGATCGCTGGGATGATCTGTTACAGGAGACCCTCTTATAATCCGTACGGTCGTGTGCTGTAGTCCGGCATGATGACTCTTTTGTCGAAGACTATCCTGTAGTCTTTGTCTTGGTGTACGGTAAGTAATCTCTTGTGGTCTCTGGTGATCTTGAAGTCGTCCCTCACGGTCTTGACGTCATCTCTGTTGTTAACGACCATGTCCTTGATCGTATCAAAGTTAATATTTAGGGCGTTCTTATAGTTCAGAGTGATGCCTCTCACTTTACAGATGGTCGTATGTCTTTCCTTATCGGGTCTGGTAAGCTGATAGGCGTAATTTTTCGGTCCATCAGTGACAAACTCTATTATTCTGTTGTCTGGTACTTCATCGGTGAGATCTCATAGGTAGTCACCGAGTTCTGGTGTCCACTCGCCTGGTCTAGAGGTGTACACGACCGAATCTGTATCGGCGTATAGGGCACGGGCTCCTAATTGTTCCAAATAACTGTACAACTTTAAACGGGCTTGAGCGGTGGTATAGGCTGCTATGACTACGTTGGTTCTCCCGGATTCTTCGACGAACTCTTCTTTGTATTGATATCTCATTTCCACCATCTCGTCGCTGACAAAATTTATACCCATCACGAAAATTTGGTCGCTGGTCAACATGTCGAAATATTCGGCAGGGTCGCATATGTGTTTTATCCGAGGCATGTTGGATCTCTGTCCGAATTTTCCCCAGAAGCTATTCAACATCAGCTTGGCTAGTGCTCTCAATCCAGGATTCTTCTTTATGTTGTTGTAGTCCAGGAGTATTCCCTCCTTTTCGTGGTAATCTCTTATATACCTCCATTTGTCATCTTCGGTCTGACACCATTCTGGCCAACCACTAGCTTCCTGTTTCATTTTGAGGAAGGTGTTGACATATTCGGTAAAGAGTCCTCCATTTTTCGTTGTTGGATCGTACTGTTCCGTTTCATCGAATTGCCACACTTCGTAGATGCGCTGAACTACATATCCTTTCTCCAATGCTTTCTTTAATTCGTCCGTGACCCATGTTCCCGTTAATGATCTTTCCTCGTCGTTATGTTGACACGGTGTCTGTTGATGGTTTTTACTACATGTTCTACACAGAGTAAACAACAATTTGTTGTTCATTTTCACTGGTAATACGGATATGTACAGTCCTCTTGGTGGAAGGATTTTGCATTTGATGAGTCCTTCGTACTGCTGTATATCGGTAAAACCCTCGGTGGTGATCTCGGGATGTCCGATGGGTATCTTTCCGGTCTTATTGATATATGGATACAAGGAGGTTACATCGACGTATGATATATCCTGGTCTTTTTGAAACAATATAAAAGCTTCGGTGCGTCCTCCGTAAAAAGCATCCCGGGGTTCTAAGGGATTAATCATCTCGGATTGTTGGACAAAGTGTCGTAAAGAGTCGTTTTCCTTCACCTCTCTATCGAACTCGCATTCCCATTTTCCAACGTAGATATACCCTTGGTCTTCTAGGTATCGTTTTTTCTCCATGGTACGGTGGTATAGATAACCCATAGTCATATCATTGACCGGGTTGACGGTGCTGGCATCGTAACAGTGTAAACATCCGTGCCAGAACTTTCCATTAAATTCCAAGACGTACTTCTGTCCGCTCTCGTTTTCGTAATATCCATCCACTTTATAAGGTCCAATTTCCTTTTCCCCACCGTTTCTAGCATGTTGTATGTAGACTCCTTCCGTTTTCGATAAGTATTTGATCCATTGCATGGCTTTGGTGGAATGTTTTTCTTCGGGATGGTATCCTTGAGCTGGAATGATGCCGATGGTATTGGGTCGTAGATATTTCGTTCTAAAGACTAAATTGCAAGCCGAGGCTATCGTGATGCACTGTGATGCACTGTTGAAATGGATCGATGCCTCCGTGTCCGTCGGCTGATGTCATCTCCGTTTTCGAAACGTTAGGCAGGCTCTTCACAGTATGTCCACGTCGGAGCGACAGTAGCTCAACAGTTCTCTTTGAAAATTAAATGGTTATCGCTAGTTGATATCATACCACACGAAGAAGGCTTTTCTGTCTTTCAGTTTCATGGCATCCGGGTTATAGTAGTAGCTTGTTACGGAGGACGCACCGAAGCTTTTACATTGTTTCAAAAAGACCAGAATATATCATACGTCGATGTAACCTCCTTGTATCCATATATCAATAAGACCGGAAAGATACCCATTGGACATCCCGAGATCACCACCGAGGGTTTTACCGATATACAGCAGTACGAAGGACTCATCAAATGCAAAATCCTTCCACCAAGAGGACTGTACATACCCGTATTACCAGTGAAAATGAACAACAAATTGTTGTTTACTCTGTGTAGAACATGTAGTGAAAACCATCAACAGACACCGTGTCAACATAACGACGAGGAAAGATCATTAACGAGAACATGGGTCACGGACGAATTAAAGAAAGCATTGGAGAAAGGATATGTAGTTCAGCGCATTTACGAAGTGTGGCATTTCGATGAAACTGAACAGTACGATCCAGCAACGAAAAATGGAGGACTCTTTACCGAATATGTCAACACCTTCCTCAAAATGAAACAGGAAGCTAGTGATTGGTCAGAATGGTGTCAGACCGAAGATGACAAATGGAGGTATATAAGAGATTACCACGAAAAGGAGGGAATACTCCTGGACTACAACAACATAAAGAAGAATCCTGGATTGAGAGCACTAGCCAAGCTGATGTTGAATAGCTTCTGGGGAAAATTCCGACAGAGTTCCAACATGCCTCGGATAAAACACATATGCGACCCTGCCGAATATTTCGACATATTGACCAGCGACCAAATTTTCGTGATGGGTATAAATTTTGTCAGCGACGAGATGGTGGAAATGAGATATCAATACAACGAAGAGTTCGTCGAAGAATCCGGGAGAACCAACGTAGTCATAGCAGCCAATACCACCGCTCAAGCCCGTTTAAAGTTGTACAGTTATTTGGAACAATTAGGAGCCCGTGCCCTATACGCCGATACAGACTCAGTCGTGTATACCTCTAGACCAGGCGAGTGGACACCAGAACTCGGTGACTACCTAGGAGATCTCACCGATGAAGTACCAGACAACAGAATAATAGAGTTTGTCACTGGTGGACCGAAAAATTACGCCTACCAGCTTACCAGACACGATAAGGAAGGACATACGACCATCTGTAAAGTGAGAGGCATCACTCTGAACTATAAGAACGCCCTAAATATTAACTTTGATACGATCAAGGACATGGTCGTTAACAACAGAGATGACGTCAAGACCGTGAGGGACGACTTCAAGATCACCAGAGACCACAAGAGATTACTTACCGTACACCAAGACAAAGACTACAGGATAGTCTTCGACAAAAGAGTCATCATGCCGGACTACAGCACGCGACCGTACGGATTCTAAGAGGGTCTCCTGTAACAGATCATCCCAGCGATCGAAGAACAATTGGTTCCGACTTATAAATAAAAGTTAGAAACGAATACTTGTTTGTTTTACATACGCCCACGTCAAATATATTAAGAAGATACCAAAGTGACAGACAATGGCCAAAAGTAAACACAGAAAACTAAAGATTGAGCAACACTAACCCCACTAATAACCTGGGGTGAACTCGGGTAGGGTGAGCATTACAATTTCTAGTCCAAAAGAGGAAAGACGTGTTTTACGACATTAGTGTCAAAAAAGATTTACCAGATGAACCATTTTAACAGCAGACCTTTATACCTCCTCTCCCTTCTCAAGAAGGCTACGTCTATACTCCTCCTCCTCCTCCTCTTCCTCCTCCTCCTCAAGAAGGATACGTCTATACTCCTCCTCCACCGTATGGTCATCATTACACCACCAGACCGAAACACGAAGTTTTTCCCCAGTAAAATTTGATATAATACCTCATCAGCTACTTCAACATAAAGTTATCTATAATTAATATTTCGAAAGAATATGAACAGCACACGTGTACAAAAATTAGATTTATTCACATAACATTGGAGTCTGGTTGAAATCAATTTAATAAAGATTGTATAGATTTTGACATTTAAATCACCTATAGAGTTCATCAGAGGGCATTATACATGTGTGTAAACGAAATACAAGTTAATTACTTCCTACAATGTATTGATTTACAAACAGGATCTTCATCAGAAATTAAGCGTTATATATAGATAATTAAGATATAAAAACCCATATATAATATTTAGATAATAAATTAATGAGGTTTAATTAACGAGGATTATTAGTAATTAACACGAAATTATGTAAATTTATTGGGTTTGGGATTTGTTATCGATCGAGACAGGTGTGAGAGCCGTCATTAGTAACGGTTGACTGAATTCAGGAGGGAAAAATGATTTAACATAGGGGTCAATAGCGCTATACGGGCATGCTCTACTACTGCTGCCATCAAGCTCAATTTATTTGGGGAGGCGTTGCTTTTCTTTAATGATAATTATTACATCAATTATTCTTATATATTTATGTTTTTATCATTTTTCCATGCTTCTTATTAACTCTGTATGATCAAGTTTTGTATTGGAATAACATTCGTTTCATGCTAATAAAAAAAACATCATTTTGTTTTTTATGGTAAGTTTATTATGTAAGAAACTATTACAAAGTGTTCGTTCACAAGGGTTTATTACCAGGAATTACTGTGTTGTTTATTTTGGTTTTATTTTGTAAATCGTAAATTGAAATGGTCTATTAGTGCAAAGTGTATTTTTTTTAGACTTTAATTGATTATAAATCGCCCATGAAAATATCTTCTCAGGAACGTACTGTATTTTGAATAATACATTATAAGCTCTTCTAAGAACAGTTCAACCAGTCAATCATAAAACATAAACAGGAGAATTAAAGCATGCATGCGTAGTTTAACTATAATCCTTTATTGACTATAATTCACACAAACACTGTTTAGTTCACTTGTTTTGCTCATTAGTTTAGTTTTGTCAGGAATTTACTTCTAACGCATAACAAAGAGTTAAGATTTATCATTTGTGTTGTCGTAACTCAAAATAATGTTATTCATGTATAATTATTTATTTTTCTAGTTTATTTATTATGAATTTGATGCAAAAAACATGTTAGCACAATTTCCTCATATAATGTTTTGCCATAGACACTATAGGAAACGTCTGGGTTTAGGTCATGTGACACACTGGTCAGCGTCTTCAGGTGCGACTGTTATTATTATTGGTCATTCAAAAGGTTATTTATGCTTCTATATATAGAGACAATATCAAGATGGCAGCGTCCAGTAAAATGAAAACCGAAATATATCTAATCAATAATGTAGTTGTCGTACATCCAGACCTCCCCATTTGTTTCTCATGACGATAAAAATATGTTTGCTTTAAGCTATCCATTGATATGCTGACTTCAAGCTCAAAAACACCACGATATAGCTTAAATACTGCTAAAGTTGGCGCTAAACACCAATCAAACAAGCTCAGACATGCAGTATCTAAGATGAGATGACACCGGATACGGATATGTTACTCACTGGTACAACTGACAGTAGTGTATGCGAACTTTCCTTCATGTTAGCAATCTGTGATATGTGTGTTGTCACTTCGCCATTTATATTAAGGTCCACCCGTAATTATCTCGAACTATCGACTGTGTATTAATAGTACAACATCATACTTGTGTATTATAGTGGTGTCTTACAGTTATATGGGTGACATGTGGGTGTCTTATCATTTTAGTTTTCACTGTTTTCTGTTTGCTTTATTTTCGTCCTGTGTCTTGTGTGCCCAATCTTGCCGATGTCTCTGGATTTTCCATTCTTGATTATCCCTTCTGTTTTTTTCTAGCTCTTACTTACAGGACACACCAGAGTCTGGGTGGTGAAATAGAATAATGTCGTTATAGTTGTGGCTATTAAACCTGTCAATTTGTTACACTAGTTAAATATAGTCTGTGTTTAACGGCATTTTCAAAAATATTTCAGTTAAATCGTGGTGGTCAGTTTTATTGGTGGAGGAAACTGGAGTACCCGGAGAAAACCACCGATCTGCCGCAAGTCACTGACAGATTGTATTACATAATGTTGCATCGAGTACATTCCGCATAAGCGGGATTGGAACTTGCAACGTTAGTGGTGATAGGCAATGATTGTATAGTTGTAAATCCGACTACCATGCGATCACAACCACGACGTCTCTTCCGTTTAATAAATATGAGAGGTTTAATGTGATGCATAAATGTCTAAATATTATTTGCTGTAATTATTAGATCTTATTTATTTAAGTATCAATAGAAAAATTCTTTGAACACTATGACGTCATTTCGTTATTATATAACACTGTCTGATTTCGTTCAGTAACATTTGTTTGTTGAGTTTTAATAATTATAGATTTTTGTGTTTACTCAAAGCAAAATCATTGTTGGAATAGTGTTCTAGCAATCAATTGCGCTTCAGCGTGGATATCGTTCTAACATATAAAAAAAAAAAAAAAAAAAAAAAAGGGAGAAATCCGAGCTTTTTTGCGAACGTGTTTTGTCATATGTTGGCATCTAACATTGTACAATTAACCACTTCGGTATGTGCATGCATCCATTGACGTGAAAAGCAAATTTCGTTTTGAGGTCATTCTTCCCTGTAAAACAATTAAAAGGTTTGTAAATCAAACCGTCTAATTAGTTCATCTCTGATTTATTAATCATGAACTTTTTTATGCATTATCTCTCTGTGTTGTACTAGTACTCCCAATGGAATTAAAAATAATAAATAAAAGTGATCACCACTCTTCATTAATGGAGGTAGAAAAAGGTCGTGTTTAATTGAGTTTATTTCCGTTTTGATATTATCAATGAAAAGTGTCTCTTGTCATACATTTGTTTTTGTATTTTTCACTCAAATCCTGTTACTTCGAACTTGTAATTTTGTCAACAAGTAAGACTTTTGTTCATCAGTGTTCGAGTAATGAAGATGGAAATGCGCTTATGTACATTTTTACTTGGTATTTATGAGAAAACAGAAAAATAGTCTTAATATTGGAATACCACTGAACAAATTAAAAAATATCTTGGGAAGGAAATAAAGGGTCTAACAGGACAGTCTAATTCTGATTAAGTTACCTATGTCCGAGGGAGATTACCTTTAGTTTTGATAAATTATACTATTTGCTCATGTTGACATTCAGAGCAATTAATGCTCTCAAATAATAATTTTCCCGATGATATTCTTATACGAAACTACTTTAGTTATGATAAATACGGTCCGAAACTACTTTAGTTATGATAAATACGGTCAACTTCCTTGTTTTAATTTTAGAGAAAAAAATACAGTAGATCTTTACTAATGCTATTTCAGAGAAAATTAGACTACATTCTCATGTCAGTGTAAAGTGACATATTTTGGTGGGTTTTTTTATTGTGTTTTTTGTTCATACTGAAACTAATTAGTTATTAATAACTATAATATGTTGGGGTTTTTTTTCAATTAAAATCGGTCAACATATGTCGCATATTGATTTGGTGTCAACGGATATACTGTTTCTTGGAAAAGGAAATTTATCCTGGAAACGACGTGATTTCTAACATTTCAAATTTGTCGTAAAGTTAGGACGAGAAAAGAGGTGTATTAAGATAATCTTGGGATAGTCATATGTAAAACCATCGCTATGGGGTTAGGGTTATGGGGTTTAACGCCACTTTCAACAATATTTCAGTTATAAGGTGGCGGTCAATTTTATTTTATTGGTGGAAGGAATCGGAGAAAACCACCAACCTCTTGCAAGTGGACATCGCTTAGGACCATTCTACGATCGTTTTGATACGTGGTTTCTGACATGTCATAGTTATAATATTGTCCAACATATGTGATAATATATATCTTATGATAGTTGTGTTCAACATGCTCCTGATTTTATTACGAAACGAAAGTTTAAACAGTGATGGTCAACAATTCCACCAATATCAACAAAACGGTCACCTCTCACATCAACAAATTGACCATAACAAATACCACGATATATGACGTTGACCATAACTAATACCACGATATATGACGTTGACCATAACAAATACCACGATATATGACGTTGACCATAACAAATACCACGATATATGACGTTGACCATAACTAATACCACGATATATGACGTTGGAAATCCATATTCATGCTTTGAACAGACACACACATGTGACGTGTTAAACCGGTTAAAGGGATCCCTTTCCCCTCTTGATAATAGGGTCTCTATATATATACATTTTGTACATCTATAAACAAATGATTAAAAACAGCTGTACAGATTCGCTTGTTTTCATCAAGTAGTTCTGAAAGACTGCTCACTTGACCTCAAGTAAAATTAACAATCAATCAATTAATCAATATCTCATAATTTAGCATAAATCAATGTATTTAGTTGATAAACAGTAACTATTAATGTGAGTGATATCCCATGACATGAGAAACACCGTGATGTTTCAAATTTCAATATTTAAAAATAGTTCATTGTATGTTTCTGGTGGTAATTTTAAACATAAAAAGAAACCGATCCTATGTTATTACACATATATATATATATATATCACAACTAGGAGCCAGATGGCTGATTACTGTACAGTGTTACAGTCCTTATAATACAATGCAACATAATGTCAAATAAAGTTGTTATTCAATGATTAAAATCTGATCTAACAGCCCTGAAACAAAATAGTTTATTATATATATGTGTAAACAATATGTATTAAACATAGGTGTAAGGGAGCATGTGTAACTAAATACAGTCAAACCCGCCCATGTGGTAACATCTATCAAGTAGTCGCCTGTATTGAAAGGTCACATTTTTCTTGTCCTCACATAGAATATTTCATATGAAAAAAACCTCCTTTAAAAGGTCACCTGTCTTATAAGGCCACTTTTTATTTGTCCCAAAGGTGATCCATTGGAATTGGTGTTTAATTTCAAACGACCTAACTTTCAGCTCTACCATGATGAATGTTTCCATTGACGTTAAGTCATTTATGAATCAGAGACTTACCAGGAAGCCATCCAGGGAGCATCAGTTTACGTGTAGTGTTAGACAAGACATTGTTGAATAACAAGTTTGTTTACGTGTAGCGTTGTACCAAGGCCAAATAGGGATATTTTTGTCACCTGGTGTAATTCGTTAGAGCGATTTCTCAACTCAAAATAAATTTTTGAATTGTATTTAGAGAAAATGTTTTCAAAAAATTAAACCCTGTAGTTTCATTTAGTTTGGATTTACTCAGTACATGTCAAATCTATGTGTATTGTTTGACCTTCAGAAATATTTCTGGGAGTTTGAGGTTTCCTAGCGAGGCGGAGTAATTCATATTGTGACTGGTTAGTCTGTAAATGTAATTACTATAAGCTATTTCAAGAAATATAGAAAACTCTGAATAAGTTTATTAATTGAATATAACAGGAATGGACGTTATTAAATTCGTACATTTACATGGAAAAAATTACTAACACACATATTCTATCTAATTAATTACTGAATCCAACAACAATATGCCTGCTTCAATGTAAATAATGTCACGATGTCTACCGACCGTCAATAGTGTCCCATCAAATTACAGTGCTTTGACAAAATTAATTGAATTAATTCCAGCCACCTTATATGTAACAAGCTGACAAATCGATGAAGCATAAACTGTATCAGATGAAAGAGACTGTTGTTATTTATGTTCTACAACAATACCTTTAAAACTTTACTTAATTTGGCGAAACAGAAACACCTTGATCAAGTTTGTGGGTTTTTTTTTCATCTTGTGGATACAAATTTGGTCCCCTGAGGAACAATACTGTTTGTTATTGAATTAAATCGACCAAATATACAAGAGTATGTAGTTGCAAGTGATTGTTTCAGTAATTCAATTATATTTGGAGAATTGAGGTAGGATTTTTTTTTATTTATTTATTTAAAAAGTGGTATAACTTAATTATATTTTTAGTAAAATTTTATATTTCTTTAAATAATTTAAATTTTTACCCATTTTGATTATGATCTTCAAAGTTAGATGATACACAAAATATATAATAAATTGATGGCTTAAGTTTATCCTTTTATTGTTTTAATTCACAAGAACATATTTATTTCGAAAAGAAACCCACTTAATTTATAATATTATCCAAGCTCTCTTTAATGTACATAAAATGATTGTGTACAGATTTTTAATATTTGTTCTCAAAATGAAGGTCTTCACAGAAACGCGCCATGCGCAATACATTAGATGTTTACAATTTTAATTGAGAACAGTTTAAAGTTACCAAAAGAGTAATCAAAAGCCGGAAATCGAAGGACAGACAACACAATGACCAATGAAAAAAGAGGAAAAGAATTAACACTGTCCCCCAAAAATCATACGCATAAAACAAAAGTTGGAGCAATTCGAACTCTACTAAAAGTAGGGTTGAACTCAAGTGTTCAGTAAGGGGGTTTCCCTTTCCTGCTCCACTAGCGGAGCATTAAAATATCTATAAGAGGCAATATACTGTTGCTTTTAATCAACCACAAAATATCCTATATATTCTTCTACAAATTTCACAAGTACTTTTCACTGTTGTATTATTAAAAAAAAGGAAAACAATTTATATCGTTTCCCAATACAAGTTCGTTGATCCCAAATGCAAATTGTTTGTCTTCAGTAGAGTTAGCAATTTGAAAACAAAACAAGAAAAACATAACTGCCCTCTGTAACCTGCCGTTAGATTTTAACTTCCATTTGAATATGATACAATGACTTTATGTCATCTTGATGTCAAAGTAATTACCAAATCAAGTGTAAAAACATTGAACATATATTTCAACTAAATTAGCATAGAACTTATGTGTTAGATAAAGCCAGGCGTATTTATCCTTTCAATAATCCATGCTAAACTGTTTGGTTGTCGATGTTGGTCTACTTTTGTTAGATATGACAAGCTGTGTTATTGTTATGGTCGTTTCTGGACCATTAAGCCGTCTGTAAGAACAGCAGATTTTCTGATTGATTGTGGCAAACACATTATACGTGATTGTTATAGTTTCCAGTTGGTTGCATCTCTTGTAAAAAGCAACCGTGAGTTTCCTAGAAATACTGTTCTACCTTGTCACATGATATTAATTTCTATATCGTGATGTCTTTTTATCGTCAAAACAACAAAAGAACTGCAAATAAATGTTCAAAAAGGCAGACTGTGAGCGAAATGTACTCACAAAAATATGTTATTTTATTGTTTAACATCAATATAGATAGATGCATGATAATGGAAAATAAATGGATTAAGAGAAATCTGCGTCACATGCAGTTGAATATTAAATGTGTTTACTCAGAAGCAGGGAAAATAGAGAAATGGAAGTTGGTAATTAATTAGGAGGGTTTGCCCGACCTTATTTATAAATATGAGGTAGATTACAGTATTATTCTAATATAATCGTGTGGTAGTTGGATCTATAACTACCTATGCAATCAGTGCATATTACCACTAGCGTTGTGAGTTCGAACACGACTCAGGCGAGGTGTACTCGATGTAACATTATGTTATAAAGTTTGTCAGTGACATGCGACAGGTCAGTTGTTTTCTCCGGTTTTCTCTATCAATAAAACTGACCTCCACGATATAACTGAAATATTGTTGAAAGTCGCGTTGAAACACAACCCTAACTCTCTAACCCTTTAATGTGGAGAGATGGCATTATTGGTAGTTGTCTGTAATCTTAAAGATTAACAGCACGTGTAGTGTGACAAACCTTTTTTTACATTGTGATGGACAAGTTAAGTCAACAATTCTATCATTCTATAGATAAGAAATCCGTTTGATTGATGAATCATTAATATGGAAGAACTTATCAATAAATCTTAATCTCGATATTAGGAATGAATCATGTAAATACAGTAAAACCTGTCGATGAGGTCACCTCTATTAAGCAGTCACTTGTATTAAAAGGTCAAATTGTTTCTTATCCTGCCATAGAACATTTCATAAGAATTTTACCTCTTTTAAAAGGGCATCTGTCTTCAAAAGACCACATTTTCTTTGTTCCACGTGTGACCTCTTCATACAGGTTTGACTGTACATGAACTCACTACTTAATATTCCGTCACATATTTTAGTTAAGAGGCAATTGCGGCCACGATCGAATGGTACTTTGAATGAAATGAACGCGGAGTAAAATAACTTTTCTTCTTTCCGCTATAATACTGTAGTTGGATTAACATGCCCATGGAATCGGTGCCTTCCCCAATAAAATTGTGAGTTCGAATCTCACCATGACAGGGTGTGTTCGTTACAGATTAATGTGATATATATTGTTAATGACACGTAGCAACTCTGTGGTTTACTTCGTGTTCTCGTGTTGGTTCCACTAATAAAACTGATCACTAGGATGCAGCTTAAATATTGTTGAACGTAGCGTGGATAATCCTCCATTTTGTTTATTGTACTATCTGATATAAACCTGTTGTCTACTCTTGCCCGGTATGTGGCTTATCGTAAGAAAATAAAACCCAAACTAATATAAGCATATATATTCTATAGTCCCCATTATGAGTTATATGATTTTCTTGCCAATTTTTATTTTGTACTTTAAAATCTGTGTCAATGATGCAAGAATATTGCATACCATTCTCTTAAAAAAATTGTTTTTATAGAATTGAAGTAAATAGAATTCTGGTAAATATATAATATTTTTAAATTGAGAGTAATACCGGACGATAAAAACTCATTTCTGAATAATTAAATATTAATATATAGAATAACGCGTAGGTTCCGCTAAATATTTAGAAGTCTAATATATATAAAGCAGCTGTTGTTATCTTCATCAGCGCCATTATATACATGCTATCAGTACTTTTTTGCTGGTGTTTGCGTCGTTCTGTTTTGTTACCGAGTCAACATGCTGTGTTATGGGTACGGTACTTTAGCCAAATTTCATATACTGATAAGGAAGCATGTTTCAAATTATCAAATGATACAAGGTTTATTTTAAGCATTAGTGATGTTTTGGCAAGATACATTGCATATTTCGTTACTACCCAATGTTGCCAGTATCTCTGAATTGTCCATTCTTGATTTCCTCTTCGGTTTTCTCTAACGTTTATTATTTTTTTGTCATTTTTCAATTCTGTCAAATTACGTATACCCCTTTTGTCTAAGAATGCTATTTGTTTTTGTTTGTATGTTTTGTTTTGTTTTTGTTTTGTTTTGTTTTGTTTGTTTTTTTTTGTGATTTTGTTAACGCAATAACAGTTTGTGTGGTAATAAAATTAAAACAAAAAAAATACTAGACTGTCGGAACAGTTCCAAATTATAATCGATGAATCGTAGGAACAGAAGCATAAACGATACCCCTAATTACACTTATGTAGCTTCATTACTGTATATCTTGTAAGATGTGAAAGTAAGTTAGCAGTCCTGTGGAAAGTTTGAATAAGATGTATTTAACATGAAGACTGCTTTAATAGATTGTCCTTACATTTGTTACCGTAGTGTGAATGTTCAATATTTCTCTTACATTTCTTAGTGTGAAAGTTCAAGACTGCCCTTACATTTCTTAGTGTGAAAGTTCAAGACTGACCTTACATTTCTTAGTGTGAAAGTTCAAGACTGTCCTTACATTTCTTAGTGTGAAAGTTCAAGACTGTCCTTACATGTTTTAGTGTGAAAGTTCAATACTGTCTTTACATTTCTTAGTGTGAAAGTTCAAGACTGGCCTTACATTTCTTAGTGTGAAAGTTCAAGACTGCCCTTACATTTCTTAGTGTGAAGTTTCAAGACTGTCCTCACATTTCTTAGTGTGAAAGTTCAACATTGTCCTTACATTTCTTAGTGTGAAAGTTCA
>MJUT01052830.1:23779-40965 GCA_002080005.1 Gigantidas platifrons | reverse complement strand
AGTTCAACATTGTCCTTACATTTCTTAGTGTGAAAGTTCAAGACTGTCCTTACATTTCTTAGTGTGCATGTTCAATATGTCTCTTACATTTCTTAGTGTGAATGTTCAATATTTCTCTTACATTTCGTAGTATGAAAGTTCAACATTGTCCTTACATTTCTTAGTGTGAAAGTTTAAGACTGCCCTTACATTTGCTACGGTTTATGTTAATGATGGCACAACAGTTTCTGGTTTATCTTCAATAACTCCACGTAACTTGTTAAGATAATATGCACTGGTAGATGTTGATAAGCAGAAACTAATTAGCTCTTCATAGCAGAAGTCAACATTTGTACGAGAATGTTATTGTCAGATTCTACTACTTCAGTCTTCGTGATGGATACCCTTATCTAGGGCATAGCTAATCCAATTTGACGCAAAATAGTTTTTATTTTTGAAAAAATAGAAGAAAATGATTTAATGATAGCAAATTTTAACTCGGTCAGCCACCTATCAAGTTGTCTGTAGATTTCCATTTTTATGTGTTTAATTTTCTCTGAGATTGCCTGTAGGTAAATGTTGTAAAACCACTACTCGGTGTTTTGGATAATTCATGTGTTTAAAGTAAATTAAGCAATGTTCGTATTGTAAACACATGTTCCACAAATTACTCAAGATGTTCTGTGCTGTTTTTGTAAAACAAAGAGAAATAGAAAAATACCAAAAATAAAAGAAAAACACAGATTAACAATCCATATCACCACAACAAAACAAGGGAAAACTAAACAATAAACTCACACAGGTCAACAGTGTTTGAAAGTATAAGAAAAGTTTGAAGAAACCAAATGGGTAATCAGAAGACAATGGCAGGACAAACAATGCAATGGGCAAAAGAAACAGGACAAACAACGATCTAGATAAAACTAAAGATCAAGCGAAACGAAACCACACTAAAACTGGGAGTGAACTCAGGTATCTAATAAGGGTAAGCAATTCCTGCTCCACACGTGGCATCGGACGTCTTTCTTTTGTTACCTACTTGTGAGAAGCCATGACATTCTACATCGTGGAAGGTTACAATCGTGAAAGTAAATGCAATATATAAACTGTGGTTAAAGGGCAGAATCCTCAATATGTCTGCAATATGGTAGAATTGTTGACCATCACCGATTAAACTTTCTTTTCATAATTGAAAAAACAGAAACCTTGTAATGGACAAATATCATTGACAGTTTTAAATGGAGATCTTTTGTACTTTCGCTGGCTGTAATTGATCAGGTTGCATCATACAAGTAAACACTGATATAAGGTACATATTCCAGTGTCAAGTATTGATTATGATACATATACACCTTATGTAGAGGAAGCAAAATTATTGATATCTAAGAATGAGTGTCTGGTTTTTATGGAGAATCATAGGTTTATTCCTACTTTAAGACAACAGGCAGCAGTTCTTAATAAATAATACTTTGTTGAACGTCACTGATGGTGGTTCGTTACAAGTAAAAGTTCATACGTCATCCATTTATCCGCTCATCTTTTTAGGTTTGTTTGTGTTGTCCTATTATGTGTATTTACATTATGAGTCCCTGTTGTGATGTCCGTTACGATTTCCACATAAAAACAATGTTCGGTTCGTCTTTACCTTCAGTTGTTTGTTGCTTGTGTATTGTGTTGTGTTTTTGCTTTGTTTGTCTTCGTCTTGTGTCTTGTGTATTGTGGTGTCTGACACATATTGTGTTGTGTTTTTGTCTTCGTCTTGTGTCTTGTGTGTTGTGGTGTCCAACACATATTGTGTTGTGTTTTTGCTTTGTTTTTCTTCGTCTTGTACACCATACATTGTCAGGACTGTCCATATTTAATTACCCCTTTGATATTCTCTAACATTTATTTCCTGTGACATTCTACATTGTTCGTATGCCTATCTTAGTGACAACATTTATTGTGTGTTGCTTTTTCTCGTCATGAATAAAGATGAAATAATGCTCACATTGACGTTACACAACAGTCAATCATTCGTGACAATAAAAAATCTAAAATTTATTTTATTGAACTGTAAAATAATCATAGTATAACAGGATATGACGTTACACATTCCATTCTACGAGTTGATATATTAGTATACGTACTTTGACTTTGTCTTTTGTTTATGATGTTCGTTACTTTCTGACAGCATGACATGTTTCCTTTATTATGTAAACATAAATTTTAGATATCAGTGTAACCAGTTAACCATGACATTGTGTTCATTCCTCCCGTAGCTGTTATTTTATATATAATTCACATCTCTCTCAATATTTATATATATGTATTCCCAGCTTCATGTATATCGTTTTTGCTCATTAATTTCCAATCGCTGTAGGTAATATTTGTGGTTAAGACATTACACATAAATACGCATCAGTAATTAAATATTGATGTATATTTTCACCTGCTTGTTTTTTTGTTTTGGTTTTTAGTTGTCTTGTCTGAGTATATATCATTTGGTATCTATATTGAGAACGTGTTAAAATATTGATGTCTTTAGTTGTCTTTTAGAATTATGGTCAGGTTCTTAATTATTCTGCACGCATTTATTTGCTGTACAATAAAAGTACATGAAAAAAAATTGTTTTATTAGTCTAGTTTGCAAATATAAACAGTCTTCTGGTACTTGATTGACGTAGAGTGAATGGTAATAGATCTTACATGTAACACACTATAGCGGGGACTGGAAATGGACAACCTTGAAATCAATCGGAACGAGATGTGTTTCTACTCTTTTCAGTTTGGCAGTTATTTTTGGACTTTTAACATTGCAAGATAAATACAATATGTATACATTATCAGTAAAATGCCCGTTTTTCTATCTTTTTCAAAATTTCAAAAGCTCGCACAGATAGCTTTGAAAAATGATAATAGTCATTTTGTGCTCTTCGTTGCCTTCTTTCGAACTTCAGTTAAATAATGATATACTAACATTTATAAAAAAAAAAATCAACAAAACATCTTATGAGTGAGAGATTGTTGTTTAACGCCAACTCAGCTATTTTTCAGCTGTTTCATGGAGAGAACAAGTTACTCTTCAATGAGTTGATTGTGAGGTCCTCTTTGTACTATACCAACATGTTTATTGAATTTGTATAGTGCTCGCTCACTGAAACAACAATCCGCGGAAAGACATGTCGCCCCACTTGGACATATTATACTGATTAGCGGAGAAGCAACATATACAAAATTTATTAGTTTTTGTTTTGACCCCATCGGTCCTCGAACCCACGATCTACTACACTCGAGGCGAGCACGCTAACCATTGCACAATAGGTGCAGTTAAAACATCTGATGATAGTGCTATTAATGCTGCAAGCTTACCAAGAACTATTGTTCATTTTGTGTTGAACTAAATTTGATAGTTTTTAATTAGTATCGGTGGTACTGATAAAACAAACTGCATACTAGGCAATAAAACCAAGCCTTGTCAGAAATGTTACCTTATGGGTTTTAAGTTATAAAATTGGTAAACGGGATAATTAAGAAAAACAGAAGAGCTTGAAGATACCAAAGAGGTAATCAGAATTCGTATATCAAAGAAGAATAGACAACACAATGGCCAAAATGAAACGTCTGATATGTTCCACTGAAAAAAGAAAACCGTCACTTAAATAACAGTCATTGGTCAGATCCTGATCAAGTGCTTTGTGTTTCCTTTTTCGAGAACGTACAAAAAGTAGATATCTTCAGCAACTGCCTTTATTATAAATGTAGATCAAATGTGAAATGTTTTAAATAATCTGACAGCATATTGAGTAAAAATATAATCAGAAGAGATATTAGCAAACTTTTACTTAGCTTTTTCAGTGACAGAAAATCAAAGCTACTTATCAGGAAACAATTATTTTTGTGCTTTGCAGCCATTTTAAGAGACTGGTCTAAGCATTTCAACTACATAGAATACGCCACCTGTTACTAAGTTATATATGGTGCTCATGTGGTGTCTTAAATTATAAATTATAGAGAATTGTTTTATGGGTTTAAGAGTATATAAGACATAATAAATAGTCATCTTCGTTTTATAAAAATGTTTTAAAGGTTATAGTGCATCATGTCATCCATCATGGGTATTCCTTTTATTGTATCAGTCATATTACATATTTCATCACATTCTTCTTTCGCTTAGTAATTATTATTAAATAGATGTCAGTGCTAGTAGACAATAATATAACTAACCTCAATATGAATTCCATCCTCTGTCAAACCTCCAGCTTGTTAATACAGAAATGATGGCAACAGAACCCAATGGAAATTGACTAGTGTAGAACATAAGTTCCCCATCCACCCCCTCTTTATAGTATAGTGGTGTTCGTATTACTCAATCTTTAGATTTCTCTGTAGTGTTTTGTAGATCATTGTTTGTCTTTTTGTTCTTTTATTTTGAAATGTTTGTTTTTCTGTTTTTCTTCTATTTATGACATGTGATTACCCTTTTGGTATCTTCAGACTTGCATTGCCCTTTTTTGACCATTGTATTGCCTGTCCTTCGATTTATGACATTTGATTACTCTTTGGTATCTCCAGACTTGCATTGCCCTTTTTTGACCATTGTATTGCCTGTCCTTCGATTTATGACATTTGATTACTCTTTGGTATCTTCAGACTTGCATTGCCCTTTTTTGACCATTGTATTGCCTGTCCTTCGATTTATGACATTTGATTACTCTTTGGTATCTCCAGACTTGTATTGTCTTTTTCGACCATTGTATTGCCTTGTCCTTGTGATTACCCTTTGGTATCTGAAAACTTGCATTGTTCTTTTTTTGACATTGTATTGCCTGTCCTTCTATTAATGACATGTGATTACCCTTTGTTATCTTCAGACATGTCTTTTTTTGCCATTGTATTGCCTGTGCTTCTATTAATGACATGTGATTACCCCTTTGTTATCTTCAGACATGTCTTTTTTGACCATTGTATTGCCTGTCCTTCTATTAATGACATGTGATTACCCTTTGTTATCTTCAGACATGTCTTTTTTGGCCATTGTATTGCCTGTCCTTCTATTAATGACATGTGATTACCCTTTGTTATCTTCAGACATGTCTTTTTTGGCCATTGTAGTGCCTGTCCTTCTATTAATGACATGTGATTACCCTTTGGTATCTTCAGACATGTCTTTTTTGACCATTGTATTGCCTGTCCTTCTATTAATGACATGTGATTACCCTTTGTTATCTTCAGACATGTCTTTGTTTGGCCATTGTATTGCCTGTGCTTCTATTAATGACATGTGATTACCCTTTGTTATCTTCAGACATGTCTTTTTTTGCCATTGTATTGCCTGTCCTTCGACTTATGGCTTCTAATTACCCGTTGGTATCTTTAGACTTGCATTATCCATGTCTATAGCACGTAGATTGGATATTTAAGTGCAAGATACATGAACCTACTATTATAGCATACAGTACATGGGACTCTATTTACGAAGCCATCGTATGTGTGTGACAAGATGTCATTAAATAGTAACATAGTCGTACCACAGAAACACCCACCTTTGTGTTTTAACTTTAAACTTTAAATTTCCATTGATATAACGTTAATGATTTTGATCATGTTTAAGTGATAATCCTGGGAATTAAACATCTAAAAGGGTTGGTAGGACTGACAAATTGGCTGTGATATCATCAATGAGGAATAAAGGGACATAATCAAATTCTCATAAGGTTTACATAAACAGAGGGAATATGAAAAACAGAAGTGAAATTAACATGTGTGAATTGGTATAAAGCAATCAGGAATTGACTGATGTTAGATATTCTACAATTTAATTTACATTTATTTTCCATTTAACTCCATCACGTTGGTACTGATTCGGTTCCATTGATCATTTAGTGAATGAGATTACCATACCTCACACACTAATTACCGCTTCAATCGGAAATGTTTTCATGGAATTGTAAGTTTTAACTGTGATATAGGGGAAACAACTAAATAATATGATAAAATCATGACAGATGTATTCAAATACAAAACAACACTAGAGAATTCTTCCATAAATGTAAGCAAAGACCTTTTTTCTTTGTTTTTTATTGCACACATTGTACCATTGTTTTAATCTATGACAATGATATATCCAGCTTCTTTATTCTCAACCTGTCAAAATAAACATCTAAAATACATTTATTATTATATTGGATTTGTAATTATCAATATATACAGATTAATACATGGGCATTTCCATATTGGCCTGGTTATCATTCCGAGACCCCCATATTGGCCAGAGACGCAGTCGAGGGCCAATATGGGTCGATGGATGATAACCAGGCCAATATGGAAATGACCATGTATTAAACTATTTATTACATACTTCCGGTCATATTGGTCATACAAAATTGCCTTTATTTTAACTAAGTATGTAATAAGGAAGGTTATTTCTGGAGGATTTGGTGTTCCCTAATAACTAATAACTAATGACGTCTTACACAGTTAACAACGCTGTCAGGCGGGAAATAAAGCACACTTTTATTCTTTTAGTGACTAGCGCTAAGCGTGCACACACACACACACACACACAACAATTTTCTTGCCAATGATCCGGTATATATCTAGAACGTTGGATGGTACAAGAAAAATCATCAAATAATATGAAAAACAAACACATCGCTACACAAATAAAATGACACAAAGACAAGTGAACGTGTCCGTGTCGAAACACAGAAAACTAGAGGTGAGTTATACGGACCCCATAAAAAACCCGGATGCACTCAGATACTCCGGGAAGATAAACAATTCCAGCTTCACAAGTGACACTACCAATCCGAAATGTTTAGGGATGTAGAGAGTAACTTATATTTAACAACATTAGGCTGAATAGTAAAGGTACGGGCAAGAACTGTTGGAATGTTTCTAAAAATGGGAAGTATATAATCGTCAATTTCAAGATATAATTTACAGTATGGTGGAGACTTTAGAGTGTTTAATGTTTCCCTCGTGTCACGTGAATTTATTTCTGAGTTGTATTCTGTCATTTAATATTTTCAACACTGTAAATAATAAAATGTATAAGTCATCACGCAAATCTATATGAAAATAACTCCTCGTCCTGTCATGGTATTTTTATTTTTCTATTTTCCCAAATTTACTTATCACTGCTATCTATCTAATTAACTTGTAATTTATTGTAGTCCCGTGGCAGGCAGAAATCTTTTGCAACAAATGAACAAATTTGCTGTCAGTTAAAATGATACTATCTCCATCTAGATGTTTATTTAAATGAATTTATCTGTGTTGCACATTTTTCTAAACTTTAAATTAGGTGAATATCTCTTGCAGGAGAATTATAAATGACAGTTTAATACGTCAGCGAAATAATCCTTGAATAAACTAATTAAATCATGATTCTATTTGAGAGAAAAAAAACTTTGATATCACTTCAAAAAAACTGTGATGATGCTAATTTCGAAATTCCATTACACGTTGTACATTTGTTGAACATCATAAAATCATCGGTTGATGATCTCCGAAAAATCTTCAAGTTCACTTGTGTTGATTTAATTCTTGAAGTTGATGTTTTGTTGTTTATAAGAATGTTGGCAGTATTTAGATTTATTGGTTATGGTAGTTATGGTGTTTAACGCCACTTTCAACAATAGTTCAGTTATACCGTGGCTGTCAGTGTTATTAGTGGAGGAAACCGGAGTATCACATAATGTTGTATCGAGTACACCTCACCTGAGCGGGATTAGAACTCACAACATTAGTGGAGAAAGGCACTGGTTGCATAGGTAGCTTTAATCCAACTACCGTACGATCACGACCACGACGGCTCCTTTAAAGCGTATTATTTTTAAATTAAAAACTAAGGTATTTTTTAGTATAATATAATTTCATTCGTTTTTAAAAAATGTTGTGAGTTCGAATCCCGCTCATGGCGAGGTGTATTCGATACAACATCATGTGATAAAGTTTGTCAGTGACGTGCGACAGGTCAGTGGATTCTCCGGGTACTCCAGTTTCCTCCACCAATGAAGCTGACTGCCATGATATAGCTGAAATGTTGTTGAAAATGGCATTAAACACCATAATCCTAACCCATTCGTTTTTATGAAGTAAATTAGAATAACATTATTTTCTTCTGGTATGTTTGAACATATGTGGCACTACTGATTTAGTGATAACAGTAGAGTGTCGGTAGTGATAACAGCAGAGTGTCAGTCATGATTCATCATCCAGCACGAAAGCTCCCATTTTTACGTGTGAATTTTGTTAATTTTTTAAAGATAAGTTTAATCTTGTGTTGTTTATGTAAATATATGTTTTCAAATTATGATGTTTTCACTATTTTATGATGAATTGTCATGTTATTTTGATAATAAAATTCGGTAGTTCCAGTAGCTGGCATTGTTATTTTAACATTTTCTAGTCAAAATTTAATGTAAATATATCGTTTTTTGTAATTGTCTCGTCTTACTGGTACCAATTTAAATCAATGAAGAGTTAAAAACTTATTAAAAATGAAAATGCATTATTGAGACAAACTTATTGATAGTAAACATCACGAATTGGTTGACCTTTATGGATATTATGTCTTTTATTTAGGTTTTTTCTGTCCTCTATCACCGACAATAATGTTACTGAACTTGACCATATGAGTAACACAGTGTGTGTCTTATAACAAACCACACCTGCTTACCTATTTCGAGCACCTGAGTTCATCCTCGGTTTTTCATCAGGTCTGTGTTGCTGATCTTTTTAGCTTTGTGTGTTGGGTTTTTCCTTTGCTTTGTTTGTTCTATGTCTTGTTCCCATTGCTGCCAGTTTGTGAGGGTTGTCCATTCTTGATTGCCCCTTCCGGATTTTCTAAAGTTTATCTGTGAACCATCTTTGTAAAACAATGTATGCCGAACAGTACGTTTTAGCTTGGGCCAATCGGTGGTATTGATTTTTACAAATAATGATTCGTATTTGCTTATTTACATAAGTATATATGTTAATCTTATCAATAATATGAGCTGTGAGTTAAATGCTCCTGTAGATTTGTCTTCAGAGAGTGTGTTTATCATATCATGCTCAGAATCTACGTGTTGTTTTGTCTTGTTATTTAATTCCCTCAACTTTATCATGTTGTTGACGTTATACTAGATGACACAGACTGGTGACTGCCACATTATACGAGATGACACAAACTGGTGACTGCCACGTTATACGAGATGACACAGACTGGTGACTGCCACGTTATACGAGATGACACAGACTAGTGACTGCCACATTATACGAGATGACACAGACTGATGACTGCCACATTATACGAGATGACACAGACTGGTGACTGCCACATTATACGAGATGACACAGACTGGTGACTGCCACATTATACGAAATGAAACAGACTGGTGACTGCCACATTATACGAGATGACACAGACTGATGACTGCCACATTATACGATATGAGACAGACTAGTGACTGCCACATTATACGAGATGACACAGACTGGTGACTGCCACATTATACGAGATGACACAGACTGGTGACTGCCACATTATACGAGATGACACAGACTGGTGACTGCCACATTATACGAGATGACACAGACTGGTGACTGCCACATTTTATATCTAAAACTAATTGTCCATGAACTATTACCTGTACAAATGCAGTTTCAATACTTTATAACTTCTAACATCACTAAAAGTCTGAGAACGGAACAAAATCAAAAGGAACAAAACTTCCTTTGTCTTTCTCAGCAAGAAATGGATGGTTTGGTGTTTAACGCTACTTTCAACAATATTTCAGCCATATCGTGGCGGTCAGTTTTATTGGTGGAGGAAACCCGAGTCCCCGGAGAAACCACCGACCTGTAGCAAGTCACTGACAAACTTTATCACATAATGTTGTATCGAGTACAACTCCCAAGTAATTGAAAAATTAGTTATATTACAATAGAGTGTCACTAAATCGTCTCTATTTGAAGTTATAAATGATGTCGAAATCTGCATGATAGCAAGAAGATTTAAAACAAACCTGCATGTTGAAGGATGCAATGTCTAGAAATAATTAGAAGAATAATCGCCGTGCAGTCTTCAGTTGCACCAAATAATGTTCTTGTTCGTTGTTGAAAAATACATCAACAGAAGCTGAACATTAAAAAAACACGTAAATTTCTTCAATGTAATTATTCTTTTTCTTAGATTTAAATAAATGGGATTTCTGTTACTTTAAAATAGTATTGAAATAAATAATTAATTATTTGTGCTCTTTACGTAAGAAAATGTTCTTGACTTCCGTGTAGTTGCTAATGTCACGTGTGTCTTCTCATGTGTACAGTTCTCTCCAGTTTACGCGGTGTTCATCCTCCCACTGTGCATCATATACATACTGATAGCTGTATCAATTTACATACAAATATAAATAAATAAATAGATTATAACTTAGTATTTTTATTTGTTTTACAGATAATTAGCTACTTTTGTGTATACACCATGTACGTTAAATATCTATTCTGATAATAGTTGTATTTTGTTCTGTAGGTTTTAAGGAATCACATTAGTGTCTACAGCTTAAAGGTAAGTTTCTTTATATATATATATGAAATATTAACAACGATTTAGATATAGTTATTATTATTATTATTTTTCAAATTAAAAAAAATGTCTAAATATATGGTTTTCTCCTTTTAATGCTTCTTTTTTTTCTTTTTTTCTTTTTTTCTTTTTTTGCACACATAACCCGTTTATTTTATGATTTATTTCTAAGGGTTTTGTAGGTGCCTAAGTTAATAGAATATTTTTTCACGCCACGAAATAGCGGAAATACTGGTAAAGCTGGCGTTAAATACCAATCAATCAATTAATCAATCAAATTTAAAAAGATTTGTTTATCTTCAAGAAGACTTTTTTTCAGATGATTCCATTTACAGTATGTACTTTTTCAATCTCTTTAAGAAATAGTACACGTGGGTTTCTAATCGTTCAAGAACAGTTAAATCATTTTAAGATTTATCCTGCTTATGACAACAAGCTATGTCACCGGTCTGACTTTTTTACCTTCTAGATATTTTGTTGTAATTGAATTTTATAATAGATATGTCATTTTCAGTCTAACAATCTAATCTTTATATCTTCTCTAACTGATATATTTTTATTTTTCCCTAAAGACTTTTGAACAAATTAATCTTATTGTTGATAATAGCCGATCTTTATTTCTTCCTTTTTATATTATTTGAACCAAGTATTTAAGCAACTTTCACTTTAGCTAATTAGAAGCGTCTTACTGAGAACGCCATATGATGGTGCACTTCTTATAGATATGTTTATGCTGTTGTTCGAAAGTGCACTTATGTAATGAATGAATGTGGTTACACACATTTATGTTCAAAATATTTACTCTAATAATTTACATATTTTCAAATTAATCATCAGGTAGTTGGTACGTAATATTGTTTCTATGTTTTGTTATCTATTACGTAGAAGTTACATAATGACGAAGGTCGCTTTCATCCCTACTTTTCCATTTTAATCGTCCTTTTTTATCGATTGATTGGTGTTTAAGGCCAAGTTAGTAGTATTGCAGCTATCTATATTCATGACAGGAACAATATTAGAAACGTTCAGTAGTGTAGGTAAAATGTAGGTAGATGGACAGATGTTTTTATTGACCTATAAAAGAATATGGGAGATGATGAATGGGATGAGAAAGTTTTGCCTTTAAAACAAGCCATCAACAATCACTACTAAAGAAATATTACCCATTAGTATATAATATAACTGCTGTAAGATGTCTTTAACGTGCAAGGGGGTTGTATTCTCCAAACATGAGGCTCTCATTAACATCCCGTCCCTGGGGTAGTTGTGTACTTGATTCGTCCCGCACATACAACTAGTAGACGTCCATTTCGGGAGGAGAAACTAGGTTCTATTTTCATACCCCGGGATTCTGTGATAATTGTGATAGCACTTATGGTTCAACAACATTTCAATATAGTACTTGTAGTAGTCCAGGCTATCTTATAACTTTCGCACCGCATCGGTGATGCAATGGTTAGTGTGTTCGCTATTGTTGCGGATAACAGGTTGGGTCAAATTATAGACTATAAAATTGTTATTTATCTCACCGCTAAGCACGTGGAATGAGAATAACAGTGAAGACTGTTTGGCTCGGCATCGGGATATTATGTCCGAATAGATCGATATATCTACCCACGGACTGTTGTTTCCATGAGATATCTCTATCAATACAAGCTAAGTGTGTTTGTATAGTGCAACGCGGACCTCATCGTCGTCTCGTAGAAATGTTATTTGTTCTCGCCATGATATACATGGAAAATTACTGACTTGGCGCAAAATACCAATCACTCATTCATCATAACTTACGTATTGATAGTACATGTTGCAAATAAACATTATTGGATTGGAATCATGTCTTGGCACTGAACAATAAATAGCCAGACGAATGAATAATTTCTTTTTTCATATTAAATTAAACTAACAGATTTGATTTGATTTGATTGATTGTGTTTAACGCCACTTTCAGCAATATTTCAGCTATATCATGGCGACCAGTTTCAGTGGTGGAAGAAGCCGGAGTACCCGGAGATAACCACCGACCATGGGCAAGCAACTGGTAAACTTTATCACTTCCGACTGCAAGTCGAGTGCACCCTTTCTGTAATTTACAAAGCCGTGCGCAAACCCACGCCGTATTGGTGATAGGCTTGTATGAATTGTTAGGTATTCCAACTACTTAACTCAGTGAGCCACACGGGCCCTTAAACTAAAAGAACACCCGGTTTAAGGTAACTATATTTAGCATAATGACAGTTTATTCACCATAAAAACACGATGCTTTGTCCTTGAACACAAGGTTAAATTATCATATTACATCCTGCAGATCACCCCACCAATATGTTACAGCTTCCGGAATTATAATCACATGCTATCCTAGGCCAAGTTTGGTTGGAACCCGATAGGAACCCCGGTGTTGGGTTGTGTGACGTCATACTACTGTTAATTGGATGCGCGCGCAACTTTCCATTTGGACGCTGTTGTGCGATCTCGAGTAACTCCCAGCATTAATCTAACATTAATCATTGACCACGAACAGGGGGAGAAAATCTGTACATTATAATAATATGCTCCTGCTTACTCGATTCAAATCGTGTATGATTTTCTGCTTGTTTAAGACAATTAAAAGTTTGAAAAGTCTCTCCCGTGTAGAAACGTAAACACATGTACCATGGTACATACAATGTATTTGGCCCATAAGACGATGATTTTCCCTTCCTCATCCGAGATTGACACAGCAATCAAAAGCAAAATCATTAAAAAGTATTGAAATAAACAAAAACATGTGATCAATGTTAAATTTGACAATTCAAGTCTAAAATGATCAAAATACAAACTTACAATTCTGCATCGTTTCCCCCTGACGCCATCTTGGATCTCGAATAACCCTGGGTCGACGCTGGGTTAGAAGAGTAACAAGGTCAAAAGTTCAATTGCGTCATTGTTTCTATTTTTAACACTTTCCCGGGTGGTTCATATGGAACCCGAGTAACGCGAGTTCGATCCCAGGTCCCATTCGAACTTGGCCCTATAGATGATCCCACCAATATACATATCTTGTAGCTTCCGCAATTTAATACATTACAACGTCACATGTAGACTTTTCACGCGCTTCTGTGTAATTTGTATATAGTTTTATTTAAAAACGTTTGCAATAATATACAATGAAATACTTATATTGCTATCCACACTTGTTGAAATTAAACTGCTGGTACAAAGACTAACTTTTATATCAGAAAAAATGTATCGAGTACACCTTCCCACTGTCGGGAATAAAACTGAAGGATCTTAGTGGCGACATGCACTTATTGTATAGGTTGATGTAAATCCAACTACATTCTGTACACAATGTACTGGACGATGATCATGGCCACGGCGATCGGAGTTTTATTTGTACGTCAAACAGGCCTATCACAAATAATGTGATTTACAAGTAGTAGCATTCCTGGTGTTAATTCTCATTATTATGCTTCATTGTGTAATACTGTAAATGAATATTAAATTCCATAAATTAATTATATATCCATATAAAACATCACTAAATTAATTCAAAATCCCAACATTACAATAAAAAAATCAGCAAAAAACGGAATTTGTCATCCAGAATTATTGAAACGTACAATTTATGGGTTTGACTGGGGGTTACGTGTCAAGAAACGCCCAATATATTTAAAATAATTATTTTACTTATCATAATTCTTTATTGAAAACATTGGCTATAAACTTTGATGCGATCATATATGTATATATTCTACTGGAATTAATTGTCTATGTAAATATTATACACTTCCTTCAGACAATTTCACTTATTGTATTTTAACTATTTGTTTAATTTACATAAAAATGTCGTACATGTGTACAGTGTGTACATCATCAAACGTTAATTAACCTACTAAATGTGAACAAAATAATCTCATGTCATTTCAGGTGAAAAATCAGTACCTTTTTTCAAGTGTCCATCCATGTACATTAACTAAACAATACTATCTAAAGTAAGCTTATTATAGAAAATCTTATGTATACAGTTGAATAGTTGTATCTGTTCTTCACATAGATGTGGATATAAAATGTACATAATTTTGAAATATTTATAACTGTTGTTCATTAGTTTTTAGCTTCAAAAATTAGATACTCTATACCACTCAACTTGTCAGACATTAAACTGTATGATTTAGAACCTTGGACGTCTGGGCTGATGGATTTTAAAACAAGCACGTGGGTCTTTATGCAATCAGTGCCTATCACCACTAACGTCGTGAGTTCGAATCCCACTCAGGCGATGTGTACTCGATACAACATTTTGTGATAAAGTTTGTAAGTGACTTGCGACATGTATGTGGTTTTCTCCGGTTTCCTCCACCAATAAAACTGACCGCCACGATATAACTGAAATATTGTTGAAAGTGGCGTTAAGCACCATAGCACTAATCATATAAGCAGAGCAACAAAAAGATAAACAGCAATGTTCAAAAAATGAAATCTACAAAGATTACACAAATTTAATTACATGATTGTATAATATATTAACATTTACTTTTTAATTTACAAAAATCTGTGAAATATGAGGGTTCTACCGAAACATATCTTAAAATGCCATTAATTCACGTAATAATGAGAATGCGTATTTATAGCAAACATTTTATCGACTACAATATTTATTTTGTTTACCATTTTGAAGATGAGAAAATCGTGATAGATTTATCAGTTTCTATTTTGTGTTGAAGTCAATTTCTGTAATCCCAAAAATAAATGATATGTATATAAATAATAAACATATCTATAAATAAAACATATATCTTACTTCACGACCCCCATACAAATATTGTTTTGATCTTGTAATTGAAAAATAACAATATTAACGTATGATAACTGAAAGGGAAAATTTGTCTAATTTGTAAATTTTCCCTCCCTATAGCGTTGACCGATTGATGTAAACACGACTGTTTTACATATAATTAAGTAATATAAAGTAGTCCTACGCTTTTCCTCATACTATACCTGTATATTCCCAGGTTAATGATTTAATTAATCATGTTTTCTGTCAACTCAATCAAACGATATTTACATTAGATTATTGAGGAAATACTGTAACAAAATAAGTCGTTTTGTAAATACACAGGGATTACTTGAGAATAATGAGAGTTAAAAAGTCAGTGAAATAGTATGGATTTTTAGTATTTAAAATAGAAAGCTGTCAATTTTCACATAATCGCTATGTAAGTATTATTTTAATGATGACACACTGTTTACATTTTCATACATCATTTTCTTGCATAGTTTGAACACTCGTTAGTCATTCTATATGAGCATTTACATGGCTACTCATTAAACATGCTTTTTATTCTTTTTTTTATTCTAAATTTTGTGAAGGCATATTTGTATCATGCACAAAGTTCAACTATTAAAATAATTAGGTACAACATATTATTCTTTTTACTTTTATGGGGGTATATTCAATTCAGAATCCACCCCACCCCCGACCCCCCGGAGCCAGAATATTTCTTTCTGGGCGTGCAAATTCAGCATTTTAGATTCACCTTTAGCAAATATTCGTGATGAAAACTGCGGTATCAGGTTATCTATGTTTATGGTGTATTAGAGATAATTTTTTTAATACAATTTTGCGATAGATTTTTTTTTCAGAAAAAATATACACTCCCTAATACTTAAATGGCAATTCCCTTAATACAGACACAATTACTTTTTTGTCAGAAGCATGAGGAGTTGTTTTGGTCACTGCGTTTTTTAAGCGGCTATCAATTAGATAAAAAAAAAACATCATATCTCTACTGATACCAATATAGGATATTTCTTTTTTACTGACAAAGATTTTAATAATAACAATTATTTGTACAAAATACGCCTAGAATACTATCGTAAATGCGGCCTCTAATATTAGTTACATGCCACTGTTAGAGGCCGATGTTTTTGCAGTTCTTTTTATGAACGAGCTTAAGAATTTGACCAATGTTGTGAAATGAGGTAAACTCGTTCTGACGAAGTTTTTTCATTATATAAATTATAACATCAATATTGTACAAGCTACGCACCTCGGCCTTCACCTGAGTACTCATGCGGAAAAAGAATCATGCAATATCCAATACGGACCGCTTCTTTTGTTTCAACAGTACTGTATCTTATTCATATATAAAGTCAAGAAATATGTGGTTGAATGATTATGATGGCCTATGGATGTCTTATGGCAATAAAATCATTGTAAAGTATATAAAAATAATGATATTAATAATATGATTATCATTATATATTTGTCTTGTCAATCAAATGTCTGACCTATGCTGATATCCATTGATTTTGTCTTGTCCATCAATACATTCTGACATATACTGATATCCACTGATTTTATATTGACATTCCATATTCTGATCTATGTGGATATTCACTGATTTTGTCTTGTCCATCAATATTCTGACCAATGTGGATATTCACTGATCATCAATATTCTGACATATCTTGATATCCGCTAATTTTGTCTTGTCCATCAATATTCTGACCAATGTGGATATCCACTGATTTTGTCTTGATCATCAATATTCTGACATATCTTGATATCCACTGATTTTGTCTTGTCCATCAATATTCTGACCTATGTGGCTATCCATTGATTTTCTCTTGTCCATCAATATTCTGACCTTTGCTGATATCCACTGATTTT